>JAULUF010000014.1:7825000-8340000 GCA_031834385.1 Semotilus atromaculatus
GTGTGCAGTGCAAGTATAATTCCAGTATTTGTTTGCAGGAGATGAGAAAGGATGTTACTTCAATTGGTCAGTATGTAAACCCGGCCTACCGTTAAAAATAATTTATTGGTTTGAGTAAAGTCAACTCAAATTAAACAAATTAGTTCAATCAAATTAACTTTTTTGAGTATTTAGAACTTTCGTTTTCGAAAAAAGGACACATTTTGAGTAATCTGAATTGGTTTGAGCTTCATGAACTTGTTTCTTTTAATTTAGACAAACTGAAATTTAACTGAAACTGGGCTGGGATTATAATTGCCACTTTTCCATGACACTCAAAAGGGAGAGTAAATGCTAAAATTCAGTGTTGTATAATGGTTTTGGTGCATTTAGTAGATTTAGTATTGTTTAATGTTTTGCTATGTTAGTTTAGAAGAGTTTCTGTTATGTTGTTTTTTTGTAGGGTTTTGTAGGGTATTGTGTGTTACCAGTTAGCAAGGTAGGATTTGTTGAATTAGCTAGTTAAAGCTAGCCAAGTTACTACTACTAAAAATATTTAAATTGAGATTGCATGATAATTTTAATTTAAATTAAATATTTCAAGTTGAGCAATTAAAATATGAGTGCAAAATAAAAATACGCATGTTATGTTTACTTAAACATTAAAAATGTTGATGTAGCCTAACTGATTACATAATTTTTTGTTTTGCCAACTTATTCGGGTGTACAGTGTATCCAAATACACACATCTTTTGGTTGCCTAATAGATTGATAATGTCTTTGTCTTACAGGATAGCGGGAACGCTGGAGGGACGCTGAAGGGCAGACAAGGGAACAAGGAATACAGGAACTTGGAGAAATCACAGAAGGTAAACATCTCGGGTGAGTACTGAGTAGACAGGTAAGTAATCCATAGTCCATGTCACAGACCAGACTAATGACTGAGGCTGAGGTCTGTGCTTACTGTGATGCAGGTGCAGAACATTGATGCAAAACTGTCTCTCAACAAATAAGAAAAAATTGTCATGCATCTTTATGCTACACAATGTCAAGAACCTAATCATATGTCAAGCAGTGTATCATTCATTTAATCAAATAGAGCATCACAATCGTCAGCAGTTAAAAGGGTTATGTGAAATTAAAATGCATCAATATTTTAATAAGTCTTGAGTGCTCAGGTTTCATCTGCAGAGGGTCTCATTTCCCAGGCTAGTGACCTCAAACTATAAACTAACAACATCACTTCAGTTCTTTCACCACCCACTGACAGGTCCGAGATTATTTGTGGCTTGGGAATGGCACCATCTCTATTTTTTATTCACCGCCTGCTTCTTTCACACATTATTCTTCAAAGGATCCATTTGAAAGCGCCATACGACATTTGGATTAGATTGGTGGGATGGCACTTTTTTTCACAAGGTAATGTCTTTAGTGGTGAGTCAATTATTGTGTTTATCATCCTGGCAAGCTGTGCTCTGTATGGGCTAGACATTATAGAGAACCATTGACACGAGTAATCTTCTGGCCTGAAACTTTAGATCAACACCAGAGTGCAAAATGAGAACAAATTAATAAATTAAAGAAAAGAAACAATACTTTTACTTAATTCATTTGTCATTCCAAAAGTTATACTAAACCTTAACTAACCTTATATGCCTATTCTGACAGAAGAATTCTCTTACAAATCAGAAATATTTTCCCATGAATACAGTTTTTCTCAGTCGCTTTCATTTAAGTGAGTTTACATCAATGAACATATCAGTGCCATCAGAATGATTAGTCCTTGTGTCATTGTTTGCAAAAAGATCTAAATGTTTAGCCACGTTACAGCTGTCAGTGTTGTCAGATGTAAGCTATGGCTATGAATTTGATGATTGAAAAGCACAAGACTGCACTTTTTCTGTATGGCATTGGCATAATCAATTTTAACAGTATACTAATACTAATTGCCAAAGACTGGACAGGATTCACAGTTTCTGCTTCTGCTATCGGTCTGTCAACAAATTACAGTACAATGTTATTGCGATATAAAGTGAAAGAAAAAGACAAAGACTATAGATACACAGCATGTATACATGTGTATATGTGTTTTTGTGATATGTATCTGTATAAAGTGTACCATATTTTTACTGTAAAATTCAAGTGTAATATGCTACTGTAATATGAACCATTACAGTAAGTATTAGAATACAGTCTATATTATTATCATATTGTTATTATTATATAAAACAACAACAACAACAATATTTGTTATTATTATTATCATCATCATCTGAAATGTTTTATTATGTGTATTATTGTATTAATGCTGTAAATATAAACATCTAAGGCAACATATTGTACAAATTAAACAAGTAATTGTGGATATTTTAAAATAATGTTAACAACAACAATAATAATAATAATACATTTTATTTGTATTGCACCTTTCTAAAACTCAAAGCGCTACAGTAGTACAGAACAAAATAAATCAGGAAGGAAAAAAATACATAATATAAAAAAATACACAGTAATAAATTAAAAGCTTGACTAAAAAGATTTTTTTGTAAAGATTTTTTTAACTAAAAAACTAATTATAAGAGTTTCTTAAATAATCCACAAAAGCAGCATTCCTAATAGATGCAGGTAGTGAGTTCCATAATTTAGGCGGAAAAGGCCATCCCCCCATGGTTTTTAAAATATTAATAACATTTACATTTAACATATTATGTATTTTAAAATACATGTTGTACTGATTGTAAAAATATGAAATATGAAATATACCTGTAAATAAAAACAAAACAAAAAAGACATTCTGTTTCATTTTATCAGGTGTATAACAAGTAAGGGACCTTTATTTTGAAAAATAAAGTCTTTTGGCGGAATTTTACAAATTATTCACACAGTTTCCGCCTTCCTATTATTATGGTGTTGTCAGTTACCGCTGCTGTTTTATCGAGATATCAACAAATGCGTTACGTGTTGTTCAGAAGGACTAATTTGACAACCACTAAGTAAAATAACAAAGGGTATTTTTATAGGTAAACAAAACGTTTTGTTTATGAATGTAAGTTATAGATAGATTGCTAGCTGTAAAAAAATACCATCAGCAAATTCGGTGATCCAGATCTAACGTTAGTGTTGTTTATGTAACGTTAACTGATCTAACGTTAACGTTATTCATTCATTCATTGAGCTTACTCTCGTTTCTCACGTGTATTTCTGATTTCAGGTTCTGATTTTATCTGAAGTCATGAGTGAATTCAGAATTCATCATGATGTTAATGAACTTCTCGGACTCCTAAATGTCCGCGGAGGAGATGGTGCTGAGGTGTACATTGATTTACTGCAGAAGAACAGGACTGGATATGTGACCACTACAGTCTCTGCACACAGTGCTAAGGTGAACGTGTTTTATCTCCCGTTACACGTTTTCAGAATGCACTAATAAACTAATTCACTTGGTCTTATAGGTCAAAATGGCAGAACACTCCAAAACACCTGAAGACTTCTTGAGGAAACATGATGAATTGAAGTCAAAGAATGCACGCAACCTTGATCCACTGGTGTATCTGCTTTCCAAACTCACTGAGGATAAAGAGGTATGTTTAATTAAACTCATTATTCATTTCTAAACAAAAATATTTGAATCTTCCTAAACCTTGTCAAGAATATTTATAGCCAAGGTCACATAATTTCACCTCAATCACAAAATAAGAAATTATATTTTGCAAGAAGATGAAACCTATTTTAGGACCATTAAGATTCAATTACTATTTTTTTTACATTATTCTAATGACAATTATCAAAATTGGCCTTACAGTAATGCTAATAAACAATGGTATGTTTATGTTATATTAATTAAGCATGGTGGAATCTGTTGTACTGCCTTCAATTTATGCTTATTTACACTAAAAATGGGTTGTATTCAGTTTTACTGAAATAACCATACGATAACAGTATTACAGTAATAAAAATCACGTACTGGGCTTGCAAAAATAAAACTTCAAAAGTAAAACATCCATAAACAATATGGAAATTAGAATTTGGAGGGAAAATGTACTTAAAGTCAGCATGAAACAGAAGTTACGATTGTCTTTTCTTCCCTATTGTGACGGATATCAAAGTGAAACGGCTTCTTGAAGAACAATAAATGTAGAGCGGGACCTGCTTTTGTTCATCAGGAATTTAATCAAATCCTTGGACGGTTGTGGTTTGCTGTGATCTTGTGAGGGACAGGTTGTTCCGCCCTCACGCCAGTAAACACATCATCAGAGAAGAGAAGAGATGATGCTGAAAGAGGAAGTGGAAGTTATTTTGATCAAAGATTATAAGGACACATGATTTTTTAAAAGTAATGATGCAACTATGAATAAATCATTTATAGCAAAAACTGCAATATTCCATAAAAAAGCAAACAATAATTGTCCATTTTGATTTCATGGTGACTTTAATTGTCATGAAAATGTCGAAACAAAAAACATGGACCTGTTGCATAAACATAGCCATGTTAGACAGTGTCTTAAAGGTATAGTTCACCCAAAAAGGAAAATTCTGTCATTAATAACTCACCCTCATGTCGTTGCAAAACCATTAGACCTTTTTTTTCATCTTCGCAACTTCACAAATTAAGATCTTTTTGATAAAATCTGAGAGCTTTCTGTCCCTCCATAGACAGCTACACAACTACCACTTTGATGCTTCAAAAAGTTCATAGAGATTGTAGAACTAATCCATATGAATTGAGTGCTTTAGTCCAAATTTCCTAAAGAGACTGTAGAGATTGAATTTATGCTTTTATTCACATATAAATTCATCAACTTACACATCAGTTGTGGTAAACGGAAGAGAACCAATTAGATTAATTTTCGTATTACGCAGCACGTTTGAGCTTCAGAAAGAACCAATGGGGTTTGTTCACACGCGCCAAGCAGTTTCGGGTGAGCTTCTGTTTATGTTTGCTGATCAATGTTTACATGTGAATAAAAGCCTAAATTAAATCTCTTAATCATATAAATTGATGGAGTCTCTCCAGAAAATTTGGACTAAACCACTCAATTCATATGGATTATTTTTTTTCGATTTCTTTATGAACTTTTTGAAGCATCAAAGTGGTAGTGTCAACGGAGGGAAAAACGGATTAAAAATACCTTACAGGTTTGGAACAACATGAGGGTGAGTAATTAATAACAGAATTTTAGGAGAACTATCCCTTTAAGATGTAGTATGGCCCATTAGCCGTTAGCCAAGGTTAAAAAGTTATGAACTGTCTTAAAGAAAATAATTTGATTAACTTGTAAGACTAGTCTTATAAAGTTATGAGGACCTAAAACCGGGCTTTTTATTTTGATATTGGGGTATTATGGAATTGTGATCTAGACATTTTTTCTAAGCCATGGCTGCGTCTACTCTTCAGACTTTGAAGTTTCTGCAGCAGAATGCCAAAGAAAGATCAGAAATGTCAGCAAATGCAGCATCCAGCACCACCACGTCGTACAGCATTCCTGCAACCAGTAGCAAAATGTCCATGCAAGAACTGGAGGAATTGCGGAAAAAGCTGGGAAATGTCACAGCCAGCTCCAGTGTGCCGCAGGTATTATGACAAAACGCAAATATGATATTAATGTTCATTAATTCTGTGCATTGCATCAATTAACGATGGTTTTGATTTCCTGCACAGTCTTCTGAAGTAATCCGTAAAATGCTGAGAGACAGACACAATAAGAAGAACCCCACTCAGCCGAACCCTGTGTTTCCAAACTGGGTGTATGACCGGCCTGCACTAATTGGGGATTTCATCACTAGCCCCACCCCTGTGGGAGATCCCGTGGTGGCTGTTGGTATGTGACAGGCCTTTCCAAAATTAGAGCCCTATATGAATAGGGAATTGTTACAGAGGTTGATTAGAGATTATGGATAATATGGACACTTTTGATTTCACTTAAACTTCAGTATCACAGAAGTAACAGTAGATACCAAATCTGGTGTAGATGCGACTGAATTGTTCAAGACAGCTTGAAACAGAAGTTGTGGTTATTTTTTTTATTCCCCTTTGTGATGATTATCCAAGTGAAACAGCTTCTTGAGCAAAAATAATGTAGGGCAGGGCTTCCTTTTGTCAATCTGGAATTGATTGGATCGGTTTAGTTTGCTAATTGCTGCGATTTCTTTGCTTTATTGTTCTTGAGGGCAATTTGCTTTGTAGACACCAAAAAGCAAATCTATCTAGCAAATTTTCTGCCTATTTGATTTACATTAAGAAAGTTGAAATCTCGGCTGGAGAGAATTCAGTACACATTCTTACCCTTATTTCATATTTGTGGAATATTACTTAATCAGTCCTCACTATCTTGCTGCAAGTTTTGATTGTTCAATATGTTTACATGAATCCAAGATCAAAAAAGACTTTAATTTTCTCTTATATACATTTCAGCACCATTTTTTCTCACAGTGTCTGACATGGTTTGATCAAGTATTCGGTCTCTTTAAGTGCCTCCTTTCTGAGATTCGACTCTGCTTTGATTGGTCAGATGGCCCAATATGTTGTGATTTGTCTACAGCTTATAGCGTGTGTTGTAAAAGAAACACCCATTATCAGATCTGAATTTCAGCTCCGGAGGCTTCCTCAGCATTTGTATACACAGTGATACAAACAGTAATGATGGCATTGGTTTTACCGTCAAGTAAACTGGATTTGCGTTCGCAATGCAGAAAATAGCATTTGGTAGTATATATGTACATAATAGGGGCACTTTAAGACAGGTTCAATAAAACTTGTTCACACAGTTTCCTCAGAATATGCACACGTTCAAGATATCAGTGTTCGGCTCAATTATTTTAGAGGTGAATAAAATTGTATGTCCTGTGAGTGACTTGTTGGAAAAGAGGGTTTATTGTCCTGCCAGTGCACGTGTCATCAGAGAAGAGATATTGTTGCATGAGGAGGGGAAATTAAAGGGGTCATGACATGGTTTTTTGTTTTGTTTTATTATGTTCCCTTAGGTGCAATTATAGTATTACTATAGTTTTTTGTACAAAAAAAAAAAAAAAATGTAGTGGTTTATGACATTTTCCCACCCTGTTTCTCACTTCTGATTCAAACAGTCTGTTTTGGGGTGTTTCCCCTTTAAGACTTCAGTGTTAACGTCTATACTGTTATGATTGGCTAACGTCAGTGCTGCTAATGCATAAATTATTAACGTTAATCATTTTGTATCACATGTAGACCACACAATGCTCCACCACGTCAAACTTCGGTCTTCCAATCTTTTACCATCGTGTCAATTCTCAATTGATTTTGATTCATATGCGCGAGGGAGGGAGGGAGAGAGAGAGAGAGAGAGAGCAAGACAGTTTGAAGGCGCGCGCGCGGCCGGGGCTCGCTCGCTCTCTGCTCGTTCTTTCAGTAACATGCCCTGTCACACTCATCTCACTCACCGTTCAAATAAAGGTTTGGCGTGCTGCATTATGCATATGCTGCAAATAAACTGCATCCGACTGCTTTCCCTGACGTCTGGATCGTTCGGCAGCGTATTCAAACATGTTGTTTGTCCACAGCAGGAACAGCACATCTGCGTGGCATCACAGTCATCTTGTAAACAGACCCACTCGCTGCACGACAACGCATGCGATGATGCGAAATGAGGCGTAGTTGTCTTGCGCTGGAGGCGGTCATATGCAAACGACTGGTACGTCACTTCGTACCGTGACGTCACTTCATACCATGGATCCAGAACGAGCTGTATTTAGAGCTTGATTAAATAAATGCTTCGTTTATAATGGGGAGGACATCTTAAGCTATGAAACTTGCAGGAAGTTTTAATAGTACATAGATCTCTTATATACCAAAAGATCAAGGCAAATTTGGTTTCTCATGTCATGACCCCTTTAATGTTTTTTAATTAAAAAGGCACATGAATAAGGAAATGTGCTCGGATAAATCATTTATAATAAACACTGTAATATTATATAAAAATTAAGAATTGTCGAATTGAATTGATTTCATGGTGACTTTAGCAAGTTTAATTTCAGGTACAATGCCGCTGGCTGCACAGGAACAAGCTCTGGTTGAGGACCTGCTTTTCGTGCTGATTGGTGTGGATGGGAGAGACATCACAGCTCAGCCTGTGCTTGGCAGACAGAGCCGCTCCTTCATAGTAGATCCTTCCCTCGACATGTCCGTCAAAGAGCTGGTTAACCGAATATTGCCGGTCGCATCTTGTTACTCAACCATCACACGGTCTGTGAACGATATTACGGTTAATAGATATATTAGTCATGTGTTTACACCAATATTAAACCAGATTTGTTAATAATGTCAGGGGATTTTATTGGTCCAGTGAAAATATTCTCTGAAAAGATATTTGATATTTCATGTTCAGATTTTGCATGGCGTACTCACACTAATCATTTGCATAATCCATGGGCAGCTTTACAGAGGAGAAGTCATCGTTTGAGTACGGTCAGGTGAATCACGCTCTGACTGCAGCCATGAGGACTCTGATGAAGGAATACCTCATCCTGGTGACACAGCTGGAGCATCTCCACGGACAGGGCACGCTCTCCCTGCAGAAGCTCTGGTTCTACATACAGCCCACCATGCGCACCATGGAAATCCTGGCCTCCATCGGTAAAGCTTTCAACACGTGTGGTTACTGTTAAAAGAGCAGCGCTCAGCATTTTGGATGTGTCAACAGGAGTAATGAGTTCAGTTGTAAACTGTCATAATATATTTTATATGTTCATTCTTAATTCATTACCTTTTGCAACAGCATTCTGGTCAGGACAAACTTTGATGTTGGCTTGACAAAGGCCTTATCTGAAAAGTTTAAAATAAAGTTTAAAGTTTGATGGCTAGGCATACAAAAATCTAACGTGATTTAGCACGGTGGTAGCATGTTTTAGGGTGTTGCTAGTATGTTCCTACCATGTTTTAGAATATTGATAGCATGTTTCTAGTATGTTTTAACATTGTGCTAGCATGCTTTAACATGTTTCTAACATGTTTTTTTAGCACGGTGGTAACTTGTTTTAGGATGTTGCTACAATGGTTTAACATTTTGCTTGCATGTTGCTTGCACGTCTTAGCATGTTGCTAGAATGTCTCAGTACATTGGTTTAGCATGTTGTTAGCACGTCATTACAATATTGTTAGCAAATTGCTAGCATTATAAATATGCCTTACATAATACACTGTACCATTTTAGTACAATCAACTTGGCTGTATAAGTCATTTCAACTTAAATTATATTAAACTGACGTTAAAAAATAGTATTAGTAAGTTGAGTGCACTGTCTGACCATTCTGAAGGTGCTGGTTGGTAGATAGATAGATAGATAGATAGATAGATAGATAGATAGATAGATAGATAGATAGATAAACAGCATTGTTGACATGCTCATGCTAATGTAATTTCTCCCTGGTCTCTTCAATGCAGCCACCTCTGTTGACAAGGGTGAATGTATGGGTGGCTCGACCCTCAGCCTGCTTCACGATCGCACATTCAATTACACCGGAGACAGCCAGGCTCAAGAGCTCTGCCTGTATCTGACTAAAGCAGCCAGCGTCCCCTACTTTGAAATACTTGAGAAGTGGATCTATAGGGGCATCATTAAAGACCCATACAGGTACAATGTGACACCTGACTAACAGGGCTTTGAGATATTTAAAACTTTATTGAATGCTCCTGTTTATATTATATTATAATAAATATTATTATTAGGGCTGTCAGTTAAAACGCGTTATTAACGGCGTTAACACAATCCCATTTTAACGCGATAAATTTTTTTATCGCGAGATTAACGGTCTTTTTGGCCTAGCAAACTTTGTAGTTTTTTTCCCATGCTTTTGCAACAGGACGCGGCATGCGCGGCGTTATGAAACCCATTCATTTCATTTCATTCATTTGACCGCACACACCACGGTCAAAATTCAAAATAGTTCAACTGTTGCAGCTGTGACGATTACCAGCGCGGCATGCAAAAAGTTTTGAAAACTGGCGTAGCGCCGCGCATTCCGCGTCCTGTGTGAAAGCACTGGATCTAGCTAGACCGTAAACCACACACTTGTTCGGGGTTGCGAGCCGGCCAAATAATAGGTTAGGTTAACGTTACGTTTTGAGTGGATGACGAGCGAGAGACGCCCAAATTGATGCCAATAAGATTCTGAATTGAAAGTTTACTTTTAAAAAGTTGCCAAATGGTCCCATTGACAAGACCAAAGTGATCTGTGTGTTTTGTCGTTGTGAACTAAGCTATCATCATCGCAGCACGTCCAGTCTGAAATACCACTTGATGGCCAAGGCCAAACGCGCATTCTCCGCCCCCTAGTCAATATCAGGACCTCCTCACAGTATTTATTTCACGCTTTTATTGATGGACAGTGTTACATAGTGTGAGAGATTATTTGCTCCAGTGAGAATGTTTTAGTGTGAAATTGAACACAGTATTGTCAATGTTGTTTTCAATAAAAAAAAACATTTGCACAAAGCAAGCCGATCCACTTTTCCATGTTGATAAGAGCATTAAAATGAGAAAAAATTATGGGACAAAAAGAAATCAGACATGTTTATTGACCAATGTACCATCTGACATATATACTTTCATAAATGTTGTTTTATGTAAGAATATATTAGTGACCAAACGATTGTTCTGAACGATTCTATGTTGATGTGGCTGTTTTTTTGTTGTTTTTTTACGTTTCTGTTTTTTTGTTTTGTTTTGTCTGTTTTTTTGTAGGAAAAATAATAATAAAAAATCAAGTAAAAAAAAAAAATCAAGAGACATTTAGAATTGATAAAAATGTGCGATTAATTGCGATTAATCGTGAGTTAACTATGACATGAATGCGATTAATCGCAATTACATATTTTAATCGTTTGACAGCACTAAATATTATATATTATTATTATTATAATTAGTTTTGATGCTTCCTGTCATCCCATTTAAATTCCAATTCCGCATCCTGTAGATCTTGGGCAATTCAACAAATTCACACTTGTGTGGCTTGAAAGGCAGCCAATTATTAAATTCAGAATTTTGCTGCCCATGAAAAAACATTTGATTGGACCACATTGTACCACATTAAATTGAGTGAAATAAACTTCATCACATTCTGTTTTTTACTTTTATAGTGAATTCATGGTTGAGGAGCATGAGCTGCAAAAAGAGAAGATTCAGGAGGATTATAATGACAAATACTGGGATCAGAGATACACTATCGTCCAGCACAGGATCCCATCATTCCTTCAGAAAATGGCAGATAAGATATTAAACACAGGTGAGGCATTTTTTTTTAACAAAGCATTATCTCAGTTCCAAAATTTAGATTGTATACAGCACAAGATTTGTGTCTACTAGAAAGCAATTCTGAAACAATGGTATGAATGTCAAAAACATTCTAACAATTTCTAATGATTTCAATGCCCAGCTGAAAAGTTACTAAATGCATTTTTTTCATGAACAGTCCTAACTTCTTTCTAATTTCAGGGAAATATCTGAATGTTGTGCGAGAGTGCGGCCGTGACGTTACCTGTCCAGATGCTAAAGAGGTTCTCTACACACTTAAAGAGAGAGCTTATGTGGAGCAGATTGAAAAAGCATATTACTATGCCAGCAAGGTTCTGCTTGACTTCCTGATGGAGGAAAAGGAGCTTGTTTCACGTCTCAGGTAAAACGTAAAGGTTTGAAATTGTTGTGGGTATCTCTGAAATCCTTCACACAAATGTTGTCAGCGCTGGCATCTGTTGTTGTTGCCATCTCCAGTAGTTGCTTGTTGTTTGCTCTGCTTCTTAAATTGTGACTTTGAAACCAACGAATTAGTGGAAAAAAATGTCAAGGTACACTACACGTGCAAGCTGTGCGTATAGAGCAGTTTGAAAAATCAGGCTCTGCACGTACAGTACTACGTACATACCAAACATTTTACCATGGTCATTGAGTGACTCAAATCGTTTAGGAATTTGAACCAATATTATTTATTTTTTGAAAAATAGTCGACACACGCACAAGAATACTTTACTTAATATACAAAAAAAACTAAATTGTAATAATATCACTAACACTGGTGAATACACTATACTAGTGTTTGTTAATACAGTAAAGTTACTAAATTGGTAGCCCCCACAGTCATCAAAAATAAAGAAAATAATACAAAGTAAAAATAAGGTGGAATTATGGGTTAAGGTTATGGAAACTACTGTTAACGTTGTAAATACACACTACTAACATGAACATTTAAAAAAAACATGGAAATTGCTCCTGACGAATCGAATGAACATCATACTGCATGCAAATTCTTCCCAGCTATTGGTATTGTTTTTGGTAAATTCACGACTTAGAAATTGACAGCGTAAATATGACGAATAAATTTTTTGGGGTTTTTGTATGTAGTGAATTGATATTCAGCGCACAACTCTGCATTTGTGCGTAAAATTGAAGAATGTGTGCCGCGAGCACAATGTATCTGACAGGACAGGAAAGTTTGTTACAAAAAATAACATATAGCTTGACAACATCTCTCATCTGACAGCAGATACTAAATCATGAGTTTTTCTGTCTTTCAAAATAAAAGTCTCGCTTCAGTAAAACATTAAGAATTACGTTTTTTTTTTTTTACTACACACAAAATTGGGTCATGACCCACCAGTTGAGAAACATGTATACATGCAAAAACCAAAGTATTCTCGTAATATGAGAAAAAGATTACTTGGTATTGTTTAATAGTTGTGTACTGAATATCTAATTATCACCTTATTTCTTACATTTGTGGTGCAGGTCAATCAAGCATTACTTCTTAATGGATAAAGGAGACTTTTTCGTACATTTTATGGACCTGACGGAGGAGGAACTGAAGAAGCAGGTTGATGACATCATTCCTCCACGGTTGGAGGCTCTGCTGGAGCTGGCCCTGAGGATGAGCACTGCCAACACAGACCCCTTCAAAGACGATTTAAAGGTTGAATGCATCCCCTGTGTTCTCAACTATTACTTCGAAATTAGCACTTTGTTATACATATGTTGTCAGTTTGTGCATTCTTCATAACATGGTAGATTTCAGGTGATGACTGTCTTTGCTTTTGCAGTAGAAATCCAAATGAACTTTAATTCTTTAATTAAATTAAAAACTTTAAATAAATTTTTTAGCCTAAAGATGAGTTTGTTACTTTTATTTTGTTTGTTTGTTTGTTTATGGTGCGCTGACTAACGTGGCAATTATCTAAAACAAATTTAAAAACAGACACAAACAATTTGTCTTTCCACACTGAATGTGAAAAATGACCAAGCGCTCTTCTGTTGAATCCAACACGGAAGTGACTTAAACTGCAATTCATCGACTGGCCGCTAGAGACAGGCTCTAAAAGAAAGTCAATCCCTTACACCCCCGTGTTAAAGCAACACCATGGAACTTTTCCTCTTTGGTCGCCCTGGTGGTTGGAAACGAAATTGTCCATTACCGCTGTCGTAAATAATTTAGCCTAACGTCGCACGCACGCTCGCTCGCTGTTTAAAGCACCGGCTTTAGAATGAACAATGTCCACAGACAACGTAGACTATGTTACATGATTTCATGAAAGTATGATGTATTGTGACATCAGAAACGAAGAAAAACGAAATAATGACTATTGTAACGCTTGGCGTAAAGCAAGTCAAATTTGTAGTTTTCTTATGTCTCTTTCGGACTACAGAAACGCGACCCGACCTGGCAAACTTGCATAGTGTGGTTATAGCAGATGTAGGACTGCAAAGCGAATCCAGAAGTGCCTTTCACCCTGTTACGACTTGATGAACCACTGATAAGATTTTGGAAACATTATTTTAAGGTAAAAAATGTTCCATAGTGTTGCTTTAATATGCCCCCAACTTTCTGAAAAAAATATGTTTACAGCCTTGTACAAAAAGTGGTTTTGGTCTATATAGATAATTTTGCCCTTCATGACAACTGTGAGGGGGTGTATTTTTTTTGTAACTCATCCGTTTGAATTATATTAAGCCTTAAAATTCTGCATAATTAAGGGCGTGGTCACTTGAGTGACAGGTGGATTGCCTCTGTTGTCACTACTAGCCATTTGTCTGCTGTTAGCGGTCACCTCAGCTAATCCCGCCTCTTTGCCCATCAAAAATGCTCTTCAGAAACCTACGGGTGACATCACGGACACTACGTCCATATTTTTTTACAGTCTATTGGCCCGACACAAGAAACTACAGCTGCACGATTAATCAAAATAAAACCAAAATCGTGAAATAGCTTAGTGCAGGATTCCTTAAATCCAGTCCTGAAGGACCATTGCCCTGGGCTGCGTTGAGGGATGGTTGAGAATGATTCTTCTTAACAAATGGAAAATTTGTCAACAGTTCATCGTTTACTTAACATAATTGTTCTCTTCCAGATTGACCTGATGCCCCATGATGTAATTACCCAGCTGTTACGTGTCCTTGCTATAGATACCAAGCAAGAGAAAGCCATCATTAATGCAGAGCCCACAGAGGTGTCACTAAGCGGGCTGGAGGCTTTTTCCTTTGACTACATTGTCAAGTGGCCACTTTCACTCATAATCAACAGGTACAGTTTTCCTATATGGCTGGATAGCTTTAATTTCAAGTAGCTTCAGCTTGTGATTGTTGTTGTGCCTCTTAAAAGAACTGTTTTGTCGTCATGTACCCTTCACATGTATTCCATGCAATTAAAGTGTGGTCACATTTACTGTTGTTCGGCGAATTTTTCCTGAGGGAAATCCAGTCATTGCGATAAGAATCTAGGGATCAGAAATGTCGCACATTACACACTATGCGATCAGAAATGTTTAAAATCGGAAATACACATTCCCATGAACCTTTAAAAAGTGAGGGGAAAATATATCCCTACGTAGATGTTTCAGTAGGTTCAAGTAACTCACATGAATTTGCTGTTGACCAACAGAAAGCCGCTTGGTTTGAAAGTGACTTCTGTGTGAGCTGTGCTTCATACATCTCTACACTATTTACACATTGTGACTGGAACTTTACAATGACCTACTGCTTAAAAACAATGCTCTGTTGTACAGGAAAGCCCTGACAAGATACCAGATGCTCTTCAGGCACATGTTCTACTGCAAGCATGTGGAGAGGCTGCTCTGTAATGTGTGGATCAGCAATAAAACAGCTAAGCAATATTCACTTCACTCTGCTAAGTGGTGAGAATATATGTATTTAGTTTTTGTCTTGGACTTTTACTTTTAGTCTGTGTATCTTCAAGTGAGCATCTTATTAAGTAGCTCTTGTTGATTGTAGGTTTGCTGCTGCCTTTGCATTAAGACAACGGATGCTCAACTTTGTTCAGAACATTCAGTACTACATGATGTTTGAGGTTATGGAGCCCACGTGGCACATCATGGAGAACAACTTGAAGTCTGTGAGTCAATGAGTCAATCTGTCTGTCTAGATTTATATATGTTTAGAAAGAGATTTGTAATATATAATTAATTAAATTAATTCACAGTGTGTGCTTAAATCACTTGTCTTTTTTAGGCCTCGAACATTGACGACGTGCTGTGTCATCACACCAGTTTCCTGGATAACTGTCTGAAGGACTGCATGCTCACCAATCCCGAGCTGCTTCGGATCTTCTCCAAGCTCATGTCTGTCTGTGTCATGTTCACCAACTGCATGCAGGTAAAAATACAGACATTATGGAGAAAGAACTAAAAGTATTGCAAATATACTGCCATTCAAAGGTTTGCAGTCAGTAAGATTTATTTAAATGTTTTTGAAAGTCTCTTATGTCATGGCTGCATTTGATCAAAAGTACAGTAAACATTGTGAAATATTATTACAATTTAAAACACAACACTTCTATTTTAATGCATTTTAAAAAGTAATTTATTACTGTGATGCAAAGCTGAATTGTCAGCATCATTATTACAGTCTTCAGTGTCACACGATCCTTCACAAATCATTCTAATAAGATGATTTGGTGCTCAAAAACATTTACTGTTATTAGTAAAATAATTGTACTGCTTAATATTTTTGTGGAAATAGTAATAAATTTTTTAAATGCTGAATAGAAATTTCAGATTTAGTTAAAATTATTTTTACTTATAGAAATATTTTGTAACACTATAAATGTCACTTTTGATCATGCATTCTTGCTTAATAAAAAAAAGTATTCATTTATTTGAAAAAAATCTTACTGACCCCAAACTTTTGCATGGTAGTGTACATAATTAGAATGTTGATATTCTAGTAAAACTTATTTTTTGTTTTAATAGTTACAGTTTTTTCCGATTGCTAAACGACAGTGAGCACAACTGGAGCTACATGTGCAAAACTCTAACTACAGTCTGCACAGCAGCAGTTCATGTGGACCAAACTCTAGTTCGTTTTTCATTGCTTGAACACAGTTTTCAAAACTCTACACACTTATCCCATGACTTTAACCACAACCTGCACAACACTGTGGATTTACAGCACTTTGTTCAAATGCTAACACACTGCTGTCAAAACTGTGACCCACACATTCAAAACATAATAGATTTCAGCCTGTGCCTTTCAAACACTGCTGCAGTTTCAGCTGAAAGGCTGAGCAGGTGTCTTGTTTTAGACTTGTTAGTGAACACACACATATATATATATATATATATATATATAGGTAGAGCTCAGAAAGACTAATTTTGGAAATGGAACAAGGAAGAAGGGTTCGTGGAGGGAGAAGGGTGGAGGAAGACAAAGAAGACAGAGAGCTGTTACAGTATTTCAGATGAAAAATGTTTTTTCTCATTACGGTAATTCCATAAATGACTACAGTCTATTGAAGCAAACTGCTAATTTTCATTTACCTTAAAGAATTGTTATGTTCTAAAAATGTAAATAAATCCTATGAAAGAATGTCACTCTTTTCTTTGAAGAAAATATTACTTTGTATGAAGTCACTGAAATTGTTCAAACTGTAAAGATGAAAAGTTTGTATTTTCTGTATTGGTGTTTGATGCTAGTGTTTTTACTCTCGGTGTGTTCTGAGTGACAGTGTGTGCTATCTCAGTGAGGGTTGTGCATAGTGTTTGGCTGCACTGAGCCTGTTGAGCCATGTGTTGCTTGGAGTGAGTTTTGCAGGTGACTGTTGGTAGTGCAGACTGTAGTTAGAGTTTTGCACATGTAGCTCCAGTTGTGCTCACTGTCGTTTCACAATCGAAAAAAACTGTAATTATATAGTTTATTCTTAATGTCTGGAGAGTTCAAGTTGATTGTTTTGCAGCGGTTCACTCAGAGCATGAGGATAGACAGCGAGATGAAGGCTGAACGGACAGACGAGGCAGAGAAAAAAAGACTGGCCACTAAAGTGAGTCACTGGCATTTAATCAGTTGTTCTACAATACCGAAAATAGAAAAGCTTTTTAAAAACAGGCTGTCATCACTCACACCGTAATCTTCCACAAGATAATAAACCACAAACAAATTAATCTTTTTTTATGTTATCTGTTTGTCTTTATCTCAGTTCTTAGCTGAGTATGTGGATGCCCTTCAGTCTGACTCAGGGTTTGAGGGGACCATCAGCAAGTTTGACAGTAACTTCAGCACCTTATTGTTGGATCTTTTGGACAAGCTCAGCATTTACAGCACCAATGACTGTGAACACAGCATGATCAACATCATCTACAGGTGGGCTGAGGAAGGAACCTTTCAGTAAATCTTAAATGTATTAGTGCTTACTGATTTAACCTGGTCTTAAAGGGATAGTTCACCTAAAAATGAAAATTCTGTAACTAATTACTCACCCTCATGTTGTTCCAAACCCGTAAGACTTTCATTCATCTGATAAAATAGAGCTTTCTGTCCCTCCATAGACAGTCCACACAACTGACCCTTTGACACTTCAAAAGTTCATAAAGAGATCATTAAACTAAACCATATGAATTAAGCGGTTTAGTCTAAATTTTCTGCATGATGGCTTTATATGAACAGATTTAGGCTTTTATTCCAAAGATGGACGAAATCTTACAGGGTTGGAATGACAGGATGAATAATTAATGACAGAGTTTTCATTTACTGGGTAAACTGTCCTTTTAATAGTGACAATAGAAATGTGTAGCACAAGCTTTTAAAATCTCTTACTATTGAAGAGCTTAGACAATCCTCATTTAAATTCAGTCTTGAAGGTGCTATGAATAATGAGATTTTTTTTTAATAGGCTGGACTTCAATGGCTTTTACACAGAGAGACTGGAACGAATGGCCATTGAAAGGAGCCAGAAGACTGCTTCATAGCGTTGTCCATCTTAAAATCTTCTGTGTTTTTAAAGTGTTCAATGTACTATTACATGGTGCCGTAACAAAGCACTTAAGAATTTCTCCTCTCTATTGGAAATGTATTTAATGGTCTTATACAAATTCCACCTGACCGAAAACCCAATATAATAAAGTAAAAATGTAGCTTTGTCTTTTGTTCTTTATTTGTTTTTCTCTGCCTCTTATTCTAAACCCAGATTACTTTCATAAATTTATTTTAACTAACAAGAGAAGGCGGAGCCACAGTGTGCTCATAGTATTTACCTGATGCTATACTTGAATATTGTCTCTTACAAGTATTGGATGGGATTGGATGATCCAGATACAAACTCTTCCAGATTACCAAATCCAAATTACCAGTTCTCGAAATGGGACTACATTTGACAATGTTGGTTACTAGCTATGTAAAGAACAACATAAATATTTTGACAGCTGTTAGGGGACAAAATCTTTAATAGCTTACTTCTACTTTATCTAATGTATCAATCTACCAGTTAAATCAAGTGCGAACTATAAATGTGTAGTGTGTAAATGTAGTGTGACCTGTTTTCAGTTTTATAAATTTTGTTCCCAATTCTTGGTATCCCAATTCTACTAAAACGTGTTGGACAACACGTGCTAAAGGTTTGATATCCAAATCAAAACAATGACTGGATTATGTCATCTAATCCAATTTCAGAATTTATATTTTTCTTCCAAACTAATTTACAGAATTTAATCCAATCCGATTTCTGAAATATTATCAAAATTTATTCAGACTAAATTGGTTGAGTGGATTATTCCGTTACTAATGATACAGATAAAGATGCCAATTTCTGGCACTATAATGTAATTAAACCTGCAGGAAAAAAATACGCCGCTACTTGCACACAGACTTCGAACTAGTCTGGTCTGAACCATAGACTGTAAAAGGTCTGAACGCGCAAACAGGCACACGCGGAGTGATACAAACAGTAGAAGTGCTCCGCCCATATGGGACGCCGCTCGGCCAATCAAATTCGAGGACTAGAACTAAAAGATTAGCCTGGATGCCAGCGGAATTTAGGAGAAATTTAGCACCGCCCACAACATTTGAGGATGGGAACGGGAAGTTCTGACTAGAATCTGATGACGACGTCAGGCTAGAGAGTGATGCCATCAAGCCGCACAAAAATATCCTCAAGTGTGCAGAATCTGAAACCAGGCTCTCTAAAGGTAGTAGAAGAATGAATAATGTCCAATTACTTATCCCTTATAACAACACACCCACATCTTTTACAATATCACAGTATGTCCGTTTGATGTGTACACCACTAAGTTGATCTATGTGACTCGTTCAATGCACCGCTAGGTGGCGCGCTTAAATTTTAAAATGACTGAGATTAAAATGTTACGTGTTTTTGGGCAAAAATACAGGTAATATTATTTGTTATATAAAACAAAAAATTAATAATTTAAAGCCAATATTTGCGCATCACTTATGCAAATATAAGTGAACTTGAACAGGTAGGCAGTCTGCCACATTGTGTCGGTGAAGTCCACACCCTTTACAAACTCAAAAGGATAAGGGCACTGCAATGAGCCCACAGTCTCACATCTCACATACAGAGAGACATCGTTATGAAAGTGCATTGAATGAAAGCGTGTTGTGCTTTTTACTGTCATGTTGCGCGTGGCAGTGGAATCTGCGGCGGGTCTGCCCAAGAAGAAACTGGGCAGCCCAGACCCCGTCGTATCTGTGGTGTTTAAAGGTAAGAAATCCTGTTTTGTTTCACGTGTAGCCATTTAACTGCAAAATAGCGGCACCGACTGTTAGTTTTGACCTGTTGGCTTTTGTATAATTTTAGACGAAAAGAAGAAAACCAAGTCCATTAGCAATGAAGTGAACCCAGTGTGGAATGAGGTCTGTTGAGATTTTGTTTTAAACACTTTAACGCTAATTACAAATGAATGGGATTAAAGTTACTGTGTATGACATATAAACTGAATACAAAGTATTTTTAATTTGATTGTTGTCTTTTTGTCTTCTTTTACTTTTTTAAAATATTTAGTTGTGTTGTTTTTAATTTCATGTTATTTAGCTACTGCATGCATATTAACCTTGTGCATTTCTCCAGTGGCTGTGAAAGTTTTTGACTTTTTGAATGCTCTTTTCCCCTTTAGACACTTGAGTTTGATTTAAAAGGTGTTCCTCTTGATTCTTCCTCCTACATTGATGTGCTTGTGAAAGACTACGAGACTCTTGGCAAGGACAAGTGAGTGTTTTTCAACTGCTCAATTGAGTTATACGCTCAATGTTAACCAGTGTAAGACAAACAGTGTGGTGTTGAACTCTTGCTCCCACCTTAATCAAATAAAAGTTGTGTGACTACAGAAGTATAAGCTTATAGAATTCAAGAGTTTTAACCTCCTGGAATAGACTCAAAGTGACTTGCCATTCAGTAAAATGCATAGTTCAATACAAAGTTTTGCATCAGTTCTTTCTCTTGGTTAGATTCATGTCTATTCCCTGTCCCTTCTGTATTGATGTCACAGTTTAAAGTAGTCGCTGCATTTCAGGGTAATAGTGAACCATGTTAATCTTGGTTTTCTCAGTCTGACACTGTAATCCCATGCACCTCAAACACACCCTCACGGCTGTGTTCAGACCTGCTCTACAATGCCATGAGGGGTGGAACGGAGGCGTTTGGTTCACAGTACTGGATGAATAAATGATTGTTAGTTAGTTAATGAAATGCAGTTCTTGTATAAAGACATGACTTGAAGTAAATATATATAAATAGAATGGTCTTAGAGCTCTTTATCACCATGTTGGGCTATACATTTCATGCATTTCCAGTTATTCTAGATTTTTCTTTCTGTGAGAAACGGCATTGGAGAAAATCGAATGGCGAACACAAAGAGGAACATAACTCCCACTGAAATTTACATTCATGCAATTTCATGCAAATTTGTCTTGTTGACGTCAAGAGGGTCTTTCATTCATTCCATATCTTTTTCATTTCCCTTTGATTTTTGCATACATTCTTTGTCTTTTATGAAGGAATTTAGTTGTAACCATTTTAAATCATTCTGCCATACTTTGTCAGTTTAATTTATTCCTTCCTCTTTTGAATAGTTATAGGGCTTTAATCAGTAGAAATGTATATTGACATCAACAAAGTAGTTTGCAATAACAAAATATAATGTGTTATATGGGAATGAACTACAGTCCCTTAAAGAATCTGGAATGGCATACATTATAGTAGATTTTTCCCCCGACCCGTGATCGTTTTCTGACTCGCGTTATATAAATGTTGTCAAATGCTGGCAATTATTAATCACCACCTTCTGTTCGTTGTGATATTTCGATATACTGACAAATTACAGTACACTAGAGTGACATTGAGATGCTTTCAAACCAAGTCAAAGGAACTGAGTTGTATTGTAAGGATCCTTCTCTCATTTTATTATTCTGACAACTATACCTTGGTTACCAAAAGATCCCATATAAACACCATTATACTGTTTCTTTGTTTACCTGTTTCTGTGTTGAAAGAGCACTACTTATGTGTTGCAGGATAGCACATAAGTAGTTGATATCTGCTAATCCGAGTAAACAAGTCAAGTCATCTTCATTTATATAGCGCTTTTAACAATGTAGATTGTTTTAAAGCAGCTTTACAAAGATAAATATATAATTTAAGGTAACAGAGATTGTTTTGGCTTTATATATGTGCGCAGGTTTGTAATTCCCTACAAACCATGCCTAAACAAACTACTTGTTTTGCCTATAAATTTTATCACTTCGGGGTAGGTACACAAACCAAATTTTCTCCTTCGTCAGATCTGGATATGGCCTGGATCCGGCAGGCTGCGGGAAAACCTCGGGATAAACAAAGACACTAAAATTAGCATAGATGCCATTCTTATGATGCAACGAGTACATCAGGATTTAAGGGAAGTGTTCCCAGTTCCAGCTGACCTAATCTATGCAGCCTAATATTGAATTATAGAAGTCTATAATGTATTGTGTATGCTAGGTCAAAGAGATAGTCTAGCTTTGAACTGACAGAGTGTGTCTGCTTCCCGGACAATGGTAGGAAGACTGTTCCAAAGTTTTGGTGCTAAATAGGAAAAGGATCTACCACCAGCAGTCGATTTTGATATTCTAAGTATTATTAACTGGCCGGAATTTTGAGATTGCATAAACTCGAAGGACTACAGTGATGTGCATTAGTTTGGACACCCATGCTAAAGTTGCAAGAGATCTGCATGGGGTACTTTCCATAAAATCATCTCTCAATGCAAATCAAACCAGTTACTAAGCTAACTGAAATAAAACCATGCAGATCTCTAGGTATGGTGAAGGGTATGTGATGATGTGGGTCTATTTTAATTCCAAAGGCCAAGGGAACTTTATCAGGATGCATAGTATCCTGGATCCATGAAATAACTGGGCTTTTAAAATAAAAATCTGCCTGCCTCTATGGGAATTTAACATAAGGGTGTCCTGACTTATGCACCCTGTATTTTAAGGAAGAACATTTATTTATTTATAATACATTATTCATTCACAAAGAAAATTGGTGTCCTTAAAGGTTGGATTTCTCATTTTTTTAATTAAGGTATTAAGATAAATTTCCAAAAGATTTGTATTCCTCTTTTTAGGCAACTTTAGCATGGGTGTCCAAACGTATGCACATCACTGTATAATGCGTTAAGAGCTCGCTCAAGTACTGCGGAGCTAAACCATTTAGTGGTTTGTAAGTAATCAAAAATATAAAAAAATTTATACAATGTTTAATAGGCAGCCAATGCAGTGTTGACAAAACCAGGCTAATATGGTCATATTTCCTGGTTCTGGTTAGAACTCGAGCTGCTGCGTTTTGAACTAGCTGTAGTTTGTTTATTAAACGTGCAGGGCAACCACCCAGTAGAGCATTACAATAATCTAGTCTTGATGTCATGAACGCATGAACTAATTGTTCCACATTTGTCAATGAGAGCATATGGTGTAATTTAGATATATTTTTAAGATGGAAAAATGACGTTTTATAGAGACTAGACACGTGACTTTCAAATGAAAGATTGGTATCAAAGAGCACACCCAGGTTCCTAACCGACGACGAAGACTTAACAGAGCAGCCATCAAGTGTAAGACAGTTAAGTATGGAAGTTTTTTGTCCAATAATTAGAATCTCTGTTTTTTCAGAATTTAGTTGTAGGAATTACTAGTCATCCAATTTTTTTATATCAGCTATGCATTCCGTTAATTTTGTGAATTGGTAAGTTTCGTTAGGATTTGAAGAAATATACAGCTGAGTATCTTCGGCATAACAGTGAACGCTACTTCCATGTTTCCTAATGGTAGCATGTACAGAGTGAACAGCAGCGGTCCTAGTAATGAGCCTTGTGGTACGCCATACTGAACTTGTGATCGATAAGACATCTCTTCATTTACTCCTACAAACTGATAACGGTCAGATAAGTATGATTTAAACCATGCTAGTGCAATTCCACTAATGACAACATAGTCTATTTAAAAGAATGTTGTGGTCAAATTCAGCACTAAGATCAATTAACATTAATAGAGAGATAGGCTATACAACCACGATTGGATGATAAAAGTAAATAATTTGTGACTCTAATGAGAGCTGTCTCAGTGCTATGGTACGGTCTAAATCCGGACTGGAAATCCTTGCAGACATCATTTCTTTCAAGAAAGGAACACAGTTGTGAGGATATTGCTTTTTCTAATATCTTTGACAGAAAAGGCAGATTCGAGATCGGCCTGTAATTGACTAATTTTGTATGGTCAAGGTGTTTTTAAAAAAAAAATTTTAACAAGCGGTTTTATCATAGCCAGCTTGAAGGTTTTTGGTACGTATTCTAGAGACAAAGATGAATTAATGATATTAAAAAGAGGATCTATAACCTCTGGAAGCATCTCTTTCTGTAGCTTCGTCGGTATAGGGTCTAACATACAAGTTGTCGATTTAGATTAATTAATGAGTTTGCAAAATTCTTCCTCCCCTATAGCAACAAATTAATCAAATTTTTCCTCAGGGAGACTACAATGCACTCCCTGATGCGATACTGTAGTAGACGTTTGCATAGTTATAATTTTGTCCCTTATATTATCAATCTTACAAGAAGTTCATAAAGTCATTACTGCTGTGTTGCTTGGACACTTCTGGGCTTGAAGCTTTCTTTTTCATTAGTTTAGCCACTGTTCCAAATAAATGCCTAGGATTATGTTTATTTTCTTCTAATAGGGTTGAAAAATAAGCAGATCTAGCAGCTTTTAAGGCCTCTCTGTAAGCAATCGAGCTCTCTTTCCATGAAATCTGAAAAACAACACAGTTATTGCTCAGTTTACCTCTAATATCAGTGGGATTTAAAGTGTCTCCCAGACAGTGGCAATGTATTCTGTGTTTAATGACTATGAAAGGGCCGGACTAGCAGTTTTCTTTCCTGAGTTGATGTAATCCCTATTGAAACGGGAATTTGGAGCAGCACGTATCTAATAGCCTTTAACTAGCATTGCAAACCTAATAGACATGAACTACAATCTTAACATTTTAAATTTCATGGGATCTTTAACTGGTTTTGTTGGGCATTTTCCTGTAGGACAGGTTCCTGGATCAACATCTTTGTTAGTTTTGGAACAATATTGTTCTCAATTAATCAGATTTGAGATGGGGCAGGCTGATCAAATTATAATTTTGGACAGTCTGAGAATTTTGCTCCAGAATGTTGAAGAGATGTTGATCCAGCAACGTATTTGGCAACATTTTGTGGGACACATGCATTTTTCTCTTTGGAACAAAAGTAGCATTGTGGCATTCCAAATCAATTCTGTTTGAGAGGCAAATGAAGAACACCACGGCACTGATCTAGTCTGCTTCCCACAATGCCAGAGTAGTGAGCAGTGCACTTAGTTTAATTCCCAATGAAATACTTTCATGTGTTTGCTAAAGTACAGGAAGTGTGTTTGATCATTGCTATTAAGAGGCTGGTAAATATTAATCATACTTGGAATCACCTCAGGTTAAGGATCTCTGAAATAACATTCCATGAAGGAAATGGAATGAGGCGAAATGTTGGAGGGTGTGGTTACCTTTGCTTTATATGTTTGCTTTGCCATGTTTGTTTGAAACTTGAGATCATTAGGTTTTGAAAATTAGGTTCAAGTCTGATCATTTTGCTCAATGCAATTATTGTTTTAATTGTCATAAGATGTTGTGAGACTTTCCCTGAAAATTTTGTAAGAACTCTTACAATGAAAACATGGGCTTCATTTTAGAAACCGAAGCAGAGTTAGTATCAAATAGTTTGAAAACCAAATAAATGAATGTTGCATAGAATTAAATACAATAAATTAAATACTTTATAAATATTATAAATTAAAGTTTCATAAGCAAAGATTTACTAGGCAAAATTAATTTGGGTGTAATAAAGCTTGAATAACTAATTCATTGCAGGACACTACATGCAAAAAAGTGCACTGACTTTGGGCTATTTAGCATTTAATTACGTGCTTCAGATTAGTGGAAATACATTTTTATTTGTTTTGTGCTGTATCTGTTTGTGTCTATAGATTTCAATTACAATAATACATATCTTTAAAGGCCATTTTCTCAAAAAAAAAAATTTTTTCTTCGATACCAGCCAGAAATCTCCACTTGAGTAGCATTTACAAACACCAAACTTTACAGTTTTATCTATATTCTTAAAGGGATAGTTCAATCAAAAATGAAAATTAACCCATGATTTACTTGCACTCAAGCCATCCTAGAGGATGACTCTTTTTTTTCAGACGAATACAATTATATTAAATTTAATTACAGTTATATTAAAACATTTCCTGGCTCTTCCAAGCTTTATAATGGCAGTGAATGGGAGTTGATATTTTGAAGCAAAAAAGTGCATCCATCCATCATAAAAGTAATCCATACAGTTACAGGGCATTAATGAAGGCCTTTAGTGAAGCGATGCGTTTGTGTAAGACATATCTAAAACTAAAATAACTAGCTTCCGGCAGACAGTCTACGCAAGTCGGCTTATGGCAAAAGAGTAACCCAATGACGTAATGCAGGAGTAGCGTAAGCTTTGATGCCTCTCGCGGTTCAAACAAATAGGGTTGGGCACCAAACTCAAGCTTCTCTGACATTTCTCTTTAAAAATTCTTGTTTTAGACTTCTAATTTGTGACCGGTGTTTTGTTTTGCTCTATGCTCTGCGCTTCCACGTTTGTCAGT
This sequence comes from Semotilus atromaculatus, assembly GCA_031834385.1. Taxonomy (NCBI): domain Eukaryota; kingdom Metazoa; phylum Chordata; class Actinopteri; order Cypriniformes; family Leuciscidae; genus Semotilus; species Semotilus atromaculatus. The sequence goes on from JAULUF010000014.1 coordinate 7,851,436, forward strand.
ATGTCATGCGGCCGTCTGTCAAAAGCTAGTTATTTTAGTTTATAAAGTTTTAAATAAAGATATTTTTCTTACACAAACGCATCGCTTCGCTTCAGAAGGCCTTTATTAACCCCCCGGAGCCATGTGGAGTGCCTTTATGATGGATTAATGCATTTAATGCAAAATCAGGACCCCAATTCACTGCCATTATAAAGCTTGGAAGAGCCAGGAATTTTTTTTTTTTTATATAACTTCAATTGTATTTGTCTGGAAGAAGAAAGTCATATAGGCCTAGGATGTTCACCCAAAAAGGAAAATTACCCCATGATTTACTCACCCTCAAGCTTATCCCTTTTAAGCATTTTAAAGAGGGGTTTGTTCATATAATTTGCTTGATTTTATACATTTTATTCCTAAAAACTTTATTCCTTTTTCTGGCTGTTGACTATTTTCTGATGAAAATACTGTGGTGAAAAGAGATTCAAAATCTCTTCTGTAAAATTCCTTCACTCTAACATGTCAACAAAATAAAACAAGAATTTTGAACCTGGCTTTATCCAGCGTTCGGTTTGTTCTGTTCAAGGAAATATGTGCAAATTAGTGCATATTTATATAATGCATCATCTGCATATTTAAACATAACATTTGAGCACTTGTAAAAAAATAAAATTAAAAAATCAATTCTTAATGTAATCAATCATCTGAGGAAGTATGGTAATATAATTTTTTAAAAATCTAGTTTTTTAAACGTGAATTTTACACATGAATGTATTTAAGAGCAGAATTTTAAGACTTTGTAAAACCGTTAATGTCATTTACCGTAAAACTATTTACACAGCAAGAAAAAAATATCTTGCCATAACAGTGCAAGTGACAGTTGTGAAGTAAGTTTATATAATTGATATATAGATATAAAGAGATTTGAACATGTAACAGTCCCTCCAGAAAAACGCGATTATGCGATCGCTGAATTCAATGCATAATCAGCCAAAGTCCGCATATTTATGCGGGGGCCGCATTTTTTCAAATACTCCGCAATCTCGCCGCATAAATTACTGATTTCCGCGCAAAATATGCGGGGCTTGCATGATTTCATAATACCCGCATTTTCGTCGCGAAACAGTCTCATATACCTTAGCAGAAAGTTGAAAAATGTTGCGTTTACTTCACACAAGAGCAGCCGTCACCCCTGTTGCCATGGGAACGTTATGAAGTGACGTAATTACGCGACATGAACATTATCGAAAGGCTGCAAACCCCCGCGAATAAGCCATGAAGCCTGCAAATAAATCTCATGTGCCAACAAAAATAAACACAAAAGCTGTTTCCCGGTGTGTTACATGACAGTGGGGGCAAATTATTTTGCACTACGTGCAACTGCGTGTTGGACCACAGGCGGAAGTCGACGCTGGACTACCACTTTGCCAGCCTTAGTATGTAAATTTGTTACAGTAAGAGAGTGCACTTTGTGCATTGGAAGCACTTATTTTAACAGAAGATGTCTGTTTTGTATAGCTACCTCTGTAAAACAGGAAGCTCACATGTTTTAAATTTTTTTATTTTATTAATACATTTTTACAGAAGTTATAGCATATTGATATTCCTTTTGTAAAGCTACAGAACTTGTTTGACTCAATGTTTTGTAAGTTTGCCATGTTTATTAAGGTCTGAAATAAAACAAGATGAGACCTTAAATATTCCCAGCACTTTCTGTGATGTAGTAGCCTATGCTTACTTATCATAGGAAGTAATAAGAAATTACTCTTTCCATTTAAGGTAGTGGCCTAGTGAAAACAGGGTGTAGGGGGAATCACTTTTTTTCTCTCTTTTTCATCAAACCGCAATTTTTGCAAGTTCCCGCAATTTCTGTAAGTTTCCGCAATTTCATCGCATAAAATTGCATAAATATCCCGCATATTCCATCGCATTTTTTAAGAAAACGTGCCGCGTAATCAAGGATTTTTGCCCGCAACAATCACAAAAAAACTCCGCGTTTTTCTGGAAGGACTGATGTAAGCTCACATGTAATATATTTTGAAGCTTTTGATTCTAGAGAATATTTGATTACATATTTTCTATATATATTTATATACATTTAAACTAACTGCTTAATAGTTAAACTAAAGTTGCTCATGTGTAATGGATAATAAATCCTATAAAATAACTATGATAAATAATCATCGCTAAAAGCTCTAATTTTTTTTCTGTTACTAAGGGGCCGTTTACACTAAACCATTTTCAACTAAAAACTGATACATTTTTATGCATTTTGGCCATATTGTCTCTGTGTAAACTGCAAAAATCAGGAATTGGTGCAGACGGTGACCACATGCTCATGTGTATAGGTTGAACACGTAATAGGTTTCTTTACAAAGTGAAATCGCCAACTACTGGCCTGGCATGCATAATACAGCGTTTAATATAGCGATTAATTTTGACAGCGTTCTCATCTGTATGTGAAAAATGCAAAGGAAAAAAAGTTTCAGTTTTTAGTGCATCATTGTCAAATGTAGGCTACCCTAAAAAAAATTATTTGTTGCAAGAGAAACTGGGGCGAGTGACTTTATTACATCAGACATGTCACTTTGCTCACAGCTGGTCCAATTTCGATTTTGAGATCTCTTACCCAGAACATAACCTGCCCCGAAGCAGATTAAGCCATGAAGCGTTAGTTACTATGGTGATGACCACCGCTAAAAGCTAAACCCCTTTTATGGCTCTCAGGGTGGGCACATACTAAACAGAAACATACCTGGCTAGCCACCTAAACTGGCTTCATGGCATAGGCCCCAGGTCTAATGTCTGTGGACGCACCTTTGTTATTATTGTGAAATGATGCAACACCAGTCCACTAATCAAATGTGTAGAGGTAGCATGTCCGTGTTTTCAGAAGGTAAATGCTGAATGTGCTGTGTTTTTTTTTTTGGCTGATAAATGTATTATCAAAGCGTTTTATAGCAAATGTTTCTCTTAGCCAGGGAAATGCTCAGATGGAAAATGGTCTTTGAGGGTGTTCCTGCATGCTGACCTACTAAGCATTGCAGTCACATTATTAATCTGGGTGGCGTTATTTACTTTTGGAGGAGATCTCTTGTGACTTTCAGAGTTAGAGCACACAAATAATTTTTCTCCCATGTGTAATATTTATTTACGCATTGTGTTGTGTGCCACCACCTCTGTTTATTATGTAGCATTTAATGAACTGACAGAAAATGAAGTCCCCCTGTGGTAAAAATGTTAATGTTGTTTATATGTAAATGTGGTGTTTTTAATTAATATGCTTTAAAACAAACCATGTGTACATTCATGTCAACACCATTGCTGAGTATTTTCTCCGTCTCAAAAAAAGTCTCAAACTCAGTTTGAAATCGCTGGTGTTTCTGACATCACAAACTACCTTGTAACCAATCAGGTCAATGTCTGAGCTGGTGTGAGTTGAGGCGGGGCTAATTTGCATATTCATAGAACCTTTGTTACATTTATTTTAAGACATTTTTTTTTTTTAAGACTAGTTCATGATGTCAGCAGAAAAAAAAAGTTGTTTCAGAGGTGGAGCAAGTTTTGCCATTTTTATAAAAGATAAAGGCAAAACTTGTTTGTTGCTTTTTTGAATAATATTAACTGATAAATAATTCAGTCAGACCAGGAACATGAATTATGAAAATAAGTTTTGATTTCGTGGTGCACTGCACTTTGTTTTTCAAATGCAAATAAAGTCACACAATTCACACAGCAGTATTTAAAACGCTGTATGAGACAGATATTATGTTCTACAGAAACATGGGACATCAGTTGACCTGCTTGATTTTCCACAGGGCTCTTTTTTATTTATTATTATCTTTGTTTGTTTGTTTGTTTTAGGTTGATTGGATCTGCTAAAGTCTCTTTAAAAGACCTTGCCAATAGCCAAGTTAAATCTCTCCCGGTGAAAAACATGGCTCTAGTGGATGAAAATGGCAAGAACATAGAAGTAAGTGTTTTTCTTTTCTTTTTATCTCCTAAATCAAGACACACAAATGTATATTTTTAAATGCATTTTCTTATAAGTAAGTACTCATATAATCTGCATCCGCAGAACTAATTCCGTCATTCACAAAGTCCCGTACATCCTCATCTTTTGCATTTTATTTATATGCACAGGAGAAATTCTTAATTTCCGCCTAATTCACAACACGTGCGTACAACAAACCATGTCCATATAATGACTTTCTGTATTTAATTTCATCTAGGCCACCAAGTATATGAGAATGTTGTGTATGAGTGGTTAAAGGTGCCCTAGAATGTTTTTTTTTATTATTTTATAATGTTTCCTGGGTTGCCCTTATAATGTTAGTATGTTTTTTAGATCAAAAATAGTCATAATTTAGAAATAAAAGGCATTTTTCCTAGCCTGATTTTAGTCTCTGATTTGAACACTGTGTTTGAAGGGGCGTGTCTGCTGTGAGAACCGGCCACTGCTGTGATTGGCTGACATGCTTGCATATGAAATATGACATGTGAAACTCTCTCGAATACTTTTATTACAGCTGTTATATACGTTTTAACTATTACAGCTATCGAGATTAACGAATCGTGAGATGTTTTTAAAGTATTTAAATCTATTTCCATCACATAAAATGTTGCTGTGATGAGCATTGAGCAAGCAGATGACAGTCTGTTGATCGCGAGACAACGCAGTTTCTCTCTCTAATGCTTTCACCAATGCAAACGATGACATAGCCTACTTCTATGAGAGCTTCGTTGTGCAGTGTAACAGCGTCATTGATTTCATAACGAGTTTGGCAAGAGAGATAAACTCGCGCTGTGTGGATTGTTCTTTGACCGCTTTCTGTATACTTTTTTCACTGAGAATTAGCCTATTTAACGTTAGTTATGTATGCTCGTTACTTGGAGTTTGCTATTACTGTACTAGGATCTTGCGCTGGATCTAACACAGTGTAAATTATCTTTAATAAAATCACTACTTACCGGTTGCGGGAATATAGTTGGAATTACCCCCTTCTTCAGTTTGAGACGCTGAGAGAAGCTTGATATTGTCCCAGGTTCGAAAATAAGTCCGTGGTGAAATGGGCAGAGCAAACTAACAACTTCGAATTAAACTGTTGCGGTATCCGATTATATATAAACATCAACCACGCGTCCACGCCTGTTGACATTTCTTTTCTGTGGGAAGGGTATGAAAATACCTCACATCCCCTGCACAGCCTGGAACATAGCATTTATTCCATGATCTGCCATTTTCTCTCTGATCCTCGCTTGTTCCGATGATGACTCGGCTGTGCAGTGCTTGTCATTGAGGGCTGGGATATGCAAATCTTTGGAGGCGTGATCCCCGACTGTTGCGTCACAGTCGGTATTATGTGGAGATTCGCCTGTTTTTCAGGGGTGTTTTTTAAAAACGAGATTTAATTAAGAAGGAGAAAACAATGGTGTTTGAAACTCACTGTATGTCATGTCCATGTACTGAACTCTTGTTATTTAACTATGCCAACATAAATTCAATTTCACATTATAGGGCACCTTTAAATTTAGAGTACATTTTAGAAGGAAAGTTATTGATGAATCATGATTTGTTTGTGAAAACGTTCGTACGCAGATTTCAAGCACAAAGTTAGTGAATGAGACCCATTTGGTCCCATGTATTTACAACAGAATTTACTGGTTTAATTGACTAGTTCATTTGAATTAGGTCGTTACCTGTATGAAACCTGAGAGGCATATTTAAACAGCCCTTAAAAAAATGTAAATCTAATGTAGTTTTGTGATGATAGCATCACTGTCAATATTTACATATTCGAGGCACTTTCAGTATTTATGTAGTCTATTTGACACATTATTATGAGATAATTAGCTGCATCCTTTTGTAGGGGACCATCAGCATGATGATTGGCTATGAGCCACCTGCCGGTGCTGTGACAAATCCACAGGATCAACAAGATGGCAGCATGGGCGGAAACACAGGTTAGCTGATGTGTGTCTCAGTGCTTTACTATGTGACCTTGTAATGGAGTGTTATACAGATGACATGCTCGATGGTGTGTGAAATTGTGTAAAAATGAAGTGTGAAATTCATTTTCAGATACTTTATAGTTAAATGTCAATTGCAGGAATGCGTGAAGATCATTTTGTTAAAGCCTTTAGCTTTGAATGTGTGTATTGCATGTTTGCCATGTTGCATATGTTTGACTGACTCATGCCATGACGTATTTGCTTTGTGGATGTGCACTGATCAGCTGGGGGTGAAGAGGGCGACGTCACTGATTCTGGGGTACCGGGTGCTGGTGAGCCTGGCCAGAAACTTCAGACTAGGACAAGGAAACGTCATAATTTGGCCAACAAACCTCAGGATTTTCAGGTACAGCTGCGTCCTGTAATCATATTTACAGGTGTCTCTTCCATTTTAAATGCTGACTGCATATGCTTTATTGGTCATGTTATTTTTGTCAAAGGTCCGTGTGCGGGTGATTGAGGGACGTCAGTTGCCTGGAAATAACATCAAACCTGTGGTCAAAGTGCATGTGTGTGGAGATACACACAGAACTAGGATCAGGAAAGGAAATAACCCATATTTTGATGAGGTACACTGTTGATATTACAGAATATTTGTATTATTAATTAATTTATTTATTTAAAATGGCAACAATTGTTTTTTATTTAATTAGTCATTTGTTTAAAAAACATTTTCTATTCTTAAAGTACACAATTCTATTCTTGTACTATATTGTAATCTTGCTAATAGCTGATTTTCACCAGACAAAAAAATTTGACACTTCATATTTGGGTGAACTGTTCTTTAAAGTGCCCTATCATGGTATTTTAAAGTTTCCTAATGTTGTTGTAGAGTCTCCTACAAAATGTTTACATGCATCAAATGTAAAAAAAACTGTTTAATTTCCTCACAATATACATTTGCACATCATCACATTTTCCATGATTCTCAAAACGGCTCGTCAAATGAATCAATCTCTCTAAATCCCTCCTTTCCGCGAGTTTATCTGCTCTGATTGGCCAGACAGCTCAGTCTGTTGTGATTGGCCTACCCGTGTACAGCGCGTCTCCAGAGCCTCAGCGCGTCGAGAACAAAAACGCCCATTGCGTAACACGAAAGCTCTGCGTGTCCTGAGGCTTCCCACACCGTAAACTAAACACAGTAACGAACAACGACGTCGATTTTACCATATTAATGCGAGCGCGAGTCCGGTGATGAAATATTAGAAGAACTAGTTATTCAACCTCCATCGCAAGGACGACTCGATAATAGTGGCCCACAGCTGATCAGCAGAAGTATTTCAGCTAGACAGTGATAATGAGAGTTAACTTAGCCAGTTAGCAGGAGACCTACACAATATAAAACTCAAAACTAAGTATTTTGAATGAACACCATCTTTCAAGAGCAAGTGTTTTGTGAATCCTGCATTGAACTCCCGAGATTTGAGCAGCAGTCGTTAGTAAAATAAAGGGAACACAGAAATAGTTTAGGATTACTGCTGTGATATCTTGGTTAAGATGAATTTTATTCTTCACATGCTCATCCTTGGGGAGTGAAAAATAACTGGCTTTACCTTCACATCATGCACAGCTCCGTCTTCTCGACATGATGCTGTCCAGTTCAGAAATCAGCTCCGGTTTGAGGTTTAAGTTTCCCTGCGAGTGCGCGCGCAATAACTGGGCGCGCCCAATATGCTAATGTTTCGTATCTACGTCTCTACGAAACGGCTAATGACTCGTTTCAAAAACAATTCATTTCATAGACTCAGAGACGACTCTCACTTTTGAAAGACAATAACTTTATATACGGTGCACTTTCAGATATAAAACTTTGCAGGATGTTTTCATTCACTTAGAGCTTTATTACACACTACACGAACAGTCATTTTCAAAAATCCATGATAGGGGCCCTTTAAGGCTACATTCACACTGCAAGCCTTAGTGCTCTATTCTGATTTATTGCTCACACACTTTATTTATTTATTTATTTATTTATTTATTTATTTATTTATTAAATATAAATTTTTTTGTTTGGCTGTTTTCATTATTTTTTAAATGTGGTCAATATCAGATTCAAGTGTGAACTGATCACAATCCCAAACTGACCCCAAAAGAACAATAACAAGACACTGTCATACGAACGTAACCATGGCGGACACTGAAATTAGTGCTTAAGCATCTGTTTATAAGCTGATGTACCCCTGAAGCATGTGAATTCATGTGTAGGCGATAAGGAGGATGAAGATAAGGATGAGGAGAAAGAGAAAGTATTTCTAGGTATATTTATATAATTTTAACTCAAGTTTAACTTCTATAGAGCTTTCACTGTGATACAGTCCCTGTCACGGCTGTCTTCCATATTAACCGAGTGACCAAAGAACTACAGTGACATCTTGGGAGTGACTCCCGTCAGCGCAGAATTGTGACGAATGTCGATCTAGAGTGGTATAAGACATGAATTCCGATATGACTGTTCAGACTGTGGTTGCATTGCAAAACATCTGAACTGTACTGGATTTAGTAACACATATACATAGTTCCCACAGGCCAATTAATGTCACGTGACCTCCCTGGAGACGCCATCTTTGAGGGCAAAAGCTGCTGTGTTTACAAGGTTTTACAAGCAAATTTCGAATATTTCTTTGTTTATAAAGTTACGAAAATCATAAAGAGACAAAGTGACAGAGATTATAAAGAGACTCTATTAACACAAGACAGAGAGAGGTACAATGTGAAAATTTCAGTCATAAATGGTGTGGATCCGTACTGAGCACTGATTATGCAGCTTTGCCTCAGATACTATCATCTATTCGTATTGAACCGAAACGGTATGGGCGTCACGGTTCGTTGCATGAATATATACACGGTATAAAAATAAATAAAACTTGCGTGCAAATGAATTAATGTCATGCGGAACTACTTTATACGCGGGTTCTTTAGGGACATAATCTGAGATTGCAATGCTGGAATGTGTGTGTGTGTGTGTGTGAGTAAGAGAGAGAGAGAGGCGCGGGCACGATCGAACAGTGGAAACAATGTTGTTTTTGTATGTTTTTAATACCTTGTCATAAAGGATCATTCAAACTGCAAAGTGTTAACTTATATTTGTTATACTAGTCGTTTTTGTCGTTGTTCTGACAAAAACTCACATTCATGAAGTCTAATGACGGGTATACTGTAAAATCCAAATTTAACTGAACCTCCGGCACGATTTGAACATCCGTTGACCCAGCAGGAGATGACCGTTTTCACTTTGTATCGCGAAATTAACTCGTTTCAGCTTCTTCTAATGTTCTGCCCACAGCATTCCCACAGCCTGCCCACAGAAATGGCACCGGCGCAGCAAATGCCCGTATGTTGTGACGTCATGTAGGAACTATGTATAGAAGTGGTCTAAATCAGAATTGAATAAATCTGGTTTTATGATTTTGTCCTGTTCACATTAATAACAGAAGCATATAAGTGAAAAACATCAGATTTGAGTCACTTTGTTCTGCAGTCTGAATGTAGCCTTAGACTCTATTCCTGATTATTTGAAAAGCCATAATTTCCTTAAATCTAAATAGAATGTCACTAAATACTGTATGTGTCACTCTTTCCAGATATTCTTTTTCAATGTCAACATGTTGCCCTCTGAACTGTTTGATGAGGTCGTAAGCTTTCGGGTAAGACAAAATGCTTTTTTTTTTGTGACCAGTTTTTCTTTCTTTCTTATCGATGATGTTGTTTTTCTTTTCTGCAGGTGTATAACTCTTCTTCTTTTAGATCAGACTGTCTCATGGGTGAATTCAAGGTAATTCAGTAAAATCCAAAGTGTGCCTTTATTATACTAGTTGTGTCGTGTACTTCAAAATGATCTTATGAATTAATTTATCTTTTTGTAGCTTGATATTGCCTACATCTATGATGAACCAGGTAATTATCTGATAATCTGAAAATATTCATTACATTTTATCTGTAGTTGAACGGATCATTAAAGGTTTGTTTTTTAAACCCCAGCTCACTGTATCATGAAGAAATGGGTTCTCCTGAGTGACCCAGATGATTCGAGCTCAGGAGCGAAGGGTTATATCAAAGTCAGCATGTTTGTGGTGGGAACAGGAGATGAACCGCCGGTACGTCCCCTGAACATCATTTATATTAGAATCTGTGTACTATATATCTATATACACTGTTGCAGAACCTGATTTCACCAAGTACAACATGTTCCTGGATCAACATTCCAATCAACCAATCAGATTTGAGGGACAAGTTTACAGTTTGATGTAGAAGCAGCCAACTCTTGTTGTAAGCCTAAACTTGACATAGTGTTATTCACCTTATTCAGTGTTATTCATCATTTCCCTCTGATTTTAGGGATAACTTATTGTTAGTGTTGAGGGGTAGGGATATAGTTAGGATTAAATTTTCAGAAAGGAATGTTGTTCCAGGAACACGTTCAGCTAAAATATGCAATGGTGCACGAGAAGATTTTATAAACCGCTAAAAGACTACTTTCTATCTGTCAAACATTTTGGAAAGAAAAAAACTCCTAAAAATGTGTAAACTCATGCTATACAGGCTGTATAAACTGGTCTTGTTAATGTCTATTTGACAGGTGGAAAGAAAGGAGGAGGACAGTGATAAAGATGATGTGGAGAGTAACTTGCTGTTGCCCGCTGGCGTCGCTGTCCGATGGGTTACACTTAAACTCAAAGTGTTTCGGGCTGAGGACTTCCCCCAGAGTATGCCAGTTATTCCTTATACATTTGTTCTCTGAAGTAGCACATCAGACAATCTTCTTTGGTTGATATGATTTGGATTCAATTGTTAGTTCAGGAAAGGGCCACATCTTTATTAGTTGAGCTGGCAGATTGAGTCACTTCCTGATCCCTCAAGGTGGTATCCTACTAGCTTACAAGCCATTCCCTGCCATTAACTGTTGAGTTACTGGGACTGTTAACACGTACACAGAGTTCCCTGATCCTCAAATGTCTGTCAATTAAGCTATTTTATTTTGGTTTTATAACCAATCATACAGCATGTTTTTTTGTGTTTAAAAATGGTTAAGTATGTAGCTTAAGTATACTACATAGTTAAGTATGTGGGTTAACTAGTAGATAAACCCCCGTTTACACAGACATTTTTAATTGAAAGCAACTTGCTCTGACATGCAAAAATATGTCAGTGCCATTGTTTTGTCTCGAGATGTACAACAGTAATGGGTTTTTTTTTTAAGGCGGGTTAATAAAAGCTGTCCTAATTGAATTAAGGCCTGATCCTGGCTTAATATTTTCAACGCCCGGTTTAGGGCTTATATTTCGATAAGCTGTAGTTATTTATTTTTTTAAATAAGTTGTATTTAGTTAGTTGTACCAAATGGTTTTTCTTAGACTGTGAAAGAATAAACTCCATTTTAATGTGACACAATTTGTAACACTGTTTGTATCTCACTACTGCTTATCAAAATACTTCAACCACATCTGCTTGCTAATTTGTAAGTAAAACTTAAATGATAAAATAAGTTGTACTAAGTAGACTGAAAGAATGAACTGCATTTAAGCAGCTAAAGTTTTAGAGTAAGTAAAGTATTGCAGTAAAGTATAGTAGTTGGAAGTATTTCGATTATTTGTATGTAAAATATAGTAAAAAAAAGTTTTATTTTATTATTTTCTCACACTTTAAAGTGGGGTTCATTCTTTCACAGTCTAAGTAAGATGTAACATTGAAGTGCTTTTTTGTTTTCAGTGGATGACTCCATCACCCAGACTTTAAAAGCAGCATTTGGGGGTCAAGAAAACAAGAAAAATCTAGTGGATGGATTTGTGGAGGCCTGGTTTGCTGGTAAAAAGGTACAGTCCACCCAGACATACTGTACACGCATATTTCTTCTACCTTTTGTCTGAACTACAGTTACATGTATTTCAGCTCTGTACACAAATAATTGAGAAGAATGCAAACCCAGAGTGGAACCAGCAGCTCAATCTGCAGGTCAAGGTAATTGGCTGGATTGGGAAAGATTTGTTTAGCACTTTATTGCTAAAATTGAAGTTTCTATTTGAAGAAAGTAATTAGAAGAAGAAATTAGTGAAAGAAACCCTGAAGTTTCTAATTGGAAACACTTTTGACTTGTCTTACAGTTCCCATCCATGTGTGAAAGAGTCAAGCTGACTGCATTTGACTGGTGAGCAGGGGCGTAGCACAAGATCCCAGGACCTATGCATAGGCAGTCCTAGTTTGTGCTCACCTTTCTTTGAAAAGAAGTCGGTTACCAATAATATTGTTTCCGCTCATTTTGTTTTCTTTCCTTTTCCTGTCTTTCCTTTCTTTTTTGTGGCCTGATTTGGCTTTCTTTGAGAGACATTTCTACAACAGAAGTTTGTCATCCACCAGATGCTCAACTAACTAACATAATCAAAATGCGTGCAGATGGGCTAAACCATTTGGCGCATTAGCAAGGGGTGGGACCATGAGACCAAGATAGTCTTTACTTTTTTGTATACAGAATGTAGTCAGTCAGTCAGTCAACCAAGTGATTCAGCCAATACACTAACTTTACATTTTATCTGACATTCATTATGAAATTTAATAAGGAAATGAAAACATCCAGCTAAAATTCAATATATTCCAGACTTTTCAAGGGCCCTCTCTCCCCTTGGGGCCCTGGTAATCAATACTGGTTTTACCCCCATGATTCACTGCCCCTGCTGGTGAGCATAAGCCACAGCGGATATGAACATTTTAAACCTGTGTTGAGAGAATCCCCTGTGTTAGTCTTGTAATGTGAGCTAGGAGTCAAAGTTTGGTCTGTGTTTTGAGCTGGGAGGACACAGGCAGGCAGTATGAGTCATAGCAGGACTGTCCCACCCTCTCCCACACTGCATTCCTCCCCGAAAACCAGACTACAGCTGCTTAGGGAACAGTGGAAAAACTGATAACTCCCCTAGCTGGACTGATTCAATGACACACTGGAACATTTAAGCTGACTCCCCCTCTTTCTCAGGGATCGCCTCTCTGGAAATGATGCCATAGGCACCACGTATTTGGATCTGTCTAAAGTAGCATCCTCTGGTGGTGAAGTTGAAGGTAAACAATTCAGAATACACTAGTTTCATGTCAAACTTTTTTAATTATTATTATTATTATTATTAAAGGGGTCATGTCCTGAACTTTTGAGATTTGTACTATGAAATTCAAAACTTAAATATTCTTTTATTCATCTTTATTTGTTTTCTTTGTGATAGAGGATTATCCAGGAGATGAATTTTCAGCAAATAAAGGTTGAATATTTGCGCTGATTCCAGATCTGCAATCCCTTGTGTCCAAACACACAATTTAGCCCTTCTAGTTATTCTATAAATTCTAGTTAACATGCAGGTCTTAAGGTTTTTTTTTTTTTTTTTTTTTTTTTTACCGGTTATTCTCTCAAACCAACTATTATTATTCGTATTGGTCTGAAAGGATATGGTACCCAAGGGGTTGCAGTTAATTTGCAAATTATAAATGCCTATGCATGCTTTCACATTAGCACAGAGCGCTTATCTGTTTTTGTCATGTTATGTAACATGACAAAAAAGTTGAACACTGCAATTTAAAATAATCTTAATCACCTAACTAAAATTGCACAATTAAGCATCTGACTTGCATAAGTTAGGAATAATAATAATAATTATTATTATTTTTTGTCTTATGCTTACCAAGGTTGCATTTTATTTGATCCAAAAATATAGTAAAAAAAAAAAAAGTAATTTAAAATAACGGTTTACTATTTAAAAATGTTTAGTTTAATCCTTTGGCAAAGCTGATTTATTTTTTTTCAATGTCACATGATCCTTCAGAAATCATTCTATTATGCTTTGCTTTGTTTCTATTAAAACAAGGTTTTTTTTGTTGAAACTGTTTTACACTAGCGTTAATAGTTAGATAAGCTGAATCCTTGCTGAACAAATACAGTACAGATACAGTAGTCAACATTTGAAGTGGATCAGAAAAGTTCATCAAAGTTGTCCTAAGACAAGCATGGGTATTGTTAAAAAATCATGTATAACTCTGAATGGTTTTGATCCACTTCAAATGTTGACTACTGTATTTTTGTTCAGCAAGGATTCAGCTTATATATCACAGGAATAAATTACATTTTGAAATATATTAGAATTTTTTTATTTTAAAGTAATCTCACAATACTACTTTTACCCTTTTTTAAAAAAAAATTAAATTTTTTTATTAGAGGGATACTTCAGGATTTAGCATTAAGCTTTGTATTAGTAGAAAACCTGTAGTAATTTTTGATTTACCATGCTTTCCACCCTCATATCCCCCTGAGACCAGAGATTTATGTATTTTTTGTCTGGAAAAAATCCTCCAATGACGCAAAAATCGTCATTTTGCGTTATCGGAGGATTTTTTGGCCAGAGGCTAAAGCTATAGATAGGGGATCTCCCTCACAGAATATACGCAGTGTCAGCCATCTTTTTTTGGAAGCTAAGCTAGCAGGCTCTTGTTCTGTGGAGAAAGCGGAGTAGTAGGGGTTACGGGTTACCATACATCCTCTTTTTCTCTGACATGTCCGGCCGTCGAGATCGTCCAAAAAAATCTGGGATTCAGCTTTTGCTTTCTGCAGTCGCCATTCATTGTTCACATGTACACCTTATCTAACTGAATTCATTCCGATTGGTGAATCTGAATGTAGTGTTTACATGAACGCTAAACAAGTGATCGGTTGATGTGTGTTTTAACATTGCTAAGAAAATTCCCGCTCCTCCGTTAGAGATACGAGACCGGTGCATCTCACAGGTGTCGCTCATCAGTAATCACGCCACCGGCCTCGCGCCGTTCTCCCACGGCCCTCAGTCTCGTCCTGCTCACCATAGTAAACATGGTGAATGGCGACTGTAGAACGCAAAAGCTGAATCCCTGACACTGTGCGATCTCGTAATCCCGGGCAGTCTCATCACGGAGACTCACTAGTAGCCTAGTGCTCTGTTACCGGTAGGCGTGGCCTCCTAGGGCAGCGAAGCAAGTGCATTCTCAGTCTAGAAAGCTCCAAATTCAAAAATAATTTCACATTTCTTCTACATAAATGACCCATTTTAAATACGCATTGGTCTTTCCAGAGGTGAAGTATCCCTTTAAAAAAATGCACCCTTGGTAAGAGATGCTTATTTATTCCAAACTTGACCGGTAGTGTACGACTGTTATTGTGAAAATATTTCAGTTGTGAATAATCCTATTGTGCTGACATCATCACTAACATTGTTTATCCATGTAGTTGAAATCGAATTTAATTAATTATAATAATTCCTTAATTGTGGATTTCTGTACATTTTTAAAAATTTGTTCTAATTCATAACACTCATTTAAAGAGCTCTGCTTTTGAGATGCTTTAACAAACCTTACTAATCTAACTACTAACTAATATCATGCCACTGGAAACTTTTAATTGAATGTATTTTTCCACAGGAGAGACTGGGGAATCTGAGATGGGCTTCCTGCCTACTTTTGGGCCTTGCTATATATGTCTGTATGGCAGTCCGAGAGAGTTCTCAGGCTTACCTGACCCATATGACGACCTTAATTTAGGAATGGCAAGTGCAGATGATTAATGTTATGTTTCCATTCCCAAGTAATTAGAATTTGCAGCAAAAAATATTTTCAGTTAAAAAAATACTTCTCAAATACGCTGAAGGATTTGTGAATATTCACAGGGTGAAGGGGCGGCTTATCGAGGGAGAGTTCTTGTTGAACTCTCTACTAAACTTGATGGAAAGCCTGACAAGTCCGTGGAAGAAATATCAAGCGACGATATCTTAGTTGTTCAGGTGTGGCTCTTTGAGTTTCCTTACAGAGTAGTTTTTCACTTGAAACCTATATTTACAGCTTTGTGTTCTTTTCTTTGCATAGAAATACCAGCGCAGAAGGAAGTATTGTCTGTGTGCAGTGTTTCATAGTGCGACCATGATCCAAGAACCGGGGGAGCCCATTCAGTTTGAAGTTAGCATCGGGAACTATGGCAACAAAATGGACCAAACGTGCAAACCTCTGGCTTCAACCACACAGTACAGCTGTGCTGTTTTTGATGGTGATGCACAGTTGGAAGTATTTATTGTTTGTGAAAATAGGATGTGTGGTATTGATTTTTAATTCTTTGGTTCTTTCAGGTAATAATTACTACTACCTGCCATGGGGCAACACTAAGCCTGTGATTTCTATCACATCCTTTTGGGAGGATATCAGTCACCGGTTAGACTCACTGAACATCATTCTGTATATATATAACCGTTTGGTAAGTGAATGTTTTGTATGATATTGAATTTAGGAGTGTGCGATTTATAACGATTTTAGATGTTGAACGTTTAAAATGTCTTAAATCTGCTTTTTAGAGAGATCGTAGTATCATGCTTCAGTCCACATTCTTTTCTCAGTTGAAGTTACAACGCGACGTACCTTCACATCACGTTAAGCAACGTAACAATAGGGTTACGTGCATGTGACATTGCAGTTCTTCGCATTAACTAAAGTTATTATTTGCATGCATTTTAAAGCCCTTTTGAGTTAAACATTTTATTCGCACACTGTTCTGACCAAGCGGCAACCCCCCTGTCTCTCTCTTGAAACCAACACGGAAGTGACTTAAACTGCAATTCATCGACTGGTTGCTAGAGACAGGCTCTAAAAGAGTCAATCCCATATATCCCCCATGTTAAAATGCCCAATTTACAGCAGAAAAAAATGTTTACAGCCTGGTGCAAAAAGGGTTTTTGGCCTTCATGACAACTGTGTTTGTTATTTTTTTATTATTTTAAAAAAAAAATTTTTTATAACTCATCCGTAGTGCATGTCAGAACCAGAGACTTCTTGCCGACCCCAAACTTTTAGTGTGTGTGAGTGAGAGAGTATAATTCTTTCTTTGAGCATTAAACTTTTTAATACTTTTGCAGCAAACAAACCTCAGTATGTTAAAGTCTGCAGTACTGTCCAAAGCTTCAGATGCAAGACTAGTAGAAATCTGGCTGAAGCTCATCAATCAGTTAATGGAAGATATCACCAGGTAATGTCCACTTTAGATCTTATTTAGATCCAAGATATAACTACATGCATTGTTGAATGTTGTCAGTTGAAATATGGGAGATTTTCTTGTATGTAGGGCAAAGAGAAAGTGTTTTATTTGTCATGCATGTTTGAACTAATACAAACTACTGTGTGCTCAGTTTCAAGATTCCTGACCTGGAGGGGAAGCCCAATCTCACAGCCCTGGATATTCAGATAAAGAAGTTACGGGACAGTGCTCTGGAGAGCATCATGGAGGGGGCCAAACACTTGTTTGAGGAGGCCACAGATGTTACTAAGTGCTTGAGCATCATTGAAACCTGGCTCGACAAACTCCTGAAACTTGCTGAGGAGGTGTGGTTTTATTTTGTGTAGGAATGGAGCGACAATTGGAAATACACACAGCTTTTTTTTTTTAAAACTAATCCATACTAATTGGTTAATTATAAATGTATATCAATATTTGATATTCAGATGTACATGCTCATTTACCGTGGTTTTTTTGTGCCATTTGCTGTAAACTCACTTATACGATGAGATTTCATCTTTAGACGCCTAATCATTTTACAATTTTTGCTGTTTATGCTGTACATTCATGATTTGGCTAAATGCACTTGTAGCATTTAAAATGACTTATTTATTGTTTAGACAAATTAGTATAGAATTTTATGAATCTGCTATTTTTCAGAATAAATAAATATGAAAATAATTAGCGTCTTGTTATCGAACATAATTTTAATATTGATGCATCCCTAAATAACAAAAACAAATCAACCCATTGCTCTTAATTATACTTTTCTCCACCAGTTCTTGGTTAGCCTCTCATAGCCCAACTTTTCCCTTAAAGGAACTTAAGGAAAGGAAATAGGCTCATTTTCCAACTCCCCTAGAGTTAATTAGTTGAGTTTTACCGTTTTTGAATCCATTCAGCTGACCTCCTGGGTCTGGCGGTAGCACTTTTAGCATAGCTTAGCATAGATCATCGAATCTGATTAGACCGTTAGCATCTCTCTCAAAAAAATCACCAAAGAGTTTCGATATTTGTCCTATTTAAAACTAACCTCTTCTGTAATTACATTGTGTACTAAGACCGACGGAAAATGAAAAGTTGTGATTTTTCTAGGACAATATGGCTAGGACCTATACTCTCATTCCTGCGTATTAATCAAGAAACTTTGATGGAGTACCATGGGTGCAGCAGGCGCAATGATATTACGCAGCGCCTGAAAATAGTCCTCAGCTATATAACTTCCAACGTGACTGGCACTAAGTTTCAGGAGCTGCGTAATATCATTTCACCTGCTGCACCCATGGTACTGCAGCAAAGTTCCTTGGTTATTACGCAGGAATGAGAGTATAGTATAGTTCCTAGCCATATTGTGAGTGTAGTTCCTTGATGCAACTACAGAAGAGGTACGTTTTAATTAGGAAAAATATAGAAACTCTTTGGTCATTTTTTTGAGAGAGATGCTAACTGTCTAATCAGATTCAATTATCTATGCTAAGCTATGCTAAAAGTCCTACTGCGAGACCAGACGGAGATCGGCTGAATGGATTCAAAAATGATAAAACTCAACTGTTTAACTCTGGGGGAGTTGGAAAATGAATGATTTCCAAAAAAAGTGGAGTGTTCCTTTAAGAACCAAGAAACCTGACCAAGACTGACAATATTAGACCAGCGAAAAGAAAATGATACAATAATTGCATAGCAGTATCTGGCTACGAGCAGAATGTGACTTTCTATCCATCTAAAATGTACTGATTATTTCACAGATAGAACTTACAGTGAAGAAAATAAGTATTTGAACACCCTGCTATTTTGCAAGTTCTCCCACTTAGAAATCACGGAGGGGTCTGAAAATTGTCATCGTAGGTGCATGTCCACTGTGAGAGACATAATCTAAATAAAAAAAATCCAGAAATCACAATGTATGATTTTTTTAAACTATTTATTTGTAAGATACAGCTGCAAATAAGTATTTGAACACCTGAGAAAATCAATGTTAATATTTGGTACAGTAGCCTTTGTTTGCAATTACAGAGGTCAAACGTTTCCTGTAGTTTTTCACCAGGTTTGCACACACTGTAGGAAGGATTCCTCCACACAGATCTTCTCTAGATCAGTCAGGTTTCTGGGCTGTCGCTGAGAAACACGGAGTTTGAGCTCCCTCCAAAGATTCTCTATTGGGTTTAGGTCTGGAGACTGGCTAGGCCACGCCAGAACCTTGATATGCTTCTTACAGAGCCACTCCTTGGTAATCCTGGCTGTGTGCTTCGGGTCATTGTCATGTTGGAAGACCCAGCCTTGACCCATCTTCAATGCTCTAACTGAGGGAAGGAGGTTGTTCACCAAAATCTCGCAATACATGGCCCCGGTCATCCTCTCCTTAATACAGTGCAGTCTCCCTGTCCCATGTGCAGAAAAACACCCCCAAAGCATGATGCTACCACCCCCATGCTTCACAGTAGGGATGGTGTTCTTGGGATGGTACTCATCATTCTTCTTCCTCCAAACACGGTTAGTGGAATTATGACCAAAAAGTTATATTTTGGTCTCATCTGAGCACATGACTTTCTCTCATGACCCCTCTGGATCATCCAAATGGTCATTGGCAAACTTAAGACAGGCCTTGACATGTGCTGGTTTAAGCAGGGGAACCTTCCGTGCCATGCATGAATTCAAACCATGACATCTTAGTGTATTACCAACAGTAACCTTGGAAACGGTGGTCCCAGCTCTTTTCAGGTCATTGGCCAGCTCCTCCCGTGTAGTTCTGGGCTGATTTCTCACCTTTCTTAGGATCATTGAGACCCCACGAGGTGAGATCTTGCATGGAGCCCCAGTCCGAGGGAGATTGACAGTCATGTTTAGCTTCTTCCATTTTCTAATGATTGCTCCAACAGTGGACCTTTTTTCACCAAGCTGCTTGGCAATTTCCCCGTAGCCCTTTCCAGCCTTGTGGAGGTGTACAATTTTGTCTCTAGTGTCTTTGGACAGCTCTTTGGTCTTGCCCATGTTAGTAGTTGGATTCTTACTGATTGTATGGGGTGGACAGGGGTCTTTATGCAGCTAACGACCTCAAACAGGTGCATCTAATTTATGATAATAAATGGAGTGGAGGTGGACATTTTAAAGGCAGACTGACAGGTCTTTGAGGGTCAGAATTCTAGCTGATTGACAAGTGTTCAAATACTTATTTGTAGCTGTATCTTACAAATAAATAGTTAAAAAAGCATACATTGTGATTTCTGGAAATTTTTTTTTTTGATTATGTCTCTCACAGTGGACATGCACCTACGATGATAATTTCAATTTCAGGGTGTTCAAATACTTATTTTCTTCACTGTATATACAAACAAAATGTTGTATTCCATATTGTTTTCTATCAAGTTAACATGCTGCTATGAGACACAAACAAAACTCTTCTAAAGATGTTACATACCTGAAAAACATTTTAAAGTTACTAGTAAATGCAACTCCAGGCAAACTAGTGCACTTCCATGAAGTTGTGTGGAGCTGGCTTTCGGGCAATGCTTGTATTTTATTTGTACAGTATACTTTAGATGTTAGGGACTAGTACTAGATTACAATTGTAATTTAGGTGCTAATTTTGTTAATCAGACTAATAGAATCTAACTTAAATGAAATCACATTTAAACATAATTTGTATCAACATCTTTTACCAAAGCCTCAGAACAGCATGCCTGATGTGATTATCTGGATGTTGAGAGGAGAGAAGAGGGTAGCGTACACCCGCATCCCAGCCTATCAAGTGCTGTATTCATCCTACTGTGAGCAGGCATGTGGCCAATACTGCGGGAAGAATCAGACTGTCTTTATGCAGGTATTGAAAGATTGTACTATGCTGCTGTTCAAACATAAGGCATAAAACATGTTTAAGCTTTGCTCTATGAAATGTTCTGTACCTCATGATGACTGTTTCCTTACAGTATCCCATGGACAACAAAAAAGGTTTGAAGATTCCCGTTCAGATACGTGTGAACATGTGGCTTGGGCTGGCAACAGAAGAAAAGAAGTTCAACAATTATGCAGAGGGGGTGTTCAATGTATTTGCAGAATTGGTAAAGATTGTTTTATTTTTTTTGCTTTGTGGTCTGGAGAGATGCAGTCATTAGTTTTGAGCTATTGATGTCAATTGTTTCATTAACAGTATGAGAACCAGGCTCAGGTTTTGGGAAAATGGGGCACCACCGGTCTGCTAAATCGCAGCAAGTTCTCTGATGTCACAGGCAAAGTTAAGCTGAAGCAGGAGTACTTCATGCCCCCTGTTGGCTGGGAGTGGGAAGGTGATTGGTGTGTTGAACCAGAGAAAACGTAAGTTGTCTCCCACCCTCAACACAAACATTAAGAAGTAGTTGGCAAATTATTATTAGATGCTTCCATGTACTATTATTTTTGCTCATAATTAGGGGTAGACATTTGAACAAACTAGTAACTAGTGTTGTCAAAAATACTGTTCCAATACTCCGGTACCAGCTGCGTGTTCTCTCTCTTCTCTCCGACGGCAAAGTGACACACACCCGCCTTCTCTCACT
Source organism: Semotilus atromaculatus (assembly GCA_031834385.1). Lineage (NCBI taxonomy): Eukaryota > Metazoa > Chordata > Actinopteri > Cypriniformes > Leuciscidae > Semotilus > Semotilus atromaculatus. The sequence goes on from JAULUF010000014.1 coordinate 7,872,985, forward strand.
CACTTGTCTCATTTGCTCCGGTTGAATAGTTTGTGTGTTGCGCATAATTTTACTAGTTCCAAACCAAAAGTGCACGCACCACTGATCTATATAAGTGGCACACACATAAAGCTGCCTCTCAAACACAAATTTTGGTCAAAATTCCCATCTTGGCAAGTATTCAAATTAACAGTCAGTTTAAAAACCTAAATGGTTGAGAGAAAACGCATGTTGTGTAACAGTATATTGGATCTGTGCACAAACTCTTAAAGAGACAGCAGCAGGTTTATTAGGCTGCTGTCAGTCATGTTAATCAAAGAACAAGACAAAGAAAATCACTTGCTGCTCTTGAGTGAAAAACAGATTAATCCCTACAATTAAAGTTACACAAGTATTTAAATTTTGCAATGAAAACTATCCATTGTTATTTTACATTTTGTTTAGTTTCTGTGGTATTTCTTACTTGAATATACTGTTAGACCCACCCGATAAACTTAAAGCTGTTTTATTTCTCTTTATTCTATTGCATTTATTCTTATTTTATTACTGACTTTTTACGGCAGTTTTCACCATGGTATCGAAAATGGTATTGAATTTCGATAATTGATATTTTTCAAGGTATCCTATCAAAGTTAGAAATGCTAGTATCGTGACAACACTACTAGTAACACTGAGTGTTATAAACTAAAGGCCTAAATACGTTGAGACAAAAAAAATGTATTGCAAATAATCAGTGCAATAGACATTTATAATTTGAAGGAACAGCTGTTATTGTGTCTGTTCAGACTATCACAACCTTTTGCATGTTGTTATTGTGACACTAATGTGACAACTAAAAGTTGGTAACAAAAGGAAAAAAGGTTCCTTTTGTTAACATTAGTTAACTGTATTAGTTAACATGAACTAACAATGAAAATGCTTCTAAAGCATTTATTCATCTTAGTTGATGTTAATTTCAGTATTTACTAATACATTGGTCTATTAAATAAAATGTACCAACTTTTGATTTAAGCAGAGTTAACATGAAGTAACAATTTATGAACCACTTTTAACAAAGATTATTAAAAACTGCAACAAATGTCAGTCTGAACATCGGTCTAAACGCATGTGAAAATCAGACCGATTTTTAGTGCCAAACGTTTGTGTTGGTGTGAACAAGACTGTAGTCACACACATATACTGTATAGCCTTATTGCAATACCTGGGTAACCCCCCACAACACCTAGTATAATAGTGGCAAGTTTTGCATAGACAACCACCACTCATATTTCCTTCAGAAACAGTTAGTTTAGTCATTAAATTGTATTTTCCTTGGGTGGATGGGTAGTCTGCTGACTGAGGCTGATGCTGGACACACAGATTTCGTGGATGAGGTCTATGAGAATGAGACTCGATTCCCAGGAGGAGAATGGAAGCTTGCAGCAGAGCCTTACACTGATGTGGTAAGCGTCTGTCTAACTTTAGCTTCATATCAGATGTCTAATCAAGATATTCGTAGATTTTTTTTTTTTTCAATGTTTCTATTTGAACAGAATCTACTGTACATACAGAGAAGTTTGTACTATCCCTCAAAAATCCTTCTATTCATTATTGTTATCCTTTTGGTATTTACAGAATGGAGAAAAGGTTCGGGGCCCTACAGAGATTGAATGCCCACCTGGCTGGAAGTGGGAGGATAACTGGACTTTTGATGGTAATCGGGCCGTTGATGAAAAAGGTAAGCTTGTCTTTGCTTTTTGTTTAGAAATATTTAATTTTGTTTCATGCCCACTGAGCCACCTAAACAATGTTTTTAAAATATCCATTTCCAAGAAATTCCATTTAAAAATAAGAATTAAAGAATTATAATTCTGTCATTTACTCAACCGCATGTCACTCCAAACCTGTATTCACTGAATTTCTTCTGTGGGACACAAAATGAGAAGTTACATTTTGTACTGCTGTTTTCCTTTCATTCCTTTCTCGTTTTCTTATGTCTCTAAAATGGATTAGACCATATGACTTGTGCATTATATATTTTTAAATATCTTTTCAAGTCATGGCTTTAAGAAACAGACTGGCACATAATGTTCTAGTCTCTTAAAAACCTGCTGATTCTGCAGACAATGAGATTGTTTGCTCAACATTTAAATAGTCTGGCACAGTGTTTGATAGCGCGCTGCAGAACCAGTTTACAACAGAGTTCCTCTGAAATCCTCCACCTGCCTAGATCTGCTGCAGGATTTATATATACCTATTCATGCCACTGCAGCATATCTTACATTCTTACAGCAGTTAGTTAATTATAATAAAAAGTATTATATATATGTATGTATTTATGCGTGAAAAGTGCTAAGTGCAATCTTATCTTATATATGAATGCTTTATCAGAAGGGAAGATTATCAGTACATAATGAAAAATTTCGGTATGTTCATCACACATAGCTCTCGTATAGCTTTAGAAGACTTCAAAAGGAATTTATAGCCCAAATCAAATTGATTACTTTTTAGATGCCTTTTATGGTATGCGTTTGCCTTTTTCTGGAGCCTGGCAGCTCCTGGTTTTCTTCATTGGGAAAATTGTGCTGCGTCAAACATGGCATCCACAATAGAAAGTCATAGGTTTTAAATGACAGTGACAGATTTAATTTTGATGACCTGAGAATAAAAATTCTAAAGCAGTTATATGATGTGTATTTGTGAGTTTAGGTTGGGAATATGGGGTCACCATTCCACCTGATGACAAGCCTAAATCTTGGGTGGCAGCTGAGAAGATGTACCATGTTCATCGTCGCAGAAGAATGATCCGTCCTCGCAAAAGGATTCCCGGTGTCAAAACAGCCACTGATGCAAGTGTATATTGTGAATTTAAAAGATTTTTTTGTTAGATTGTGCATTTATAGAAATGTATTTTATAATTGTCTGACATGCAGAAGAAGGATACAGGAGATACAGAAGGATGGGAATACTCCTCTCTCATTGGCTGGAACTTCCACAGGCAGCAGCGATCCTCTGACACGTTCCGCCGGCGGCGCTGGAGAAGGAAGATGGCACCCTCTGGTCGAGTTGGAGCGTCTGCCATTTTCAAACTGGAGGGGGCTCTGGTTAGCATCAAAGTTTTCCATTTCTTATTCTAATGCTATCCTACTTTTTATTGCCCACATAATCAGCTTTTCACTGTTGATTTACTTGACAGGGAGTCGACATGGAATCTAAAGTTGACGAAAAAGGCACCAAAGCAGAAGCTTCTGTTCCGCAGTTTGGTGCAAACAGGCCAACTGTGTCATGCACATTTGACGGTGAGTTCATTAAGGACAGAGATTCCAGAAAGACCTTTTTTCTTTTTCTTTTTTTCAGAATATCAATTTTATTAACATTAAGCCTGATTTTCTTTCAGGACCCAATGCGTACCACTTGAGAGTCTATGTTTACCAGGCCAGAAACCTTTCTGCTCTGGACAAAGACAGCTTCTCAGGTCCCATAGTAGTTTTGATATTGCTGATTTGTCTTAAAATTAGAATCATCTGGAAACGTGACCTATTTTAACGCTATAAACGCTTTTATTATAACTAAAATCATATTGGTTTAAATTGCAGATCCATACGTCCATGTGTCGTTCTTGCATCACAGCCAAACAACAGAGACAATCCCAAGCACCTTGAACCCGACATGGGATCAGACTCTTATATTTAAAAATGTGGAAATCTATGGTGATCCCCAGTCTCTCGCCCAGAATCCACCCAGAGTGGTGATGGAAATCTTTGACAGCGATCAAGTGGTTAGTCTGATATATTCATGCTCTCACTTTACTCCACTCAATTGACAATATCGGCTTCTCAAGGTGTCTCAGGATGCCTATAATTTTTTTTTAATGGTTCACCATTTACAACACTATCTTTTTTTATATGATAAAAAAAGGATCACATAAACAGAATTTGTTGTGTACCGGTAAACCTGACGAATATTAGATATTCTATATTCTTGCCTTTTAGAATGCAAGTGCCCCCATAGTGTGAATGATTTGCAATTTGTTCATCCTGTTAGGGTAAAGATGAAATGCTTGGCAGAAGTACATGTGTACCTTTGGTGAAGCTGACTTCAGGTGTGGATGGATCACCTAAACTCCTCTGGGAGCCTGTGATGCACAAAAATGCTCCTGCTGGGGAGGTTCTAGTGGCTGCAGAGCTCATTTTGAAGGACAAGGTATGGTTCTTCATGGAATTTGGGTCATTTTAACCATATTAAAGGGATAGTTCACCTAAAAATGAAAATTATGTAATTTACTCACCCTCAATTTGTCCCAAACCTATATGAGTTCCATTTTTCTGTTGAACACAGAAGATATTTTGAAGAATGTTGGTTACCAGAAAGTTGACAATAGTCATTGGCTCCCATGGTATTTTTTTTTTTTTTACTATGGAAGTCAATGGCTACCATCACATTTTTCAAAATATCATCTTTTGTGTTCAACAGAAGAAAGAAACTCATACAGGTTTGGAACAACGTAAGGGTGAGTAAATGATGACAGAATGTACATTTTTGGGTGAACTATCCCTTTAATGACTGCTCTGTGGTTCAAATAAATTTCTGCTTGATAATTCCTATATTGTCTACTGTAGGGAAATGACAGTGAACTTCCCCTTGCTCCTGCTAAACGAGGAGAGAAGCTCTATATGGTTCCTCAAGGGGTACGACCGGTGGTGCAGCTCACTGCCATAGAGGTCAGTTTTATGTGTTCTTATGTGTTTGTGTTCTTTTATGCAATCTCCATGTGTTATGTCCCTTTTGGGAGTTGTTTAAAAGGGGTCATATCATTCCAAATCTATTTCGTTAATCTGTCAAAATAATGTACTATTAAAGCTTCCTCTCCAGTCCAAATTTATTGAATTAAAACATGCACACAAACCCCAATATTTACACAATGATGTTTGATATTTGCAGGTTCTAGCATGGGGATTGCGTAACATGAAGATGTATCAGCTGGCTCCAGTTACTTCACCCAGTCTGGTGGTGGAGTGCGGAGGAGAGAGAGTTCTGACAGCTGTCATCAAGAACATGAAGAAGTGCCCTAATTTCCAAGGAAATGTCCTCTTTTTAAAAGTGGTGAGCATCCATCTCTACCTGTTGAGTAAAGGCATAGTAATTATTTAAACTTAATGCTCCTTGCTTTGCATTAGACTGCAAAATATCAATGACATTCAATAACATTTGAATGTGGTTTAATTTTCCAAATGCTTTTTTGAGCCCATAGACCATATGCGATCAGCATCTTTGTTTTGTATCTTTAGCTTCTACCCAAAGAAGAGATGTATGCTCCCCCTATAGTGTTGAAAGTCATCGACCACAGACCCTTTGGAAGAAAACCTGTGGTGGGTCAGTGCACGATAAGTTCCCTGGAAGAGTTTCGATGTGACCCTTATTCCACAGTAGCTGAAGTTGCCATGTCTTCAAAAAGTACGTCCCCTTCACACTTTTCTGTTTACTGATTTATCTTCTTTTTTTTTCTTCTTAAGGGAGAGGTAATTACTTTATATAAAGTGACATTGTATTGATATTCTTAAAACATTCTGTGAGTTAGGTCACCTTTTAACAGTATTAAACTTTGGCAATTAATTGTCCAAACTTCATTCAAACTTTGTTATTTCTTAGGCAGGTATCTTCTGCCTTAGGTGTGCTATATATCATTTTGTTGTTGTAAAGTTAATGTTTTTGTAATTACATTCTGAAGTGAGATTTGAATGTCTTGATTTTCTTCTATTTGCATACTGATTTGTAATTGATTTTATGTCTCTCCAAAAGTCTCCTTAGCACTGTTGATTTTTGTGTACAGCCTTCAGGAAATTTGAAAGAATATTTATCATTATCATATTTTTCTTTTCTTTTGTCTCCTTTTTTCCCCTCCTCTTTTCCTTCAGTGTCTTTGATGGCAGCTGGTCCAAGAGACCTCCATGTAAACATTGATGACGGCAGACAGCATCTTCTAGAAGCTCAGGTACTGGTACCAAGTCACTTGGCTTTGTAGGTTTAGGAACTGAAAGGGTTATTCACCCAAAAAAAAAAAAATTCTATCATTACTCGCCTTCGTGTCGTTCCAGGCCCAACTTTCTTTCATCTTCAGAACACAAATGAGGATATTTGTAATGAAATCTAAGAGCTTTCTGTCCTTCCATTGGCAGCTATGCAACGACAACAGCAATGTTCATAAAGAGATCGTAAAACTAATCCATATGAATTGAGTGGTTTAGTCCAAATTTTCTAAAGCGACACAATTGAGTTATATGCTGCTGAACAGATTTAATTTAGGCTTTTTTTTCACACAAACATTCATCAACTTACACACCGGTTGCGGTAAACAGAAGCTCAAGGATGCAGCGCGAGAACCTATTAGATTAATTCTCATGTGTCACGCAACACCAATTAGGTTTGTTCTCACGCAAGGTTGAGCTTCTGTTTGTTCGCTGATCAATGTTTATATGGGAATAAAAGGGAATATCTGTTCATCATATAAACGGCTCGATTCATATGGATTAGTTTTACAATCTCTTTATGAATTTCTTGAAGCATCAAAATGGTAGTTGCGTGAACTGTCAATGGAGGGTAAGAAAGCTCTCCGATTTCACAAAAAAAGTTGTTTATTTGTTGTTTATTACCATGAACGAAAGTCTGATGGGTTTGGAACCACATGAGGGTAGGTAAATAAAAGGGATAATTCAGCCATGAATCAGTAGTCTCACCTTGTGAGAGAAAAACTATGTACCGTATTGGTCTGAATATAAGTCAATGTTTTTTTTTTTTCTTAGAAATGCATCTGAAAAAACCGGGTGGTCTTATATTCATGGTGTAGACCAGGGGTTCCGAACATCGGTCCTGGAGGGCCACTGTCCTGCTGAGTTTTTCTCCAACCTTGATAAAACTCACCTGACTAGCTTTCTAGTAACCCTTAAGACCTTGATGTTCCCCTGACCTTCAGGTGTGTTTGTGTAGGGTTGGAGCAAAACTCTGCAGGACTGTGGCTTTCCAGGACCGACATTCGCCACCCCTGGTGTTGACTTTTACATGTCAATAATATACCCGCAACAGGTGGTGCCAAATACGCATAAAACAAGTGTGCAAGCAGGAAATACGTTGTGTTTCAGAGTGTAATGTTAGAAGATCGCAAGTGTAAAAAGACTGTCTTATAAACAGTCAAAGAAAAGCTTAGTCCCACGACTGACATGTTTGCTTGCCTCGCTGACGAGACCAGAATTCCCTCGTACGTGACTTTAAAATGTAATGTGGTATACCTGATTTCAACATTACTACAATAAGATTTCACTTCTACTGTTAATGAAATTTTGGTTGGCTACATGGTTTTCACTGAGATGGACGGCCTAATTGTTATATAATTCAGATGGGCTACTATACAGGTTATTTTTATGGTACATGCCAAAAGTGTTTATTTTTAAATGTGATTGTTGGTACATTTTACCAGTATTTACCATCATTTCAATACAAAAATATGAAGAATATATAAAATATTAAATATGAAGAATATGCAGTATAAAAAAAAATTTTTTTAGGGGGGGGGGGGGGATTTTCGGAGCATAACGGTAATGGTGGTACACACTTCTGTTTGAATCTATTTTTTATCTATTTCAGTATATATTTTTAACTTTTGAATTTCAGTATATAAATGGCATCTCAGCTGCTGTTGACAAAATGGGCACTGCTAGTCAACTTCAAGTATGTATAGTTATAAGGCACTTCAATCAAAATGCCTGAATTTTATAATTACTGTAAGTGTAATTCAGAGTGTGTGTGAAGTGTGTAATTTCTGCATTAGCACTAACGGTACCAAACCAATGCCATTGTGGTTAAGCCAGTGTTTTGTCTAGCCTGGTCAGGCTGATAACAGAAAAGATTGCAATTTTGTTTGGTGCCACTAGAGGCACTGCAATTACATTCTTCAACACCAACACTTAAAGTCCCCCTGTAGTCAATTGTATCCCTTAACTAATTTTGGATCACCAAAAAGACATATTTAAATGTTTTTTCCTTGAAAAAAAAAAGTTTCATGCCATAAAATAGCTAGAATGTAACTCTATACCCTTGCTTCATTTAGTATACGCGGTTCTATGAATATGCAAATAGCCCCGTGTCCACTCACTCAAATCAGCTCAGAGATCCACTTGTTGATCATCACACGTTGATTGGTTACAACATGTCTGTGTGAGAGAGAACAGGTGATTTCAAACCGTGTTTTGAAACTGTCTTTTGTTCACTGTATGGATAAAATACTCAGCAACTGTGTTGACTAAGACAAACCATGTGCAAATTCATCAAAGCATATTAAAAACATATAAATAACATTAAAAGCTTGATTTTCAACACGGGGGGGACTTTAAGTTTACCTCATACCTCCCGCTCAGGTGGATTGTGTGAATCTTCTGTTTCAGATAGAAATGGGTTAAATTGAGGGAATCTCTAATCAATATGTTGTGCTCAAAATGATCGATCTCATTTCTCAGTCAGCTGATTGTGTACAGCTGGCTTTCTATACATGAAATCATACTAAATTACATTGAAGTGTGCGGCTTTTCACATTCAGTTTCTCTACTGCCTTTCTGAATTCAACATTTATTTTTTTGTCTGCATTCATATTTGCTTGTTTGCATTCAATTAACTAACTTCATCCTATTGATTAATTTAAAGGTGCAGTGTGTGATTTTTAGCGACATCTAGCGGTTCGGTTGCGAGTTTGCACTAAGGGCTCAGCCCACTGCTCACCCCTCCCTTTCGAAGAAGCTACGGTGGCTAAAACGGGACAAACATCGTTGTCTGAGACAGCAGAGAATAGCCAGAGTAAACCAAGTTTCTGTACCACAGTCCATTATTAACCACATCATGGATAAAGTTGACAAGGCCAGTCAGGTGAGGATCAAGGGTCTTAATACATAATATAATAATAGTAAACCCATAATACAGCGAGGGAGAAGAACCACATGAAACTATGCAACTATATATTTTTTCTAACAGGGTAGTAAAAGTTTAGCTGGCTAATATGAGCTGTTACTGTGGCTGAGCTGGTTAAAGCGTAAAGCCTTGTTTATACTCGACGCGTCCGCATGAGCCCAAAGGTGCGTGCGGCAAAAATGACGTGATTGTAACAGCGCGCGCGCCTCCGCATCCCCTAGACACCATTTACTACACACAATAGGCTTTTTTTCTCTGATTTTGGAAACTTTATCGACTTAAAATGCTTCCAAGATCGACGGGTTGGTGATTCCTGTAACTGTTTTACGGTCAATGACAAGAGTAGCCTAACTTACCTATCAGCTGTCTCACGAACGTAACCAGCACATTTATCCCCACATAGCAAAGCCATAACACAGCAAGGGAGAAGAATTAAGTTACATGAAACAATCCAACTACATATTTACACCACTGACAAGGGAAAAGTCACTACTCACGGTGTTTATGTCTAGCTTCTAGCTTTCTGCGGCTTCTCTTTCAAGGTAGTGACGAAACGCGCTCTGTAACGCTGTTTGTTCGCTGTCGGCTACGGTAGAAACATGACGTCACAATATGTCGACCTTCATAGAGGGGTGTGCCCGCGGTTATGTAGATATAAATGCCTCATTCTAAGGTAATAAAAACATTACGGTTTATTAAGTAAGTTCTTTATACACCACTGAACACATAGTTATGGATGTCATATTGCATTTCTGTTAATAGATACTAAAATTTTTTACACATTGCACCTTTAAAATTAACTCCCTTGTGTGTACTAAAGGTATTAATAATGGAGGAAAGTATTAAATAAACTTGATCAGTGTATACATTTGTCAATTTGCTTTTTAAATTATTAAATTTACATTCAGCACTTGAAATGCTAGTATAAATTTTGTTCCTTTTTCTTATATTTGAGAGAAACATCTTTTAAATCTTGTTACACTGATAAAGTTGCAATTAGACTGAAACCTTGCATATATGTAAGGTTTTCCAAGCCTAATAATATTCCATCTTAACAAATCTTAAAAAATGTTTCTGTCTGTGTGTGTCTGTCTCTGTGCGCATTTCCTGATGTTTCAACAGCGTGAGAAGGTAAGTTCTGTGACAAGTTTACACACTTTCCAATTTACGCAAGTTTGATAAGTTGATGATAATTGATCATATCTCTATTAGTTCTATCATGACAATGAAACTGTCCATTTTATTAACCTTACAGGAGAAAGAGACTGTTGATTGGTGGAGTAAGTTTTATGCTTCTGTTGGACAGAGTGAAAAATGCCGCCCATACCTTGACAAAGGTTATGACACATTAGAAGTGAGTACTTTCTAGCTTAACAATGTAGATATGAATATTTATTTGTTACATTTAATAAATTACTAAATATCTTTAGTAGATTAAGGCTTTCAAAGCACCACGAAAGTTGTGCTATTCTTCTCAAGCTGTACATTTGCTGTGTGAGGAGCAGATTTTTGTTATTATGGTCATATCATTCGATTTTCGAAGGCGTTATTCACTGGAGATCATAACGTCCGCCCTTGCTTCCCTTAGTGCGTTCATGAATGCTCATTAGAAGTACAGATGTCTGATTTATATCTTTTGAATGAATGATTTTGTCCAGTTCTTAAAAGTTCTTAAGTTCACTGATTTGGTGATATGGATGAGCGGTTAACAAATCATTGGAGAAAAAGATTTTCCGTGAATAACTTTTTTCGTTTTGTTGTGTTCCTTACATAAAGCTATTGTATGACTTTAGAATACTTAGATCCACAAAGGTTAATTTTTACTGAAGTTCTTGTATTGTTTAGTAATTGTAACCATGTTCTTTTTTTGTTGGTTTTCATAGGTGTATGATGATGAGCTTGAAAGTGTAAATGAATTCATGGGTCTTACCGATTTCTGCAAAACATTCAAATTGCAACGTGGGAAAAAGGAGAGTGACGATGATGATCCCGCTGTAGTTGGAGAATTCAAGGCAAGATGTTTTATTAGTATCAAATGCATTCATATGTAGACCAAATTATTACATGCTACAATGTTTTTTTTGTTGGAATATTCTGTATCAATTGGAAATGACTCATTATAGAATTAAAATGGGTTGAAAACAGCATTTCATGTTCTTGGTTTTGTAAAATGTTATTAATGTTCAGTGTCACATGATCCTTCGTGAATCATTCTAATATGCTTAGGCTAATTCTAATAATTCCAATTGATTGTTTCCAGGGCTCCTTTAAGGTCTACCCATTGCCAGATGATCCAGGGGTGGCTCCTCCGCCACGTCAGTTCAGAGAGCTGCCCGACAGCGTCTCTCAGGAGTGTGTGGTCAGAATATACGTGGTTCAAGCCATCGACCTGCAACCTAAAGACAACAATGGCAAAGTACTTTTTATCGTTTAGGATTTTAGAAAACTAATTTTGAGTTTCAGTTACTCAATTTGTTGAATTCCTTCTAAGTAAAAAGGAAAAGCAACATTCCTTTTTTTTTTTCAGTGTGACCCATACATCAAAATCTCTTTGGGGAAAAAGTCTATTGATGACAGAGACAACTATGTGCCATATGCTCTCAACCCAGTGTTTGGCAGGTAATGAATGCCATTGTCTAAATGCATGATAAACTCAATAAATCTGTCAAGCTGTTGAAGAGGACTGACCTATAACCGTTTTCTGTTCTCTCAACAGAATGTTTGAAATGACATGCTTCCTCCCACAAGACAAAGACCTGAAAATTGCTGTCTATGACTTTGATTTGCTTACCCGGGATGAGAAAGTTGGGGAAACAGTGATTGACTTGGAAAACCGTTTCCTTTCTCACTTCGGTTCCTACTGTGGTTTACCCCAGACATACTGCATGTGAGACCCATACAATTTATTTAATGCAATCTTAGTATTTTCATTGAGGACAACAGTAAAGACATTAGTTAACTAATGTATTATTCATTAAATAGTTCTGGATCAAACCAGTGGCGCGATCAGCTCAAACCATCTCAGATTCTTGAACATCATGCTCGTTTGAAAGGATTGAGTCGACCCAGGAGTGAAGACAATGGAAACACTTTATCCTTTGGTGGCCGATTGTATTGCCTCTCTGACTTTGGTGATTTTTAAGAGCTATTTGTTTTTTTGAACACCATTATGATGGCTTGACAAACTGTTAAAGCATTGACTAGAACTTTCAAACAGCTTTTATAACATAATACATTGACAAGCCAACATTCAAAGCTGTCTAGTTATTAGTTATACCTTATATGTATGCATTTTAGAAGCAAACAAGAAAATTCATGAACACCTGGGTCCGCCAAGTGAACGGATCGCTCTGCATGTCCTCAGAACTCAAGGCCTTGTTCCGGAGCATGTTGAAACCAGAACTCTTTTTAGTAGCTTCCAACCGACTCTCCCGCAGGTGTGAGGCTGCTTACTAGCTGGTTCTTCCTCTGATATACTTTATAGACCCCTTTTTGTTTGAAAGCAAGCTCAAAACACTGCTTTATCTGTTTTATAGGGAAAACTCCAGATGTGGGTTGACATTTTCCCCAAAAGCCTTGGGCCTCCTGGACCTCCTTTTGACATATCTCCACGCAAAGCAAAAAAGTGAGAACAAATTGATACTTTCAGTTCTACCTTTGTGTTTATCGACGATAGACTCATGTTGAATCTTTTTTATCAGATACTTTCTGCGAGTCATCGTTTGGAACACGTCTGACGTAGTTTTGGATGAAACCAGCATTACTGGTGAAAATATGAGTGACGTCTATGTAAAGGGGTATGTAAAAAATCGTTGCTGTCTCTTAAGGCTAGACACTACATCCACAACCATTGTTTTTTTTTTGAGATTTTAGGCTATTTTACTTTCATAAGATGTGCTATTTCAGACTAGTGAAAAGAAAACACCCAAAATACAAATTTAAGTGTGCTGTACTGAAGGTTTTTATTGAGGGGTTTGTTCATATATCATTCCCCTGATTTAATTACCATTTATTTCCAAAAAACATGGTGTTTTTTTTGTTTTGTTTTTTTTTTGGCTGTTGACAGTATTTTCTGATTTATGGAATGACAAAATCCCCTACCTAAAAATCTTTAACTCTAATATCTCTTTTTATCAACAAAATGAAACAAACATTTTGAACCTTTATCTTCTGTTATGGAAATGTATACGAATGAGTTCATATTTATAAAGATAGTCTCATTTGCATATTCAAACACAATGTTTCAGAAAACTGACTAAACAATTCTCTTAAGTGAATAAGTCTAGAAATTTAATCTAGTACATTTGAAGTGCTCCGTCCTAATATGCTATTTTATAGATTCCTAATTTTGTTTTGGAGGTCTTCTACAATAGGTTTACATGCATCCAAGCTAAAAAAAAAACGTACATTTTTCTCAATATACATTGCAGCATCACCTCTTTTCTCACAGTGCCTGAAATGGTTTGATCAAGGTTTCTGTTTCTCTAAACCCCTCCAATCCGAGAGCATACTCTACTCTGATTGGTCAGATGGCCTAGTCTTTTGTGATTGGTCTATTGTGTGTCAGAAACGAAACACTCATTGCCATATCTGAATTTCAGCTCCATAGGCTTCCTTAGCTCTTGAAACACAGTGATATGAACAGAAACGATGGTGTTGGCTTTAGAGTATCAATTCGAACCAGAATCCTCATCCCAGCAAGTGGATTTGCTTTTGTAGCGCAGAACCAGTGTCGTCTTAACATGTCGGCAACACAAAACAAACTCTTCCAGGCCTCAGCTACAACTACAGTGTTTTGGGGGAAGTCAAAGTAGACGTTGTTCCCGGGCAGCAAATGAGGACCTTAGGCTGGCATAATGCAAATTTATTACAAGTCTGAAACCTGCGTAGGTTCGAGTAGGAAGTAAGACTGGAATTTCTAATTACTCGGTTTCAGGCAGATCAGAATCGATTCTGTCTTTTTGGAGACCAGAACTATCTACACTTTGATCTTTGATATTTTGCTAAACCTTTTACATTAACAAACAGCTATATTATTCATTACATTAAAGGTAATATCCAAAAAAACATAATGGGGCACTTCATGTGTTTTACGAATACCTTTTTCAATACATTCATGCATTTGTGTCTTTTATTAGTTGGATGCCTGGTATGGAAGAAGATAAGCAAAAAACAGACGTCCATTATCGCTCTTTGGATGGCGATGGAAATTTCAACTGGAGGTTTGTCTTTGGATTTGAATACCTGCCTGCGGAGCAGCTATGTCTTGTATCTAAAAAGGTAATTTAGATTGGCTGTTAATGTGTAATGAAAAGCACTGGGAAGTATTAAAACTTTTCTTTTCTTTTACAATAAAAAAGGAACATTTCTGGAACCTTGACAAATCCGAGTTTAGAATCCCACCCAAGCTGATTGTTCAAATATGGGACAATGACAAATTCTCACTGGATGATTACCTAGGTGAGATGTCTGTATGCTGCTCATTTCTGAGCTTTTAGGAATTTTTTTGGTAACACTTTATTTTGATAGTCCACTTTAGACATTCTACTAACTATAAGTAACTTTTCAACTACATGTCAACTAACTGTCATTAGAGTATTAGTAGACTGCCAGCTTAATATCTGCTAACACTTTATTTTGATGGTCCCCCAACAGACATTCAACTGACTAAGTAACTTGGCAACGACAAGTCAACTTATTCTCCTAACCCGAACCCTAACACCTAACCATAACCTAACAGTCTACTGACAGTCTACTATAATATACTAATACTCTAATGAGAGTTAGTTGACATGTAGTTGAAAAGTTACTTATAATTAGTAGAATGTCTAAAGTGACTATTGAAATAAAGTGTAACCATTTTTTTTTTTTTTTACATTTTTGGGTCCTCTTGTGTATTATCTCTCTTGTTACAGGTGCTATTGAACTTGACCTGCACCACCTCATCAACCCTTCCAAAACACCAGAGAAATGTAACCTTAGCATGGTGCCGGATGGAACTACGCTTCCAAAATCAGACCAATTCAAGTCTCTTTTTGACCAGAAGACAGTTAGAGGATGGTGGCCTTGCTACATGGATAAAGATGGGAAGAGGGAGCTTGGTGTAAGTACAGTTAATGCAAATAATCTTGTCTTTTTTTGTGTGTGTGGATGTGTGCGCGTGCGTGCATTCGTGTGCGCGTGCGTGCATTCATGCGCGCGTGCGTGCATTCATGCATGCAAGAGATTCAGTCGATTCCCAATGGATATTAAATCCTCTTCCATATGTATATATATATATATATATATTTTTTTATTTTTTTTATTAAAGTGTATGTTCACCAATTTTCAACCCACTTTGTATTGTTCCAATGTTTCTATTATATGTAAACGAGCAATGTTTACTTTTCGTGTTAAGTGGTCCAAGAAATTCACGTTTATTTGTTGATTTTTTTTGTTTTTTTTTTGCACAACACCATTGTGACTAAGTTTGCTCAAAAGTATTCCCTACTCAAGCAAGGTGGTATTTGACTCCTGTTCAATAGGAGCAGACCCATTGACTTACATTGTAGGAAAAAAAAATACTATGGAAGTCAATGGGGTCCATCAACTGTATTCCTTTAATTGGGGCTTGTTTATATGTTGTTTCAGGGAAAGGTGGAGTTGACTTTGGAGATTGTGAATGAGAAGGAAGTGGATGAGAGACCTGCTGGAAAAGGCAGAGATGAGCCTAATATGAATCCAAAACTGGATCCTCCTAAGTAATTGAGTTTATTACAATATACAATAATGTTTATTGTTCTGTGTTATCAGAGGATGACCTTGAGATTTGTTTCTCTTTTGAACCACTCAGGCGACCCGATACCTCGTTCTTTTGGTTCTCGAGTCCATGCAAGACGTGCAAGTTCATAGTGTGGCGCAAATTTAAGTGGATCTTCATCGGCCTGGTTGTGCTAGTCTTAGTGCTATTATTCATTGGGATCTTGTTGTATTCATTACCAGTAAGGGCTCACTTCATCAATCCTTTCACAAAGGTTATATTCAGACTTTTCACTTAAGATGTACAATGCTCATTTGTTTTTTGTTTTTTCAGAACTACATCTCCATGAAAATCGTCAAACCCTTCAATTGAGTGCAGGAGGAGTTCAACTTCTTGTTGTTTTATCCATGTAATGTATTGGCATGATCAGGGTTTTACACAATGAAAGTAGTTAACAGAAATGCTTCATACAGACCATCAATACAGTGTTCGTTTTGTTGTGGTTGTTCACTTTTCATGTGGTTGTTTAGGTATTTTCCATTAATCACACACCGTTATTAAATTTCATCATGAATTTTCACTTTTTTGTTCAGGTTTCACTGATGTTTGGAAACATTTGTACACAAACCATGAAGTGTTTTCTATTGTGAAAATCTTTTATTGTATTATTCTCAGATCATTTTAAAGTTCGTTGGTTTAAAAACGTTATAAAATTGTTAAATAAAGACACAATAATTATGTTTGTTTAAATTGTGTCCATTTGTTTGTGTAAATTTAAATTGTTCATGTGTAAGTCTAAAATTAATACTGTAATGTACATGTGTTCTGGGATTGCGATATGATCAAAGCTTGCTGGAAAGAAATTCATAGAACTGTTCAGAAGATTATTGGTAAATCAGATTTACATCTTGACCATGGCCTAGAATGTGTGTTGCAGTTTTTTACCTATTTGATGAGGAGAAAATGTATACTTTTGCTATGGTCCACTCCTCATGTCCCTTCTGTTAATATTTGGCTGTCAAGTTGCATCCCTTTTACCATTTGAAAACTAACTTATGTTTTACACCAGAAGTCTAATAATTTCTGGCATATTTGGTCTCCTCTTTAGAATTTTCTTTGGATTGTATGTTGAATCCCTTTTATCTCTTGATTCCTGTTCATTCTGGTCCTACCGTCCTTTACATCCCTGTTCTTGATTTTTAAAAAATATTATGTATAGTTAATCAATATCTCACAAGTGCTGTTTACACACATCTGTATGATTAAAAATGTGATGTTGAGCTTATAAAACAGTTCAATAAACAAGAAGTTAATATTAAAGGACTTATTTTTAGACAATTTATTCTGACATTATCTCATACATGATTATTACATAGTTTCCAAAAGTGCTTTTCACTTTAAGTGTAAAAGCATTTAAATGAGGAAATAAACTGAATGCACCATGAAAAGCATATGACCGAGCACAGTACCCTAGAACAGTGCTTCTGAAACCTGTCCAGGATCAGGATTTGGAAATCCCATGTTTTGCCATCCAGGATCAGGTAATCCAACTTACTTTTGAGCAAAATTGTATTGTATTGGATCACTCTGATCCAAATTACCAAATTCGTATTATTTGCACTCCAAAATAGATCAAATATCACTGGTGTAGACTACTAGCTATGGAAAAAAAAGTATAGTCAATGTGGGGATACAAACATCCCCTTCCTTTTTCACTTTAAATTCAACAGTCAGACCTTTCAGCTGACCCATAACAAATAAATACAAACAAAATATGCATTATACACAATGTGAACATGTGACTAAAATCATAAAGAGGCTAAATGGCCAATAGTTAATAAAATAATATTTAGAGCTCTTCATTTGAAGAGAGTCCGTCGTTTTGAAGCTCTGCTTTTATCAGTTGAATGTCAAGTCTTGCTTTGGTTTGCAGTAGGTAAGAGTGATTTGTTCCTCTGCCAAATTAATCTGGATTTCTGCTCTTTTGGATTCTCGTTTAACAAGTAATTCAGGCACCATTATCTTTGCTTGGGAAAGAAAACTTCTGGCCTCTTTTCTGAGCTCCTGTGGCAATAACTACTGGATCTACCAGTGAGGATCCACCTGGTTCCTCAACAGGACTGAGATCCAGAATAAATGCTCCTGCAATAGGAACTGTCACTTTCTTTTTCAGTCGTGGACTCACCCTCCCCAACAACACCTTAAATCCATGCAGAGATTGCGAGTTTCTACCTCCAATAATGTCAAGAACCACATCTGTGTAATCACCTCTCCTTAAGGGCCTGTTTTGGTGCATTTTGCTTCAGCATGGTACGTTGTTGCCCTGGCTCTTCTGTCTCCTCTGGCCACACACCATGGCATTCACTTTTTGGGTGATCTCATCTCAAATATATTTTTGTTAGGCACTTCTCCACCCTTAGTAGAATTAAACTTCCTACTATTGCTTTTTTATCCTTTTGAGACCATGCAACCATCTCTTTGGTGTGATGAATGTAGATTTTATTGGCCTTGGTCATGATTGAGTGAAGTGAACACAAGCCAGAGCACATCAGCTAATTTATGTTTTCTGGGTGTGTTTGAAAAGACCAATCACACAGTCGTCTTATTCAGCCTTTCTCAGAGGAATTACATGAGAGGCATTGTTCATCGCCACCATAAATTTCATCAAAGAGTGTATGTTGTTGAGCATACAAAACCACTGGAGAAGTAAGTACACATCGGAGGAACTGTATGCTCGGTTTTGCTTTGGGAATGCTGATATTAAATGCATTGCAGACCTTATCAGGCTAAACTAGAACCCGAATGAGTCTGTGGAAGAACAGGTCCTCATTGCTCTGTGCTTCTATGCAAAAATGGGACTTTCTACCAAGTTGTTGGTGACAATTTAGGAGTGAACAAATCAACTGTCAGGGATGTGATGAAATATGTGTCAATCACTCTGGTTAGCCAAGTCAATCAATTTGTTTAATTTCCAAAGGATGACCAGACTGCCCAGAGCAAGCACAAGCGTTTTCATATAGAAAACATGCCCAATACTATTGGGGTTATTGACCACTTACGTGCACATACAAGTGATTGGGATTGGGACTATGTCAATTAAAAGGGAAGGCACAGCATCAACATCCATCTTGTGGGTGACACTGTCGTGAAGTGACCTGGGTCTTTCCATAATGCACGTATCCTGAGGGAGAGTAGCCTGGCAAGCCCACATCAAGATGTTGGGTCTGGGAACACACCATTGGCAGGGCTCAATCTAAACGTTGTCTTTCAAATTCCCTCTCCACGCAATAGGATAGCGCTACAACCAATCAGAGCAACAAAGAAGGTGACATAGTCAGAGCGACGGACTTCAGTGCCGTTCTTTGTTCTTTTCTCAAAGAAAAGCTTAACTCCAAGTCTTCCAGAGTCGCGGCAAAAGCCGATTCGAAAAACCGCTGTTCGCCGGCAGCATCAGTCATTCTTTGTTTTCAAGTAGCAGGTCGCAAGTCAAGGGAGAGTTGCTAGACGACAGTGGCTGCAAAATAAAATTTGCTGCCGCTAGGGTGCGTCTAGATTTCTAGGCTAGAGGGAGAGTGCTCTGTACAGAGAGCTCCAAAACAGCAGACCGGATGGCATAAAATTAGGAGACAGTGCCTATCCACTCCTACCATGGCTGACGATGACCCATTTTCTCAACACTGCTCATAGCAAAGCAAGATGTACAATTGAGTATGGCAAGCCAACATTTAAAAGCTAAGTTTGACTATCCGGAATTAACATTATAGATATCAACAACGTCTTTGTGACTAGGCGTAATTTTCATTTTGGATAGTTGGAATATGGCAAGCCGTTTTAACATTTAATCATTTTAACCTACTAGTCTCTATTTTCATGCTACTAGTACTTATTTTTTAGATACTAGTATCTATTCCATTAAGTACTAGTACTTATTCATTAGCGACTAGTGCTTATTCTTTAGGTACTAGTGCCTATTCTTTAGATACTAGTGCTTATTCTTTAGATACTAGTACTTATTCAATAGATACTAGTACTTATTCAATAGATACTAGTGCTTATTTATTAGACACTAGTGCTTATTCCAATAGTTACTAGTATTTAATTATACAAACTTGTTGAGAAAAAATTTAACTAGTGCTTATTTTTTAGTTACTAGTAACATTTTAGATCAAAGATATCCTTACCTTAATAGATACTAGTACTATTTAAATAATCAGTATGCAAATAATATGTTGAATATTAATGAACCAACAACATATTAAGGGGAGATGACAGGAAACGGAAGGAGAAGAGGAGAAAGAATTAAGGTGCAACATGTCGGAGGTTGTTGAACAAATTCGCAGAAAATGCAGTCAAGTAGAAAGAGCACATGGACATGGAATCTTAAGAAGCGCACATCTGAATGCCACTGATTCGACTTTATTGAATTTAAGAAGAATTGAAGGCATGCTGTCCCCTGAAAGGCCTACCATTTATTGAAGGATTTGTCATAAAGTAAGGGGAAGTAAAATACGCAGAGCCTACATGTTTATAGTGTTTACAATGTTAAGGTTGTATTTTATTTACCGGCCTTTTACACTATTGCTGAATAGGCTAATAAAAAAACGTATTGGAACTGTGAACTAGTAACTCAGTCACTTATGTTGTTCTAAAGGCTTACCTTCTTTTTTCACCTTCTTTTTTCGGAACACACACACACACACACACACACACACATAAAGTCCTGCTCGCACTTGCCCATTTAATGTCATGGTGTATTTAAAAAAAAAATCAAAAAAAAATCAAGCCGATGCAAATCTGTCGTAAAATAACCCAAACAGACCAAAATGACAAGTTATTACCTTTATGAAAATCTTGTGTTGCAGTCCTGTGTGCGAGTGAGCAGTATAAAAAATATAATAATGAATAGGCATGAAATATAGTGCATATAAGCTACTCTAATTTTGACATTCGGTCGCATATCAGACGCAGCTATCCGATTTTGTTATTGTGATGAATGCTCTCCAAAAGTCACAATCTCTGGATTGTGTTTGTTTGACTGGTAATTATGAACCGGTTTTTAACTGCTGTTTGGATTTTATTATTGGCAGTTAAGTCTTTAGTATGGCCTATATCGTCCCCTTGGAATTATAAGGTTCTATCTGCGTTCTGAGCAGTTTTGAGATATTGAGCTTCAAAGTTTTTGCATTACATAGAGGAAAATGAGTATGGGGAACAAGTTTCTTTCAAACATAAAAATAACAGGGACCCTAAATGTACAAAACACATCACATAATGTAAATAAGTTGTCTCAGAATAAGAATATGTGAATAACTCAATTTTGACAAAAATGTCAGATAGAACCTTATAATTCCAAGGGGACGATATGTAAAAGTCATATTAAACGCATCTTTTCTCCCCTTAACCAATCAGCTTCTTCTATTGCCGTAGTTTAGCCTGCATTACCATATGAACTCTGATTGGATGGCTGAGAGTACTCATGTTTATGTAATAATCTGCTTGAAAGAAGATATCTCTTAATATTTCCTTACTAGTTCCTTATGAGGTTGAAGATATCTGCAAATTAATAGATACTATAGCTATTCTGTTTTGATATCATCTATTAATTTATGACTAAGTATTCCAATTTTGACTAGTATCTTTTTAAAAATTACTAGTACTTATTCATTAGATACTAGTACCTATTAATTAGATACTAGTACTTATTAATTAGCTACTAGTACTTATTCAATAGATACTAGTACCTATTTATTAGACACTAGTATCTTTTGTAATTGTTACTATTCTTATCTTACTAGTCACAACTGCTTTTTTACTAGTCTTATGTTATGACTAGTTAGAACGGCCACTGTAGAGTTCAATTAAAAATCTTACTAGTAAAATAAAAAATCTTACTAGTAACATTTGGAATAAATACTAGTATCTAATAAATAGGTACTAGTATCTATTGAATAAGTACTAGTATCTATTGAATAAGTACTAGTATCTAATGAATAAGTACTAGTATATAATGAATAAGTACTAGTATCTAATGAATAAGTACTAGTATCTAATGAATAACTACTAGTATCTAATATATATGTACTAGTCACAATTGGAATAGATACTAGTCAGAACTGAATAGTTGATATCAAAATGACAGATCCCCATAGAAGTCAATGGCAAAAAAAAAAATTTGTTACCAGTAACAAAAGAATAGTTATTAGTCACTATCGAAATAAGTACTAGTATCTAATGAATAAGTACTAGTATCTATTTAATAGGTACTAGTATCTATTTAATAAGTACTAGTATCTAATGAATAAGTAGTATCTAATGAATAAGTACTAGTATCTAATGAATAAGTACTAGTACCAATTTAATAGGCACTAGAATCTAATGAATAAGTACTAGTATCTAATGAATAAGCACTAGTAACTATTGGAATAAGCACTAGTGTCTAATAAATAAGCACTAGTATCTATTGAATAAGTACTAGTATCTAAAGAATAAGCACTAGTATCTAAAGAATAGGCACTAGTACCTAAAGAATAAGCACTAGTCGCTAATGAATAAGTACTAGTACTTAATGGAATAGATACTAGTATCTAAAAAATAAGTACTAGTAGCATGAAAATAGAGACTAGTAGGTTAAAAATGACGTTGTAGATATCTTTAACTTTCATTCTGCCTAGGCAAAACTGAATTACAGATATCTGCAATTGTCATTTAAGATGTGTGACGTGTTGAATGTCATTTTATATTACATCATTGCAGATATCTGTAATTCGGTTTTGCCTAGGCAAAACTGAATTACATATATCTCTATCTATTGTTTCGACTAGTCACAATTATGTTACAGATATCTTGAATGACAATTCCTACTATCCAAAATGTAATTATGCCAAGTCACAAAGACGTTGTTGATATAGGCTATAATGTTAATTCCGGATAGTCAAACTTAGCTTTTAAATGTTAAAATGGCTTGCCATATAAGCATAACAAGGCTGTAAATACCGATTGAGCAGCGTTTGGCGTGATAACGTTTAATCTCCCTAAATCTGACAGACTCCACATTTTAGTCTAAATTAAGACAATTGTTAGCATTAGCAACCGCCTTTTTCAAGACACATAACAACTTTAAAAAACCACAAGTGGGGTAATACTGATGTATTTTATGTCATATAATAAAATGTGAAAGTGTCTTGAGCTTATGTTCACCACAGACCTTATTGCAGCCATTTAACCATAATCCCTTTTTTTATTTTTATTTTTTTTACATTGACTTCGGGACGAGCTGGAAGTGCTAAAATGCTAACTCGCTTCCGCGTTTTGGCCTACAAAGTGACGTCATACCTGTCAAGTTTTGGATTTGAAAATAAGGGAAATATTCCGGCGCCCACCGCGAGCAGTCCCACCACCCCATTAATTTTACCACATGTAAAGGGTCACACAATCAAAAAATAAAAATTAATGATCTTAATTAAATTGATGTAAACTTTTCAGCCAAAGCAAAGGAATAGTTCACAGTTAAGTTCCCATATCCCTTACATTTTAAGACAGTGTTATAGCCTAAATGAAAACACAAAAGGGTAGGCCTATATATGAAGAGCATTTATTTAAAGTCTTATTTGCATATTTTCTGTTCATTTAACATTGCTTGTCTTTATTTACATTTTATTTTCATTCCACACTTTCTTTTCATTTCATATTGCTTTTCTTTTTGCAGTTTTTCTTTTCATTTCAGATTCAGATTCACTTTATTGTCATTGACAAAATACAAGTACAGAGCCAATGAAACATAGTTAGCATCGGGACATTCTAAAACGCTTAACGTGAAAAACGCTTAACGTGGCTTACTATACTAAGACAGTGATATTAAAATACCAAATTCAGTACACATCATATTAATAAAACATACTATGTATAAAAAATCAGATGAGCCCAGAATAAGAACGCAACGCGTTTAATTACACGTTAAGCATTTTCCATAGAAAACAGTTATAAGAAAATGCTTAATGTTGCGTTCATATTCTGGGCTCATCTGATTTTTTTATGCATAGTATGTTTAATTAATATGATGTGTACTGAATTTGGTCTTTTAATATCACTGTCTTACAGTAAGCCACGTTAAGCGTTTTCTTATAACGGTTTTCTATGGGAGGAAAATGCTTAAAGCCCATGTTGCAGGTTTAAAAAAAAAAATAATTATTAATATAACCATGTATGAAAATATCATATGAAAAGTTAATGCAGGATTTAAAATTGTTTTGCGAGACATAAGGGCACAAATTTAGTAGAAAACGTAACAGTTTCCTTGACCGTGTTGAAAAACCGCTTTTTTTCAGCATCGCGTCATATTACGTCACGGCCGGTAGTCGTTCGCCGGCCTCTGCGTTTACTCAATAGAGAGTGCGCTGGGATTCAGTGTGTTTTCTGTGGTTGTTGTATTTCAATTAATTATCGTCGTGGTAATTATTGTGAATTATGGCCTGTCAGGACATCGACTCCACAGATTTCCGAACAAAAAAAGGACGGTGCGTTTTGTGCGGGTGAAGAGACGGACTTCACTTCTGCATCTGCTCCGAAACACGCGGTCGTGTGTAGCGTTCACTTTAGACCGGATGATAATCCAGGCGATATGATGGAGTTCAACATGGGACGCCGAAGCAAGAACCTAGTGAGCCTCCTTCGGTGCACACACACACACACACACACACAGACAGCTGCTTCATCGGGTCTGCCGGTCCATCAACATGTGGTTCGGCCAGCGGTGGGAAACATGACGCGCACGGATCCGTCAGAGATCACTTATTGTACATCTGTTTTACAAAATGTGCCTTGTCTTAATTTAATTCATGAACATATCCTACATAAACTTGTAATGTAATGCATTTATGTGTTTGTTATTAGTCTGCAGCCGAAACTTATGATATAGTATATCATAATAATATGTTATTATTATTATTATTATAACGTTAAATATAATATATTATGTTCTATAATTCATTTTCAATCTGTACAAAACCACTTTAATGTTTGTGTTGGCTGTTTACATATGACGTTTTTATACAGTTAGACAGCTGTCATTGTGATTAGTTTTGTATTCATTTATTCAAAACCTTTAAATATAAAGTCCCTCTTCCTCTGGAAACTGTCTCCTAATGACTTACATACACAACATATGCAGTTAAAGGTCTACTAGCTTTGTTATTGCCCGATACATGATAATAATCATTGCTTTCCTATAGATGGGTTTCCGATGACGTCACATTTCTCCCGCAACTCCTTACGGCGCCATCTTGTGTGTCAAGTGGCTCAAGCGTTTGTGTTACGGAGCATGATAATAATTAAACTGGGCATTATTCTGAACATGAAAATCATGCGATTATTCTCCGTTTGGCTGGAGTTAATGTTCAGTGCTGCTCTTGTGAACATTTAGAGGTTTTTGTGCTCTGGAGATGTGACACTTTATCTAATCATTTCCAAGATGGGCTAGCTAAATGCGCTAACGTTAGCTCTCATCGGCTGTCAAATCGCTGTACCCAGGCGGCTACTATCGACACAGGCCTTGAGAGGTGTTGGCTGGGCAAAACAACACTCTGACGATTGTCCACCTTCATCACTTTCTCTGTGGCCACATCAGCTGGTCGAGCCAGAGGCAGAGGCTAACTTACACCTGGAGCACATCGCTCCGTGCTTCTGCTCTCCATCTCTCTCCTACACTAAATTAGTTCGGAGCGTTGTGTTGTTGTTGTTGTTTTTTACCCAGATGGTGTTGTCTTGACACCGAGTCTAAATGTACCGTATAATAGGGCTGTGCAGATATCAGCCGCCTGGCTACAGCGATGTGAACCGTCAATGCAGGGCTCCAGACTAACTTTTCCACGAGGGAGTGAGAGCAAGACAGCGCTTAGTTTGGAGACGGTGAAGTCTTGTTTACACTTTCGCCTAGCTCCGGAGAGAGAGGGAGTGCGCGCGCGCGACCGGCTCTCTCTCTCTTTCTGCTCGTTCTTTCAGTTAAACATGCGTCCGTCCATAGACTGTAAAAAATAGGTCCTGTCACAAGCGCAGCAGTTCATGTACATTATTCACCGATCAAATAAGAAATCAAAAATTTGATTGAACGAATAACACACAGATTTAAAACACGTACAAAAAAATTACCTCATCACAAAAGAGTCAAAAATACTTGGGTAAATGAAAAGGCGGTAAACATCAGGTAAACATGAGCATGACAGACCGGCTTTGATGACAGCTTTGACACACAACATGGCGGCGCGCCGCAGAGGATAATGGGTAATTAGAGAAACGGAAACCCATCTATTGTTTACTTTAAGACCGCGCTCCCGGCCGTTACGTCACTTCCGGCTTGGCGGTTTTCAAATGCGGAACTAAAATTTTCACACAAAAATGACTCTAGAAGCCTAAATAGCATTTTATAAGTATATGTTTATATTTAAATCTAGTTTAAATCATTCTTTTCTGTACATTGGCTCACTGTGTACTCTAACCTGCAACATGGCCTTTAACGTGTAATTAAACGCGTTGCGTTCATATTCTGGGCTCATCTGATTTTTTATACATAGTATGTTTTATTAATATGATGTGTACTGAATTTGGTCTTTTAATATCACTGTCTTAGTACAGTAAGCCACGTTAAGCGTTTTCTGGTTTTATATGGGAGGAAAATGCTTAACGTGTAATTAAACGCGTTGCGTTCATATTCTGGGCTCATCTGATTTTTTATACATAGTATGGTTTATTAATATGATGTGTACTGATTTTGGTCTTTTAATATCAATTTCTTAGTACAGTAAGCCACGTTAAGCGTTTTTCACGTTAAGCGTTTTAGAATGTCCCTTAGCATCTGACCAGGAGTGCAAACAGTAGCAATAAATTAAAAAAGAAACATTCTAAAAAAAAGATAACAGTTGCAGAGACCAGCTCAATGCAATGTCTCAAAATTGGAGAAACTTTTCTTTACTCTTTTAGTGAGTTATTGTATTAATTTATTGCAGACTTTGCATTATTTAAGACTGTTTTGGAAGGTACCGGTATGTATTTGTGGGCTGGGCCACCCCACTAACACAGAACGTTTAGGGAACGTTAGGGAACGTTAGTTTATGGTTCTCTAAAGGTTAGTTCGAACCAAACCAAAAACTAACGTTTAGGGAACGTTCCCTCAGGGTTATAACGTTCCCTAAACGTTAAGGGAACCAACCAACTAAAACGTTCTCCTGTGGTTGCACCATACCTCCACACAACGTTCCCGTTTGGTTGTTTTTGGTTGTTCTGAGTGCGGGTTTGAAATGTTTATTTCAGCTCCATTTAATGACGTAGCATATAAAAGGTTTGCAGTCACTTGATTTAGATTCACTCAAAAATGGTTCGTCTTATGAAATATAAGTAAGATAAACAGCATAGTAAGAGAATATATTTATTTTTATGCTGATAATAAATTTAGCTAAAAACAATACTTTTTTGCTTGATTTTGATTTTTTAACTGTATTAGTTAAAAATACTTAAAACAAGAATCTATCAATAGAACGATTTTTACAACTAAGAAAATTCACTTCTTTCATTCCACATTTCACTTCTAACAAGTGCAGTTCGGTCGGTGTACAAATCCAACCGTTACACCCCCACACCAGTAGGGGGAAAGGCCTCTGCTTTCAGGTGACCGACCGGTTGTACTGGCTTCCGTGTTGTGCTAGATTTACATACACCAAAGTCCTTCTGGTCTGGATCGATACACAGAACATGCCTGGGAACCCGTCTTCTTTCAGGTAAATGGACACTCGAGATTAATTGGTGTGTTTGAGCACAGGTGTATTAGCCCTAGACACGTTTTAGTTAGTGCTAACGTTAGCTCCCAACTTAACTGACCAGTTCATGTTGCCTAGTAGCCTACAAGCCATCTTGTGTAGGCTAGTTACATTTTTTCCCGTCTCTTTATAGAAATACACACGTAGCACTCACACTGTTTGTGAGTTTCATGAAGGATTAAACAAATAATAATAGTTCGGTAAAATATTTGTATAATAGTTTTCTGCTATCACTGTTAGAATACATTCAGAACTTGTTTCATTTATTCCTGTAAGTTACCGTTGGCATCCCTGTGCCGTCGAGCAAATAAGGGTGTGTGATGTTACACACTGTAACGTTAGCATTACACTTTACGTTTAAACAGTAAATAATAAGAAACTCTATCTAATGGTTAAGTGCAGGAAAGAGTGGGTAACGTTAGTTAGTAGTACCAGTGTGTCGGAGAGAGCAACACACTCCATTTTAGTTTAAAATTACCCTCTAAAATGCTGATTGGCCAGGTTGCCTGACGTCAAGGCGTGTGACGCAACAAGGACGTTCCAGATTGGCTGGGAGAAATGGATACGTCTACGTAGAACCCCGTTCACTATCAGGAAGAATTGGAAAAACAACCAACGACCTACACAGCTTCACATTTCAGCTACACATTCTCACGAAAAAGTAAGTGAAATACGCTACAGTTTCATGATGTTGTGGTTGTAATACAAGTGTTTGGGGTTTAACCTTAAGCCTTTCCCTCGTAGGGCTTTGTTATATTCCGTCACTGCGCATGCTCATATGACTGTTTTGGGTCCTGTAGCTGTAATAATGGATTTAGCTCTAGCTAATGGCTGTACTAATATATATCTGTAATGCATATATATTGGGCTTTGTATGCTGGTGCACAACGTGTATGCTTTGCCACATTGTATGTTTTGTGTCATCATGTTAACCTGCTTGCGTTCTTGTTACAAATAAGATATACTGGTTCTTTTAATTAATTAGCATTTCTATGGCTGCTGTGTCTCCCCATTAGAAAGTCTCTGGGCTACGACGAGTCGACGACCATGGACAAACCTATGGATGAGACCAGTGACTCCTGCAGCGTGGAACACCACCCATAAGGTTCACTCAGGTACTTCTGGGTCAAATATACAGTCAAGAAAATCTGGCTCTGTACAGGTGACCTATTGCTGCTATACTATATATAAATAAATAAATAGTTTTCTCTGTATGGAAATACTGCTTTGTTCTGCTACTGGCTCTCAAAAAAGTACAGAAGGAATTATTTACACCATTAAAATTTTCTTTTTGTAATCTGTACAAATTGTTTAGTCTTTTATTTCAGATGAAACTGTTCCACAAGCAAGAAAGCATTCCAGGACAGAGTGTGTGTCTGGAAGCCCTGTCCGTAAGTTAACATTTCTGCATGCATTTAAGAAACCAGAGTCATATTTCCTACCAACGAACAACTGAGTACTGACATTCAACCTGGTGCATATCATGTGACTGTTCTGATGTGTTTGTCTCTTTCTGTCTTTTTACAGGCATGCAGATGCCTCCACCACCTGCATGTAAGTTTTTTTTTTTTTGCCATGCGCAAGAAACCTGCCATAAATGAACTGACCAATATTCATATCTACTTTCTTTTTAGTCAACACCACACAGAAAACCAGCCAGTCACCCAGAATTGAATGGGTCTATTGTGACGCAAGCTCAGCCTGAAGGTACAGTGGCTTTGAATTTTCCAATGAAATACAATTTCATGACAAGGAACTTGAGAGTAACTTGATTCTTTTTGTTGTTGTAAACAGCAGAACTCATCACACAGAGGGAGGTGGCTCAGCCATGGAGACGGAAATGAGAGGTAAGAAGACTCACTTAAGTTGTTCACATATGCAAGTATATAATGTATAACAACTAAAACCAATAATTTTTCCATAGCCGTGAGGACATCCATTACCCGCATGGCACAGCAGATGGATGCATTTGAGGAGAAGATGGAGCAGAAGATGGATGAGCTGCTCATGCTCTTAAAGGTGGGGTAGGTCATATTTGTCTAAAAAAAACTTGTTTCCAAATTTGTTTAAACTGTCTTTATATACCAATACATAATTAAAATGTAAGTACTCTGAAAAAGAAAGTATAAAAATCGAGTGTCTGTAGTCCTCTCAGTGCTGCAATAAACACAGCTACTTATTCCATTCACTCCTACCCCCTCCGGTCTGGGCTCCTTCCAAAGCCACGCCCCCAAAACACATGGACGCGAAACACATCAGCTGGAGGACGCGTTTACCAGCGCGAGCGGAGAGGAGCGCAGTGCATGTAGTGACATCATATCAGAATCACATGTAATAAAATACCTAACTTTATCATTATAAATATAAACAACTAACATGGCTGTTAGTACTCACTATCAAGCTAGCATATCAATACTGGTACAGTTTAAAATATATTGAGTTTTCATCGGTTACGAGCTAGTAACATAAGGCAAAGCTAAAAAAACAGGTTGCATTGATACACGTTTTCCAACATATACTGTGTTTTGCATGTAAGAGCTTCCACGATGAAAGCACAGTTGACTCTGATGAGGCCTAACACTCCGGAGACAAGTAGCCTACCGCATCGTCGGCTCAAGGACAGGTCCGGGGTTGATTGATTTATCCGAAGACTTTTTGATCATAGCCTTTTCGAATACTATCTTCCTTTTTTTACTTGTTTCGCTGACTGTATATGCAGGTACTGAGAATTGTGACTGCTCTTTCTCTGCCATAATTGTTATTATTACTAGCTTCAGTGCCTCTTCACCTCTTCGAGTCAAACGCGCGCGCACATGTGGGCGCCTCCTGTAACCGCGGGGTGGTAGTCATGGTAGCGAGGGAGAGTGACAGTCGCCCCAGCCAATCATTTCATTCGCCCCGAATGGAGATAAGTAGCTGTGTTTATTGCAGCCCTGAGAGGACTACAAACACTCGATTTGTATAATCTCTTTGTCAGAGTACTTACATTTTAATTATGTATTGGTATATAAAGACAGTTTAAACAAATTTGGACAATTTTTTTTTTACCTACCCCACCTTTAAGGAGCTCCCAGTCACCTCCCTCTGCTCCAGTCGATGACATGTTGCCGTCGCCCTGCTCAACAGTCACAGAGCTGGAGGAGTTTGACAGGAGTCTCGGTCAACAGGAGAGAAGGGACAACATGGTAATTAAGTGGCCATAGTCCTGCCCTAAGATTAACACTATAAAATTGCATAACTTCAAATATCATTATAACTGAACTGACGGCTCTTACAAAATGAGAATGTACAAGCTCTCCATTTTGTTCTACATGTATAATTTGTATTTCTATATGTTTTACAGCAACTTTTCCTGACAACCCTTGGAGGTTCGACCACAGGTACTGCCATCCGTCGCATGCTACGGCGAGTGGCAACCAATGACGTGCTAAAACAGTATAGTCTGCGGGGCAGAAAGGCAAAGAAGGCCTTCCAGGACCTGACAATCTGCAGGGTTATTACAGGCAGGTGTTATTTTATTGTTCACATCAGTATTATTCTTAGCTTGAAGGTTTTAATTTGACTTGTAACTATGTTTAATTTTGACTTCTACTCTAGCGACCTCCGAGAAAAACTTCCCCGCGGAGGACTTGATTGGGCAAGTGCTAAAGTTTGCCCCACACAGACGGTAAATTGAAATTCTTCCATGTGATGTTCATAATAATCAATGGAATGGGTAAACTATCAATATTTGCTATCATAAAAAACAGGGTTGTTAGTAAAGCAATTTGTCTTGCTTTTGTCAATGTGTTCATTCTTAGTATGACATATCAAACTTTTGTTTCTTTCTTTTTAGGCCAGCTGAGAAGGACTGGACCTTCAGAACCATGGAGCCCTATTTTTGTTATTATTGTATTTTTGCCACTTTGGCCATTCACCTACACATTACATACTTTATGCATCTTGCACACTACATTTGCACTATTACTTTGCACTCTTCATCCCACTCCATTTGTACTTGTATTGATATTATGTCATAGTTGTAGGGCTGGGTAATAAATATCGATTTCTCGATATTAATCGATTCTCATTTTTACAAACCGATATCGATTCTTAAATCTCAAGAATCGATTAATGCTGTTTCATTTAAATTGATGGAACATTGTAGCACGCATCCAAAACATCGCAATAATCTTTGTCCTTTGTTACTATTGATATGAAACCGTGTGAATTTTCAAATTACGTTCATTTTCTTTTGAAATTCAAAAACACAAATACCGTTTTGGCGCTGTGGCGTGAGATCGCTCTGGCACAGCTCAAGAGAAGCAGCAGCGCGGGGCGCTTTGATCTCTTCCGGCTTAATACCAATACAGCGCAAAAATAAACATTAATGAGCATCTGAAAGTGTGTTAAAAGATAGAGTAAAACTTATCGAAATCCGTATCATGTCACATTGATTCGCTCAATCAGTGTTTCAACCGTGGAAAGACGTCAGTTAAACAGCTTGTAATCAATGTCATGAATCGTCATATTTACCTCAGAAAAACCACATGTGGCCATAAACTTGTTAGTCAGCTAGAAAAAATAACTCTAGAGAGGAGCATTTTGTTAAAATATAAGCACAATATTACATATGCATTATAATCTTAATGTTCTTCAATGTTTTATGCATATTTGAATAAATCTGGCAGCCACCATTTAAATGTTTATATTTCATATAATCTTATTATAAAAAATAAATAAACGGGTAATTTAAAGTCCCTGTAAAGGTAATTAAAAAAAAAATTCTAAACACATTATAAATGTTTATTTATTGTAACATATCCAAAATAATCAATATTGTATCGAATCAGAATCGAAATCGAATTGAATTGCAAGCTTGTGAATCGAATCGTGAAATTTGTCAATACCCAGCCCTACATAGTTGTATACTAAAATTGTATAAATCTGACTCTGATTCTTGTATTATTTTTTTAGGCCGTTTATATTTTTTGTATTTTCATTTTATATTAAAGTTTTAAATCCCATCAAGTTTGCCTGTTTGTTTGTTCATTCATTCATTCCTGCTAATATATAATAATTAATTCCTGCTCATGCACAGACAGTTTAAAGTAATAATAAAATTGGTACCATTGTTGTTAAAGTTATTTAAAGGTTAGGAGAATGTAAAAAAGAACGTTAGGGGAACGTTCCCTAAAGGTTGCCTAAAGGTTGCAATGTAACCAAAAACTAACGTTCCCTAAACGTTCAGAAAACTTTCCATGGGAACCAAAACCTAACCTAAACCATAACCTTCAGGGAACGTTCCCACAACCAAAAACTAACGTTCCCAGAACGTTCTGGGAACCATAAATTGTTAGCTGGGCAGAGGGGTTAATTTTACATGAGAGTAGCGCAAACAGTTCTGTTGTCTAACGTCATCCTATTCTCTGTAACAATCTTTCGTACCATGCTAAACACCCTTTCTGATGTTTTTGTGCCTCTAGCCCGCGCTTTTGGTTGGGGGATTTCTCGTGCTGACATAACAGCTACATCATTCCTTCCCCCGTGTCAGTGAGATGCTAAGTCGCAGTTACAAAACTTAAAAAACGCGTGACTGTCCCCCACATTGCTCCTCTTCAGAAAAGTAAATTCGCTGCCATTGATCGCGGTATTTACATGAGGGTTTTGTTTTTTGGCAGGAGTGCCTTCCTATTCCTATCTATCGTAGCGTCCATCATCCATCTCGTTGTCTCTCATCATCTGACCTCACGCTAACCTCGCAACAACTGCCACCTACAGTCTGTAGTAGGCTACTGCAGGTGGCAGTTATCGCGAGGCTAGTCACAGAGCTCAGATTGGGAATGTTTTTTTTTTTTTACTCCGCCCGGGGTATTATTATTTTTTAATAACGCAGGTTAAAATACGGGAGATTTACGGGAAAATACTAATACGGGAGGACGGCGGGAAAGAAGGGTAAAGTACGTGACTTTCCCTGCCAAAACGGGATACTTGACAGGTATTGTCATACCTACACAGCCCACTGTGTACTTTATACTTTATCACTATAAAAGTTAAACTGATCAAGAACAAAATAAAAAGTATGTATACATTTTTGTATATTACACGATTACAAATAGTGTATTTTGACTAATTTACATTACTTATTTTTGTTGTTGAAATCCACCCTTCTGCTGGGATCAGTATAATCCTGATTTTGTTTTATTTGATCAAAAGTCTCCCAATCTAGCTGACTGCAGTCTGTGTGACTGTAAAATCCAATCTGATATCAGATTAGTTTTGAACAACTGGCCCCAGGTGCATCAGAGCAGATTTCTCTTAATTTTGATATTTATTTAATTTGTAATTAAAAAACTTAAAACAAAAAATAATAATAACTACTGGGGGAAAAGAAACAAGTGGGTGTTAATATTTAATTATAAAATATGGTACAATTATGACCAAATAAAAAATAAATAAAAAATAATGGATATGTCATAATATGGTCTATAGAAATAAAGGTGCTGTATAAATAAAACTTTATATTAAATATACAAATAAATTATAAAGTAAAACAAGGTAATTATGCTTGGCGGATATGACGTCGTTTCTCAAGATCAAGTGCGTGACGTAATGTTTAAATAGCACCTGAGGCGTGATTAGAGAAACTAACGACTCAACAGTTAACGTTAGCGCCACGACATCATACTGTAATGTGAAGCGAAGACGATCTAACGTTCAATGCTAAACTACAGTTCAGGTCGTATAGCTTTCCTATTTGATCTGAGAGAAAAATAACGACGCTTGACCAGGTACATTACTTTAAGTTCTGTTTGAGCTGCTAACTGGCTAGTCAACTCCGACAGGTGCTTTTGATTACATTTTTTATTTAACTTACCCAAAACTAGTTTTCCCTTTTCCTTTTTTGGAAAGTAACGTTATGCATTTTCTCCATGACGTTTGGTACATTTATTGTGAGGTTTAATTGATCATCAGTGTGTGAAATGCTGTGTTTTATTTGCGGTTGGATGGTCTATTGTTTGTCGTGTTTGTATTTGGCGGCGGTAGGCCGATGCTCTTCTCATTGGTTCGTTCAGTCGCTTTCTCTTGATGATGCGATATTTGAGCTGCTGGAGGGCAGGCGGCCACATATGGATTATAATGGTGTAACGGTGAAACTGGTGCTTTTTCTTCTGTTAAAGGCTGGGGTTTTTGAGGTTGGAGGGCACAAGACCCGTCCGAGTAAGTCTCCCGTTTTTCCATAGATGAAGCGAAGACGCTGTATTTGTATGAGAACAGCGTATTATCATGAAACCTGCTTGGGTAGTAATACAACACACTGCTGGGCGATTGACTGCACAGTTGCTTCAGATATTTAGCATTATTTTATATATATATTTTTCATATTTGTATAGCTTAAGTGTGTCCACGCTGCATTGCGAAAAACATTATGCTGATTGCAATTTCATGAGACGTGTCTGTCGTTGTACACACACACACACACACACACACACACACACACACACACACACACACACACACACACACACACACACACACACACACACACACACACACACACACACACACACACACACCACCCTCATTTCGTCCACAAGCTAAGACTTCAACTTGTGTTGGAGTTGTTTTGAGAGATGTGGTGTTTTCATAATATAAATTGTAAATAGCTTGTCTTGAATTCTTATGAAAATCAGAGTCACTCATTTATAGGTTAGACCATTGCTTGTCCTGTTTGTCTAAACACTTCTCCTCACTATTATTAGTAGAACATTATATTTCTGCTGTAATAAGTTGGACCAAGTCTGCTTTTACTTGCTTTAGATAATTATAATAAAACAACATCGTTCTGTATTCTGTTTGTATGTTGAACGCATTAGTACATTGCAGTTAGTTTGATGCATGAGAGTCCAAGATATACTGTTTTCTTGGTGTAATGTATGTTCTTCCTAAAAGAGCCAGTGAGCTCTCTGGTGTGAAACCTAATGCGTCACTAAAAGGACGAGTTTCTCAATTTTTAGCCAGCTTTGTATTGTTACAATGGCTGTAGTAAATGAACAATGAGCACTGTTTCTCCATGTTACCTGTTTATTACCGCCGTGTTTATTGTCAGCAAATGTTGGCTGATATACATTTGTGTTTTGTTTTTGACAGACAGACAGTGATGTAGTAAATTAGATGTAGGCTAATTAGATTCTTAAAATTAAATGCTTGTAATTGGATCATGATACATTTTAAAATACTCCTAAGTAATGCTTAATCATAGATGCTCATTTCACTCTGTCATGTAAGAGTGTGTGGGAGAGTCAGAATCTTCACTCTGGATGTGTTGGACTGTTGGTTTTACATTGTGGTTGAAATAGATGTTATCCAACACGTCAAAAAGGCGTGACGTTAAGCCGGGCTGTTGTATGACAATAGGGCCCTATGTTGTAAGTGGCAAAGATCCCTATTGTTTTGTTTTTGTATTTTTGGGGAAATTTTGGGGCCCTTAACATGCTCAAACTTTTGAAACCTTGCACATACTTTGGAGTTGTGTGGAAGGGTGTTATAACTATATAACTTAGCTATGAAACTTCTGCTGTGTGTTCGTTGGAGGCTGATCACAAAGATTTGACTATTGTGAGTAATAATAGATAAGTCAACCGCTATGCTTGCCAGATTAGATGGTATTCCTCACCGCTTATGCTGGTCCCCCACCCAGTGGTGTATCCAGGAAATTTTTACTGGGGTGGCCAAGGTGTATATTTGCCAGAGTTACTTCCTGTGTTTACAACTGAAGAGTGTGTGAACAGATTCAAATTTCATGAAACTTGCCACACCATCAGAGTTGTCAGCAAGTAGACATGGGCAAAGCCTTAGAAATAGGTGTGGAGGGGTTCAGTCCCGCCATCTTTTGACTAATGTGGGGGGGCTGTACATACGTTCTTTTGGTGGAGTCCATGTGTCTCATGTGACCTTGTTGTTTGTACACGCTTTGACTATACAAATCACAACATGTAAATAGGAAAATGTTGGCGTTATTTTGTCACTTATCGACGTGTTCCTTTAAGTAATTGTCTTTACAGTCAGAGACACTTTGTCATAGAATGCAAAACAGTGATTTTAAATTTATAGCATTCCTGTCAATGCATCAATTGTCAAACATTCTGGCAATTAAAAAAATTCAACAAATCACAACAACACTCAGAAAACCAGCATTAGCATAAATAAGGCATAAGAGCACAACTAGGCTAGCCAGTGAATAACACATGTTAACTAACCTGAAAGGCACTCACTGACCCTGGATCAGCAGAACATGGCTCAGTCCTGCATGATACTGTGTGGTGTATACCGTAATGTGACTCAGCCGATCACATGATTGGATCACCAGAGATTAATAGCAGGTGTAAACTGGGTCTGACTCTGGATTTCCTCTTCTTTTTACAGATGCAATTCATCCTAAGTTCAAAGTACAGCAATGCACCTTTAAAATGGATAGATAGCAACACAGAGATCCCAGGGAGGGACAGGGAATGTTTAGTGGCTCACATGTCACGTATACAGGAGATAAACACAGGAAGTAGAGCAAGCCTTTTTAATTCGCTTGATCCCTCCAGAGCTCCTTGTGACTGTGAGTGCGAATGCGCACAGATTTTTCCAATGGGATGACCAGTGACGACTCGTGGGATCTGGAGAGCTGGGGCTGGACTGTACTGTGTGTTCTTTTTTCTATGTTTGAAATATATATTGATAAAGCATTAGCCAGAATCCTAGTGCTGTTTTTTACTGTTAATTTAAGGCTGGAACTTCAGCAGTGGTAAGCTGAAGTTAATTCTACATTGTCAGGTTACTGTTTAGCATGTTTTGCTCAGCAGCTGCTGTCTGAATGGCCTTTGTCATACTGTCAGACCTCAAGCAAGCAGAACCGCTCCAATGTTCAGACTTGAATGCTGGGTTTGTTCCTAGAGAGATGGCAGTTGCTTCTGCCCATGAACCATTGGCACTGTCTGATTGGAAACATTGAGCTTAGAATTGATGACTGCGCACAGCTAGTGGAAAATGACCAGACCATTGTGTATTTAATTTTTAGTGTATTGCTTTTGATTTCTTAAGTGCATAGTTTACAGGTTTGGAGTTAATTTTCTCTGTCTTCAGCTCTTTTGTGGTGTTCAGTTGTTTTGTTCTGCCCAATCAGAATAGAAGATTTAACCCTCTAAGGGTTCTGGGTCCTGGAGATGTTTTGACATGCCCTGACATTTGTGCTTATTTCTAAAATTTTTCTAAAGTCTGATTACACTGTGTTAGGCATGAACTCTATGCACATATATTTCAAACATTATTGTAGTATTCTTCACTCTATAAATTAACAATACACTGATTCTTGATCATTTATATTAAATGTGATCACAAATTCAGTTTTCTTTCACGGATTGTTGCAATTGAGTTGTCCAAAATGTCACCAAAAAAAAGTATATTTCCCCACAAAGACAAATGCATGCTTTGAAACAAGGACAGAGACCATCTCTTGTCTAATATCTTTGTTTTCTCCTGATGTAAAGCAACTTGTAAAAGGTCTGAAGAGGAAATATCTTCCACAGGTGCAAGACTTTTAGGATATGTTTATTTCGCTGCCGGGAAAGTTAAACTAAATTACCAGCATGTGGGAAGTGCGCTTTACAAATAAGCTTTACGTTCCTTAGCAAGTCTAATAACAAGCAAAAGCTGTTTTTAATAGAATTTGATGTGCAAGTAAAAAAGGAATCTGGCCTACAGCGTTTTTCTACTTTACCAGAGTAAAGGATCCACATAGTAATTAAAAGTGAAATGAAAGAAAAAATTTTATATTCCCCCTGTGAAAATGGCTGAGACGTGAGTAAAGATTTGGCAAAAGAAACAAGAGATTCTTTGTCCTGGTGGAATAAATCATGGAATAGTTACATTTGTGGAAAATCATGTGACCAGATCGCAAAACAATACAAAGCCAACACATGGCTGAAATGCTCATGTACTTCTCTTATTCGACAGGAATTGAAATGTTTCCATTGTTGCAATTGATTTAACATTTAATTGCAACTTCTGTTTCTTTTGTAAACAAAGCTTTGTGCTTCACTGTTGTAGTGTTGCACGATATACCAGTACTAGAAAGTTATCGCTATACCCAGCAATTAAAATCAGTACGATGTGACATTTTATTAGTACCGGTACTTTAAGAGTGACAGCATGCTAAATAAAAAGAGCAGTAGCCTATTTCTTTATTTTGCTTAGATATGTGACAGCTATGGAATGCCAAAGCTGACTTAATTAAAAATAAATAAATACATAAATAAATATACGAAGAAATGTAAAAAAGCAAAAAAACATAAATAAATATACAAAGAAATGTAAAAAAGTACAAATAAATGAGTATTTATACTTTTATTTCGTTATTTATGTATAATTGTATTTTTTCACACATTTATTTTTATTTTTTTCTACATTTATTCATTTATTTATTTCCACTTTTATTTATTTCCACATTCATTTATGTATTTATGTTTTTGTCTACATTTATTTATTTTCACATTTATTTATTTCTACATTTATTTCCACATTTATTTATTTCTACATTATTTTCTCTGTATGCTAATGAGGGGGGCGTGTTTTAACTCAGACATCAGCAATCGAGCTCAGAGTGGCAGTGCTGAAGCTTTGAGGCCACAGTGACACCTTGTGGTGTGTGACCAAACGAAACGCAAGAGGTGTGCGGACAATATCAAATTTTAAGTCATGTATATCACCTAACTGTATGTAGGGTAGGCTATATAGGGTTAACACACACATAGCACACATGAACAGAAACTGCACTTCAACGGGTCTGATAGCAGACACAAAATTAAGATTTGGACTTTTAATGACTTTTGTTAATTTTATTTTACTGATAACAGCCATAGTGCCTTATTATAATAACTGAGTAGTTTGATTAATATTAAGAACTTGACATATATGATGATGTATAGCCTACCTATTTAATAAGGTTTGGGTAGGTATAAAATCAATTTATAGGGGGAAATATGGGCACGACCGGTGCTGTTTGAATGGGCATGCTCACTGCGTTTACATGAGCCCCTTTTGTTTGATTTAAGAATAATTCAAAATTGATTACTTTGTGATTAATCAGTATCTAAGAGCAGCATTTATGAAATATGGGTTGCGTTTTAAGCATTTGAATTGTCACCTGTTATGCATACGAAATTAGGAAACGCGAATGTGAACCGCGCCTTGAGTCGCGTTTCAAACTCATTGATCAATATGCTTGCGTAGGAGTCAGTGAAATGTGTGCTGGTTTCTCTCCGTGTTCTGCGCTGGTGTGCGAGTCTCATCGACAAAAAAACGCAAGCTATCAGCCCTATCCACCGCGTTTACATTGTTATTAATAGTGGATACTTTCATGCGCTTTCATGTCCAACTGTCTGCTATCAGACCCGTTGAAGTGCAGTTTCTGTTCATGTGTGCTATGTGTGTTAACCCTATATAGCCCTACATACAGGGCTACATACAGTTAGGGTGATATACATGACTTAAAATGTGAAATTGTCCGCACACCTCTTGCGTTTCGTTTGGTCGACTCACACACCACAAGGTGTCACTGTGGCCTCAAAGCTTCAGCACTGCCACTCTGAGCTCGATTGCTGATGTCTGAGTTAAAACACGCCCCCCCCCCCTCATTAGCATACGGAGAAAGAAATGTAAAAATAAATA
Organism: Semotilus atromaculatus; assembly: GCA_031834385.1. Lineage (NCBI taxonomy): Eukaryota > Metazoa > Chordata > Actinopteri > Cypriniformes > Leuciscidae > Semotilus > Semotilus atromaculatus. The sequence goes on from JAULUF010000014.1 coordinate 7,913,134, forward strand.
AATGTAGAAATAAATAAATGTGGAAATAAATAAAAGTGGAAATAAATAAATGAATAAATGTATAAATAAATAAAAAAAAAATGTGTGAAAAAAATACAATTATACATAAATAAGGAAATAAAAGTATAAATACTCATTTATTTGTACTTTTTTACATTTCTTTGTATATTTATTTGTATTTATGTATTTTTGCTTTTTTACATTTCTTCGTATATTTATGCATTTATTTATTTTTAATTAAGTCAGCTTTGGCATTCCATAGACAGCCAGAGCCAGGATGTGTGTGTGTGTGTGTGTGCAGTGCTCTGCTTCCACTGTTTTCATTCACTAAACAACGGAAGCAGAACAGTTTTGTATATTATTATATTATATTATATTGTATATGTATATGTATTATGTATGTATGTATGTGTGTGTGTGTGTGCGCACACGCCTTTCACACAGCAAGTGATCACCACCGTTTTCGTGGATTATTAGGATTGAATAGTCAAAATTCACGTAAACAGTCAGGAATGTATTTAGTGAATGTAAACCGTTTGTAAAAATAAATCGTATGTGTTCCATTGGGTAGCCTACATGCAGGTCTTAAAGGGTGGGACCAGCAGCCTAATATTGTGCAATTAATGTTAATGAAACAACAACAGAAAATAGACAATCACCCAATGCCTGACTGAATAAATTTGATCTATTTATTAAGAATCAGTCTATAGTTAATTTATAGAGGGTAGACTTTTTTTTTTTTTTTTTTTAGTTACAGGACTAGGTCTATTTAACAGTAGCATTCAAAAAATAAATTAATCACTGTTTATTTTATGTCTCATAGTATTTATTGTTTGTAATTTGCTTTTGTGCTTATTTTTAATAACAAAGATGTAATTAAATATCTATATTGTAATTGAAAAAAATATTAACTCGTTTCATGAAATAAGATTTGTGATCTCAACTTGTTAGGGTTAGAGTCATGATTGATAATGTCAATGTTGCAAACATCTTTGTAAGGATGTACTGGCATGTCATTTTTTATTATTTAATTTAATAAAGCAGAGGGAATGGTCAAAAAGCAGGGAAGGAGCAAGTTTTTTTTTCTTTTTTTTTTTCTTATAAAACAATGAATTGTAAACTCTGTCATTTTTCAATTACTTTTACGGTTTTCTTATTTTTTTTTTGTTATTATTTTTTTTTTTGCTATGGTATCAATTCCGTGTCGGTATCGAGGTCATAATTTGTATCGTCGTGACAACACTACTCTGTCGTAATATTCATGTTTTGGTGTAACTCCGTTGGTGCATTCCCACGCATGTGCATGCAGAGAAAGAAAATGTGATTTCCATAGATGCTAAAAGATAATTTGGTGGGAAAGCACCGAAAGAGTTGAGCATTTTTATCATGTAGTCATACTAGTCATATGTTTGCTTAGTTAGTGAATTTTGTGATTCTTTGCTGTCATAGGTGATCTGTTAACTAAAAAAAAAGTAATTGCACACCTTAGAACATTTGTCCACCATTCATAATCAAGCATTCGATACCATTACCTGTATATATCGCACACCAGATTTCATTGTATAATTGCTAGTCTGTTCTGTAGTAGCTGATGTTTATTAGTCTGGTCTCTATCAGTTCCAGCTACTCTTCAGTGCTAGACTTTGAGAGCGAGCTCAGGATTGGCCCCGTCTACGAGTCACCCAGGATGTCCAGACGCAGTCTCCGTCTGCACACCACCACGAGTCAATATGGAGACGACAGTTTGCTTGACTCGGCACTCCACCACAGCGCCGTCTACAGCTGTGATAAGTGAGTACAGTTTGCACATGAAAATCAGCAGTGGATTAAGCAAGAGGATGTAACTTTTAATGTTGACATAAAGGTTTAGAGGAAAAGACATCAATGATCAACTAAAATTGGAGAAGATGCAGAGAAAAGCTAAAATTTAAATTACATATAGTTTTTCTAGTTGCGTTTCAGACAACTAAAACTGAGTGAAACTGTTTATTTTTTATTTGTCAGTTTATTTGTCTAATGGTGTGTTCACACCGAACGCGAATTTAATTATTTGCGTGAGTAGGTTACATGCGAAGACAATGCAAAGACGCGAATAGACGCATCATTCGTGCCGGATGACGCGAATTGGGCGACACGTTTGCCGCGAACGTCTTCTGCGCAAGTTGAAAAATTTTAACTCTAGCGGAAGATTCGCATAACGCTTTGTTGCGGCAGCCAATCAACGAAGAGCTAATTGATACGTCCGGTTAGGCATGTGCCGGTATCAACTTTTCATGCTGCGATTTAACTGATTGAGCTTTTATCACGGTATACGGTATTATCACGGTATTTTAATTGCACAAGAGAAACGGATGGATTGGGGGGATGTAAAATAAAATCTTGTCAACATTTGGTAACTAAACAGAATTGTATTGCGTTTAGTGACAACATGTTACAATGTTTACATGGTACAATGACTTGTAGGCTACTGTTTGTATTATTGCTTAACACAATTTTCACGATTTCAGTTTAATCTTGATTCAATATTGACTCTATTTGGATAAATATTAGGTAGGCTACAGTAGATGTTAAACATGTTAATTAACAGATTATTTTTCGCAAGAAAAAAATCTCACATAATGCTGTAAACATACAGAGCCCTATCAGCGGGTATTAATAAAGGTTAAACATAACTAATTAAATCGAATGCGGTTTTCATTATAATAAAAAATTATGAAAGGACACAAGTAAAACTATAATAAATAGCCTATGTAATATATTGCGCATATCTATAGTTATTTTTTCTAGTCAACTAACGTGCTGGTCATTAAATGGCTTTCCTGAGGTTAAATGTAACGTTCTGTGACATTGTTCTCCTACAGTTTTACTGACCTCTTTCCGTGGTTGAAAAACACTGATTGATCGATATTAAGTATGAGGCATAGCTTTCGGTAAGTTGTAGGCTACTCTATCTTTTATATAAAAAGTATCAGATGATCAGTTTACTTGAACTGCGGCGCTACAGCGGTCTGTCACGTCACATTTACAAGCACCAAAACGGCATTTATTGTCTGAATTTCGTAATAAAATGGACAGAACCTGAGAGCGAATAGTTGTTTCGATATGAAAAAAAAATAATAACCTGCTCTTTCTAGTCTGTCGGTGTCAGTGTCCTTTTTGCTCCCCGACTTTTCTCTGCGTGAGAAAATGGATGTGGCGTGAGAGGGTGTGAAAAGTGTCGATTGCGTGAGTCTCAAGCTGAATGCGTGAGTTGGCAGCCCTGCTTTTAGAACTGGGGGATAAATCGTCGGCAGCGTTCCTCCTCCTGCTAGAGGTGGGCGATACTGCAAAATTTGGTATCGATCCGATACCAAGTAAATACAGGGTCAGTATCGCCGATACCAAATACTTTTTAATTTTAAAAGCATGCCCTTGAACTTAAATGTACTTTCTTGTGCTAGAGCAGTGTGTCATGATTTATGAGGCTAATGCATTATTAATGTTAAATCTGAATACATTTTAATGACCACTAAAATTTTTTGTGATTTTTGCTCTTAACTCGCCTGTTTATATAGCCTAATTATAGTAAATGCACTATTGTACATTATTACTGTTCAGAAGTATGGGGTCTGTAAGATTTTTAATTCTCTTCTGCATTTATTTGATAACGAATATTATTACAATTTTAAAAATCTGTTTTCTGTAATTCATGTAATCAAAGCTGAATTTGCAGCATTATTTTAATATGCTGATTTGCTGCTCAAGAAACATCTCTTATTATTATCAATGTAGAAAACCGTTTCATATTTTTGTGAAAACCCTGGTAAATGTTATGCAGAATTATTTGATGAAAGTCGAAAGAACAGCATTTATATGAAATATATATTTTTTTTAACAATGTAAAACCCTTGACTGTCACTTTTGAACAATTTAATGCATGATCCTTGCTGAATAAAACTATTAATTTCATAAAAAAAAACTTACTGATGTCAACATTTTAAATCGTTATGTACACTTAATTCATTAATTAAGTTAAAGATTGTTTAAGATTGTTTCTCTGTCATCTAAGCATTGAGGCTTCGTTTCCCAAACGCACTGTGAGCCAGTGAAGCCCCAGTCCAGCGAACGCTCTCTGTGATTGATTGGTTTCGTCTTGTATTCAGATGACTAGGAGAAATAGTTCTATCCTACAAAATTCGCTTATTTTTCCACTTAGAAGCATATTTTACGCTCTGAATTTCGTTCTAAATTAATAAAATGACTGTTAAAAAACACCCATTTGGATCGATATTTTTATTTGAGGATCGATCCTTTTCGATACCACGTAGTATCGCAAGTATCGATATTTCAGGATCGATCCGCCCACCTCTACCTCCTGCCATGCTTCTCCATGTGAGGATTGTTTATACCGGCACATGTCTACGTCCGGTCTATCACTGTTGTCGAAAATGGAGGAAAATGCTAATTGTTGCCGTCTGTGGGCACCCTGAAATATACGATACTACGGTACGTATTTGGGACTTCCACAACAAGTACAGAGCAACGGAAACGTATGCCGGAAAGAAATTACATTTTTTTTTTGTTTTTTTTCGCAAGTGACGCGGACGTGCGAATGGGTTCAAAATGTTCAAGCTTCTAACTAGGCGTGGTAGACGCGTATTTGATGCTCTATTCGCGTTTGGTGTGAACACACCATTAGAGCTTTAAGGCTGGAATTCACTATATGCCTTTTAAAATCTGAACAGGTTTTAGAGGGGTCATGAATTGAGATAAAAATTTCTTTGATCTTTTGAATGAGAAATTTAAGTCCAAAAACGGCTTTTATTGAAACCAAGCTCCGAAAACCAGCTTTTTTGGAATTGTCACATTATGGTGTAGGCGTGGCCTCCCAGGGCAGCGAAGCAAGTGCATTCCGGGAGCTGTTGTCTTTCATCCACATAAGCCAATAAATTCTGGCTTTTCTCAGTCTAGAAAGCTCCAAATTCAAAAATGTCACATTTCTTCTACATAAATTACCCATTTTAAATACTCAGATGCAATACCCTACAAAATCACCTCAATCATCCTAGGATGTTTGATTTGTCTTTACAAAAAGAGCTATTCATCTGGTGAAAGTGCAATATTTTTTTTTTCTGCGATATGAAAACAATGTCAGTTTTTTCCAATGTCATGCAGCACTACTAGGCAATGTATGCATCATACTCTTGCCAATTTTGTAAGTTAATACTGAGGAAAAACTCAGCATCGTACACTAAGCAACTGAGTGTCACACTAAATCTCTCCAATCCGCACATAACAATCTCAAGCGACTCATTGCTATATGCATGGCCGATGAAAATAAACATGTAGGCTATATACAAGAGTCATGAAAAAACAAGCCAAGTGCATTTGGGTGTGTACAGATTGGCCTGTACAGATTGCAACAGGAGGTGGAGGTGAATCTCATTAAGTGAAGAAAGGTGGGTGTGTGTGTGTGTCATAGACTTTAAAACGCGTTCTAAAATTGGCTCAAAATATAAAACATATTTGGTTTTCCCTAATTGGATGAAATCATACGCTACAAAATACGCAGACTTTTATTTTGACCGTGCTTGGAGCACAACAGAATTATGAGTGACTAAAGTATTATAGCATTTAAATGGTGTAATATCGCACATTTAGCTTTATATCGACCATCAAAAATTCCATATCGATTCATTAATATAAAGACATATTTTGGTCTGTGCATATAAAAATTGTAGACTTATTTCCAGCTGCCATTTTAATTCTAATTCTCTTTCTATTGTAGGACTCTGAGCAGAAGAGCTTATCACTCTGCTTCAGGGTCAACACAGATTGTTCAAACACCAAGGTCTGCCGCAACGTCAATCCTCCAAGCCCGTTACAGCACCATCAACAGCTGTGCGCCCAGTGATGCCTCTCTGCTGTCCTCTCTGCTAGATGAGTCCTCTATACAGGAACGCACTGTAGTTGACAGCTTTTGGGGTCAGTGCCAGCAAACCTTTGTGATCACCCCAATGTTATACTCTGAGTTTAAATGAACTGTGATTGATGGACAACTGAAGCATTGATTTGTGAATTTAATTTTTTGTTTAATATTAGGTTTGGACGAAGACCGTGACATTAAGGGTAAGTGTGTGCTCCAGCTGAACGCATGGATAGAAAATAGAGGGATGGGTTGTAGATTAATAGAAAGATAGAGGGATGGGATGGTAGATGGATTGAAGGATGGAGGGATAGATGGAGAGATAGAGGAATATATCTTGGAATTAGTAGTTCGTTCATCAGTATAGCTTTTTTTTTATTTTTTATAAAGTTTAATATTGTGTTTTTTTTTATTTTTTTTTATTTATTTATTTTTTTTTATCTTTTGGTTGAAATATTTTTGGATTTTTATTTCAGACCAAACTATTATTGCACACCACAGCACAGTGGAGGCCAAAACACAGACTTCTACAGCACAGAACGGCCACATCTGCGAAGACTGCACCATCACTTCTCCCTCCAAGAACAACAGTTTCCTTCATAATGCTCCTGGGCATCAGGCATTGTTTACGGAGACACCCAGCACAGCTTCCTTACCAAACACTACATTGTACTGCAGGGACAATATTCGCAGACACAAGCCAGGTGAGTGTTTGAAAATCCACTATAGTAGTTTTTACAGTATTTCTGTCCCCCTTTTTATTTTATTTTTTATTTCAAGCACATTACATTGTGGGGATACAGTATTCATGTGTTCCTAATGCAGTGCAAACTCCACTATCTTTGTCACGTCCATGTCGTCAGGTTTTTCCTGGTGTCTCACGAGTCTGTCCGTTCTTTGGATGCTGCTTTGATAAGATGTCTGTTATAAGTAATATTGAAGGAAACAAGCAGGCTTGACTTAGACATTGTCTGCAGGGGTACTGGGGATGTTGTCTGGAATGTTCCTTCATGGCAGCAGGCGAATTGCTGCATTTGTGGTGTACATATGCACACTACTGATGCAGATGGCTCTACTCAAAGGTATCAGCCTTTTAGTCTGGTGTTTGTTCACCTCTGTAGTTTGTGATGTTTCTCACTGGGTGATTTTTTTTTTTTTTTTTTTTTTTTTTTTGTGTGTGCCTGTTTGGGAATCTTTCACCTGCTACATGTTTTCACTGTCAGGACATAAAACTAACTGAATACTTAGAGGTGCACCATGTTGAATTTCCACCCCCCCCCAAAAAAATATTTCTTATGATCCACTTGAAGTGTTAGGGTTTAGACACTGCCCTGTGCCTGTTTTTTCGTAAATCTTTTTTTTTTTTTTTTTGCTTTTTTTGCTTTTTTGCCCCAGCCAATAACGAGGCAGGAGAACTAAAAGGAGATTCTGAGCTTACCTCATCGGGTAAGGACGTGACTTTATCGTCTGTGTCTGAAGCTCAGAATCTGCTTTTAGTTCTCCAGTCTCAACAAAAAAACAATTTGCTAATGTTTCTATTGCCTTATTGACTGCTATTGTAACTGATTACTAAACATTGTAATTACGTTTTTATGACGAGCCGTAATTGTTTATTAGCCAGCTAGACTGAAGGTGGCTAAACTTGCTCACAAATTGGAAAATTTCTGCATAGTGCGCCTTTAATGTTTTTACGTTTTTCACTAGTTTCTTCACTTTAATAGGGACATTTTACACCCCTGTAGATATCAAGAGGATAGGAAACTGTCTCCTCTCACAGTTTCTCTTTCAGGGTCAAGTAGATACTCTGAACCATTATAAAGACCACTTCCTAGCGTGCAGCGTGTACAACCACCTTAGGCCAGAAACATTTAATGCAAGTACATGTGCTCACGTGAAGTCTGCAAAATTGCAAACATCGTCTGATTGTACGTGCTTTAATGTAGTGACAAATCAGTGTTCAAGGGGGTGAAAATATAGTTTAGAGTTTTTAGCAAAAATTTATTGTAAAAACCTGATATCGTTTTTTTTTTTTGCCATGAAAAGCCAGAGAAGCTGACATGGCATTGAAAGACAAACCAAATTCAAGGGGGTGATTGGTTACCTTTAATGGCCCGTTTCCACTGAGCGGTACGGTACGGTACAGTTCGGTACGGTACGCAATTATTTGCGTTTCCACTGTCAAAAGTTGTGAATGGTACCAAAAAGCCGAACCGTACCGTACCACTTTTTGGGTACCCTTCCGTTGGGGTACCTAGCACAACTAAAAGGTACTAAAAGGTGGAGCTAGACTCACTGCAGACCGTTGATTGGTTGACAGAGTATCGTCACTTGCGCGTGCTACAAGGGCATTAGAAGCGCTATTTTTATACAGTTGAAATATAATACTACTGTTATTGTGTCACGAAATGTAGTTTTAAGAGTTTTTTCAGGCGAGAATGTAGTTTTTTAAAGATCAAATCTGTGGTTTATTTATAGATTTATGATAATTTGACTGAGATCCATTCCAGACGATCACCGGGCGCTCGGCGCTCATGTTCCCCGCCTGGAACAGCCTTTCCTCGGCTAGTCGTTCTGATGTTTGCCGCTGACTCTGACGTCTCTGTAGTGGTTAAACATGAGATATAATTCGTCTTGTATAGACCTAACAGGCGATCTTTGGTCTCGTGAATCTATAATTCGTTCCCTGGGCAATAGTTTTGGCAGAAGGCTAAGTGAAGTTTCATATATTTGAGCGCTGAATTTGTTTATTTGACTGAATTGTTTGCTTTATGTTATTAAAGCTTTATTGTATAGCTTTTTGTACCTTTTACTTATACTTTTATAATGGCTTTTATTATTAAAAACTGAAATTTAACAAAAAGAGATAGGGTTGGGTTTTGTCATTTTTTATTTTATTACAAGACCATCTGTAATGTTGTTTATTGCAACAGTACAAATATTGCCTGGAATTTGTTTAATATTTTTAAATTTAAACGAAAAGAGGCAGGGTTGTGTTTTATATTTAGTTTTGTTATAAATAGGCTACGTGCATGCAGTGAATATAATCAATAGGCTATGCGTTGCCTGAACCACATTTGTGTGCCTATAATGTTTAAAATGTATTTAAATGAAATCGAAAAGAAGCAGAGTGGTGTTTTATAACATATTTCGTTTTATTGTTGCCTAAAATTTACATACTACAGAGATAACTGGAGTAGAGTGAGCGGATAGCGCTTTAAAGAACACACTGTTCCATTAGCAGAATTACTGGACTCGCGTCCTCGGGAGTCATTCTCCTGAGTCGGACTTTGCGTAGGCCTACTTGGTATTGAGAAACGCCTAATGTTGGCGCTTGTTTCTTGTGACATGCCGATAAGCAAGAACAAGATCTGCTGTATGTCATCCATTGTTGTTTACTATGTCGCTTTCTTCTTCGCGCGAAAATGACGTCGATCGCTTCTTTCCGGCAAACACCACGCCTATCAAGAAAGGGTACTGTTGGCAGTGGAAACGCTCTCCGGATCATGGTTTACCGACCCGAACCGTACTGTACTGTACCGTACCGTACCGTACCGCTCAGTGGAAACGAGCCATAAATGTCTGTCGAGAATGCTTTTGTGTTCATGTACTTGCATAGTTTGTTTTGGGACTTGGACATGTACTAGGCTATATACTGTACTGAGCTCAGGGACATGCAGAAGGGTCCTCGGGTGCAGGGGCTCAGATGTAAAAAAGGGTGTGTATGTATTATAAATATATTAGTGTGTGTGTACCGGTCAAAAGTTTGGACGCATTACACATTACCTTCTTTTTTTTTTGCTCATCAAGCCTTCATTTATTTGATCAAAGTACAGAAGAAAAAAAGTAATTGTGAAATATTCTTGCAATTTAAAATAAAGATTCCTGAAAAAAGCATCAAAGTATATTAAAATAGAAAACCATTAAAGTCCCCGTGAACCGGAAGTTGCAAACGACTTTTCTCCAGTGTTGTGACGTATTTCCGAGAGAAACAGAATACTAAATGAGGCAAAATAGTGTGCGTGGCTTTTTTCCAACTAGCGCCTGATTGGATCTAGAAAAGTAGGCGTTTCCTTCAGCCTGTCTACTGTCAGTTGGAGGGACGTGGTTACGGATGTTAAGCAGACACCCAAACCGTCAAACCTACGTCATCAGGTAAGGTCCTCCAATGCAGAGGGGAGGGGAATTTTCAGATTTTGATTAAAGATTACGAAGCCAAAACATTTTTTTTTTGTGTGGATTGACTTGCATGGATGAATTGTTCACCACAAAATGATCAATTTAGGCAAACAAAGTAAGTATGGTCAATTTTGAATTAATGGGGACTTTAAATATACTTATTTCATATCAATATATGCTACTGTTCAAAAGTTTTGGGTCAGTAATTTTCTTTCTTTTTTTGAATGAAATTAATACTTTTATTCAGCAAGGATGTGCTAATTATCATTGTTTGAGAGGGGCACTTTTGATTAATTTTGAAAAAGGGCCGGGGCTTGAGCACCCCCTCCCCCCTCCTGCATGTCCCTGACTGAGCTACTCTCTGTATGCATGTAAAGCAGCCTATTGGGGAGATGTTCTCCACAACCACTGTCACTCGCTCTGTTCGGTCATTGTGATTTTGCTGCGTTAGAGATGTACATTGATTCTTATCTTTTGTTGATCCTGGAACAACGTTCCTGTCCAAAAACAGCCATGACCCCTATCCCTAAATCTACCCATAATTTTTTATACCTAAAAAATGAGAGGTGAATAAGATAATGATAGGGGAGTAAGAATGGTGTATAAGCCCCAACCCTTGTTGTAAGCCTAAACTTCACATAAACTGTAAAACTATCCCTCAAATCTGATTGGTTGATAGTCATATTGTTCCAGGATCAACAAGGATGTTGATTCAGGAACATGTTTTACTTGGTGAAATCATGTTCACAATCTTGGTCCACAGTATCTCCAGACAGCTCCATCAGTTTGACCATCAAACCTTATGTGTTGGTTTAATGTTTCTCTAGGCCTGCTGTTATCAGTGTTTCACTGGTTTGTGCGGGTGTGTAATGGAGTTGCTCGCTCCACAGCCACTGTGCTGAAGAAGACACTGCAGTCGGTTCAGCAGAAGAGAGCTACAAATGGCTGTACTAACAGAGGTATTGATTTTTCAGACCCTCTGGTGACTGGATTATGTCCACTTAACTTTACTACTGTGCACACTGTACAAACAACCCAAAAGGTCATCTTAAAGAACTCTCTCTTAAAGGTGTAACATATTTTGTTCTTGATATCACACCAATTCATGTCAAGAGAAAATTATTCATTTAGTGAATTGAGCCTATTTTTTTTTTCTGGGTTTCATACAAATGTTAATCATTGGTTCTCAACTAGCCTCTTGATCGGTGACTGACCTGTTCTCTGCAGCAAACGATTACAGGAACGCTTCTAAATCATGAACTGCTGGACCTAGGCTTGTTTGAGACTAGGAGAATACTAGGAAAATAAAAAAAAGTAAATGGCCCCTTTCTGGTATCCTTGCAGGCATCATGCAAAGGTTACCGGCTTTACGCCGCCTTGAAATTGAAGCTGCAATAATGGATATAACCGTGCGTAACCCAGGTTAGTAAGTGGTTTTTATCACCGTGTTGAAGTCACCCTAAAGGTGAAGTGTATCTTTGTCACTTGTGGCATTGAATAGAACTTAAATGTTTTCAAACATACTGAACACCACAGTGGCCATTTTGTTATTTTATGGCATAACAGTGTTCCAGTATTCACATTTGTAGCCTTAGTAAAAATGTTCTTAGGAAGTGTAATAGAGCACATTCCACGAATCGAGTTAATGTTGATCCAAAATCTGTCAATATCTCTACAAAAAGCAAGTGATTTGTGTACCCTTTTCTTAGTGCAATGACATAATTGATATAACTTTTATATATGTCTAGAGCACAGTTATTTTTATTTTATAAATATTACATAATTGGCTTTTACCATCAATGTAATGCTGGCAATCTAGTAGCATTTAACTTCATCTAAAATCATTACTTGCAACCATGTGGGCTGTAACACATTTTTCCACAACTTTTCAGAGTAAAAAAAAAAAATCCCCTGGACACTTGCTTTAAATTGGTTTCTGGATGAGGAATCAGTGTGACAATCACTTAGGTTTTACCCATCAGCAATCCCATGGTGCCTTGGGGTATGCTGAGCAGCCGTTTACTGATGAACCTTTCTCACCCTCTCTCACTTTAGTCTCCACATCTCTTCCATGGTGTTTGACCGTCTACATCCACTATAACCTTAAACTTTTCTTCCCCTGCAGATGTTCTGCGAAGCATGATTACACTGTGCATAAACAAATGCGCCTCTCCACTATGAGCACTGCCTTGGTTACATGCAAATCTCTTTCTGCTCGAGTCTGTCTGTGCAGAGCTATGATTGGAGGGATGGAGAGACACTGGTACAGAACTCTTGGTTTTATCTAATGTTTGTTTGTTCTCTTTCTGATCCATCATAGGCAATGAGAAATACTACAGCAGTATGAGTGTTAAAGAGGTAGTGCTGCAAAAGGAGCAGCCAAAGTTCAGCGGCATACTGTGTAAGTACACATTCTTGACTTACAGATATTTTTCCACTTGGAGTTGCTACTATAGGAAAGTCATAGAGGTTTGCAATGGCATGAGGCTGAGTAAATATGACCGAATCATTCGATTTTTATGGGGGGGCTATTAACTGTGCTAATTGATTATGCTGCCTGTTTAGATGTCTTTCCTTCTGGCAAACTGTAAGGGAATATCACATTGACTTGGAGCGATAGAAATGTTGATCTACAATTCAAAATGAATCGAACATAATTGTGATCAGTGCATCAATGTAGTTATAGAATAAATGTATAGTTAACAAAGTCACACTTACTGTGCATCCACATTGGTTACTGGGAAAAACTGATTGTTTAAATGCTACCTTAGAAGGTAGATGAGATGCCTAGACAGGCTCACAAGGTTGTGTAGCAGAGCCGGTTGTATACCCTCATGTATAATTGTAGAGTGATGCATAAATGTAGATCGATATCACAGGCTCAGTGTTTGCACACTAAATGCTGTTACAGCCTGTTTTTAAAATGTCTACAGTGGTGGACATCATTGGATGAAGACAGCTGCAAAACAATTGTAGAAGTAGAACTTTAGCCTAAAGAATATTCATTTTCAACCGTACACTGATCCTAACAGGTGATGACTGCAAAAGGAAGCATAATTTTGCAACGGACACTCAGTCTTCCCAGGAACAGAAGCCTGTAGGGACATTATGGTGGCTCATAGTTGTTACAGGTTATGTGCTCATCACTTCTTACCCTCAATCTTGGTCCTTCCGAGAGCTTCTGGTTTGGAAACGGTGGGCAAGCCAGTTAATGCTGTTGTGAACCCCCCGCATCAATGTCTTTCGGGGCAGTTTGTTCCCTAGCAGGTGTGGGTTTGTCCTGGTGAAGAGCTTTCAGATATCCTTGCATGGCTACTTTTGCTTTCTCCTCTTTTTCTTATTTTTGTTATTTTAATTTTTTTATTTGAGGGTTGCGTACAGGTGCGGTTACCCCCTTCAACTGCTGTCTGCTGTTTTTAGGTGGAGTGACTTTTCTTGACACCTCATGTAATTTTTTTTCAGCCTTATTCAATACTACACCAACGATTTTTTGCTATCGTTTTTATTTACAGATACAATATGGTCCAAATTCTGACATGACAAATGAACCCCCTCCAGTTTAAATCTGGAAATACAATTTTTAAATTTAAAACATGCGATAAAATGAAGAGATATTCATTATGCTGTTTAAGTCAATACTCCAATGTAAGCTAATGAAATTTTTTTTTTTTAAACCAATTGAAGAAAATCCTTTAGTCAGTCGAAGCACAAGATGCTCTTTGCTGTTTTCTCACTTTTTGTTTTTCTTTCTTTACCTGTGTTTGTCACATGGCAATTTTTCATCCTGTCTGTCCTTAAATGTAAAATGGCCATTTTTTTTTTTGCTGTTGTGCTTATAAGACATTTATGTAAACATCCTCTTTGCATGTGAAATTCTGCACTTGCAGTGAGTTTGGTTTCATCATTTTGAACTGCCCCATCGCTTAATTTCAGTCTCTGTTTCAGAGCAACATATTTAGGTTTTTAGTGACTGGATAGGGGTGGATGTTTTGAAGTTTTACAGTATTTTCATAGGACACTGAACTCTTGTCATAAAATCAAGGAAAATTCGATTTCTCATAACACGTTGACCTTTAAGACAAAATGTGGGTTTAAGTGTTTGTCACCTTTTCCCTCAGAGTACATTGACTTTATTTGACATCTATTTAGAAAAATCAAAAACGTGTTTTCAATAGTCTCAAATATCTGGACCTTACTGTATAGCATGTTTCATGTACTCTAATTGTAGAAGGCCTGTCTTTTTTACAGGATGAATGCTATTAAGTGCAAAATCTGTTCAGTTTGTCAGCTTTTTTCCAATCTCTTGTGAATGAGCATGACTTCCCGCTGTGCACCCTAACCCCAATCTGTGCGCTGGATTAGTGTACACACTTCACAGTCAGTCTTTACTCATGTTTTACTCGGTCTGTTTCCAGGGAGGACAACCTCAGGAAGCTTCTTGTGGCTTGTCAGTTTCTTTGCAAAGTAAGATTTGTTTGTTTTTCCCCCAAAATATTTTTCTATAACTGTCAGTAGCTATCTTTCTATCCAAATGTGCAAATTTAACTGATGCACAACTAGAATAATGCAAAATATTTGCCATTTAAAGCACTGTTTCTATAGCCTGGTTCTACCAGACTCTTGTACATTTTCATTTGTACAGAGAGTCTGGCACCGCTCCATTGACAATCGTTAACTTGTAGGCGGGTACTCTATTGAAGTCTAAAACTATTGGATCTGCCCAGAGTCACTCTGGATCTGCCACCAATCGCTAACGTGTGGTCGTGACGTATGTCGAACCCCGTGGGGAGGAGGGCCACAACATCAATGGCCAAAATAAAACTATGCAAAGATTGTTCTTGCTCCGGCTTTAACTTCTTGATATTCGGCAGCGTTGCTACAACGGACCGGATGGCTTCGCTCGCATCTTGCTCCGCTGCCATTACTGAACTACAAATCAAAATAACGCACGACGTTATCGTTCTCAGCCACTCCCTCTGTTCGCTGATTGGCCCTAAAAAAAATTGATTGGAGAAAACCAAAGTCTACAGCAGAATCCCAGACGTAGTACTGAAGGAAAATGAAATTGAGCGGAACTGCGTAGGAGGGCGCAGCCAGGCTACAGTTTCTATCCCATGTGTTCAAGAGAACAAAACCACTTCCTGAGAAATTGGTGCAAAATATCTGTAATAAAATTGGAAGTTGCAATTTAGAGTTTTTTTTGTTTTTTTTAAATGCTGCTTTTTTTTTTTTTTGGTACATCTTGCCATTTCAATCCACTGTTTAAAAAAAAAAAAAAAAAAAAAAATCCCAAAATGCGCATGAAAATAGGTGGATGGATGCATAGCTAGTGTAATGCATGTCCAGTCAGTGTGGTTATATAATGGTTATTCATCATTTGATTTAATGTTAATGTAAACAAAATATGAAATTATTAAATTGACAATCTTGAGCAGTGGCCAAAACACTGCCAGTGTGTTGAAGTACAACAGGACTAACAAAATGTAACCTGTCACAATCTTCTCTTCCAGGTCTCTCCCTATGCTTTCAAAAGTCCTATTTCTTGTACCTTTTCTTCTGTTCTTCGGTGAGCATACCATACTATTTGTGACTGGCTATTGGTCTAAATGGAAATAAAATCCTGCGTCCTCATCTTTCCACGTGTTTCTTCTGTGCTGTTCCTGATAGCTCTGTGCTACTGGGGGCCTTCTGGACTGGTGGCCATGCTTCCTGCTGCTAATGTGATGGCGTGGAGGGACTCGTCCCATCTCACCCCTCCGATCATGGGCGACTCCGAGAAGGGACAATCTGACACGGACTCTCAGGTAGTATTTAGCTTTCAAGGTATTACTTGTGTATTGTAGCTAGTTAAGTAGACTTTACAAATACCAAAATATTACTTCACCCTTGCTTCATTTAGTATACGCAGACCCATAAATATGCAAATTTGTCCCTGTCGCCACTTAATCACACAAGCTCTAACTACCTGATCCACTCACTCTACTTTGCTGTAGTAAACGCTGCACAATGGCAAGTGGAAATACTGGTTTAATTCAGAAACTGATTCAGGAAAAGAGGAAGAGTGAATTAAACATGTACATCTACAATTCGATGTATCAGAACTTTAACGCGTTTTATGTATCACTCTACAACGTCGGACACATAATGGTAATTGATATGATTATCTGTTTGATAACGGTGAAGCAAAAGAAAATGTATTTCTAATGTTACACAAATCATGTTCCCATTCACCATCTCAGAGTCCGACAGCTGTCTTCTAAAAATGTTTATCCTTAGAAATGCATTGAACAACTCGGAACGTCAGTGGACAAAGACCTAGTTCATCATAACAACGTAACATACATATACATAATTTACCCAATATATTGATGAATCTACCTGATTTTCCTTATCAACAGAAAAATATACAGAGATAATCTTGCTTCTTGAGACTCCCTGCTTCGCAGCATAGTAATGTTATGCTAAAGCAATATGTTAGCAATAAATACAATGTTTGTGAAGTAGAGAACGGGCGATTTCAAACCGTGTTTTTGAGACCATCTTTGGTTCACTTCAGTTTTAACAGAAAATACTCATGCACATGGTTTGTCTTAAAGCATATTTAAAAAAAACACATGCATATAATCAACATTTAAAAACATGATTTCCACCACAGGGGCTCTTTAACATTTAATGACACGTTCAAAAAATGTTAATGAGAATATCAAAAGTGTAAAAGATTAGCCAGGAGGTTTTCTTGCCTCAGGTAGGGTGCCATCTCATCCCATTAGTAGGGCAATATGACCAGTTTTTATAATTTTAAGTACATGATCAAATGTTTTTATTTCATTATTAATGTTCTTGTTGATGTTAAACGCAGATCTAAATATGTTACTATGTAAAAGTGTAAGCAAACTGTTCTTAAGTTGTACATCTTTACCCTACCATGTCTCTCTCCTCCCAGAGGCCCTCTGTGCAGTCAGTAGAGGCAGAGAGGCTGATGCATTTGGAGGAGAGCTTGTCTCAGCTGTGGGATCGAGTGGCAGGGGGTTTGCTCAGGCAGGAAGAGCAGCACACTGAAGTGCTCAGTCTGTATAACGCGCTGCGATCAGAGCTTCTCAGACACACAGACAGAGAGAGTCTGGGCCAGTGGATAGGAGACCTGCTGGAGGAGAGATTCAGCCTGCTGAAGGGAGAAGTGCAGAAAGAGGCCAAGAACACGCAACAGGTGACACCATGCTTAATCCCAGAAAGCCTATTGCGTCATATTTATGCACATTTCTAAGATCTCTAAATTATCAGCATGATCAAAACTTTGATGAAAAACCTGTTGAAACCTTTCATCCGATTAAAATAGTTTATACTTTTTTTTTTTTTTTTGCAAGCAAGCAAAAGGCTTTTTTATTATAATTGTAAAAAATTTCCTCTGGGTCGTGGTACACTTGTCTTTTTGTGGTTAAATCTTTATAGATATTTAAGTAGACGTAAGAATAACTTTTATATTGTTAGATATACATTTCAAGATGAGCGCTTAGTGGAGTGAAGCAACTTGTTTTATTAATACTTAATTTTTAGAAAAATCATGTTCAAATGCGAGTATCAAATATGATACATCAGGCTTATGATTATGAACTCTCAATCATCATTGCGTTACATTGCATCGGTTGTTTGGATCAAGGGGAACAACGAGTTTTGATCACAAAACTAAGCATTTAAGTAAGACATCAGTTGTCACTATATCTCCCAATACTATGCTTGTAGTCTGCAGAGAAATTACTTGTTGCTGGTATCTTATCACATTGCATCTGGTTAGGACATGGTGTAAGAGACTTCAAGAACGTAATTTTTTTAATTTAATTTTTTTATTTAATAAATCTGACCCCAATTATATTTCTCAACAATTTGTATGAAGTTCGTGTTAAGAGTAACTTGGGTGAGCTAAACTCACTCCCAGCTGTGTAGAGCACAGAGATGACTGGAGATGAACATACTGACATAACATTAACATAATATTGTTCTTGGTTTAACAACGCAAAAAAATAAACATGTTAAGAATGTTATGTAATACCATTTTTTTTTTTTTGGTGATAAATTCAGTTAATTGAAGAATGCTCAATCCTTATTTAGCAAATTAATTAGTTCCTGAATTAGTGTTTTTTTTTTTTTTTGTTTTTTTTTTTTTTGTTTTTTTTCTGTCTGCAGCGTCAGGAAAAGCATGCAGAAGAGCAACAGTCAGAGAATACTCGACTCGCCGAAGCTGAGGCTCTGCTCCAGACATTGGCACGCAAAACTGAGGTGTGACATTCAAATTGTACCAGGAACACAAGGTGGTTTATATCAGCATGCTGCAGGATTTAGTTTTTGTTGTGGAAGACTCTAAACCACTGGCCCAAAGTTACTCTGGACTTTCACATCACAGTACCCATGCTTTTTGAGTGTGATATAATGACCTCTGATTCAATAAGCAACATTCAGCAGAACTGGTGATTTTTCAATTTAATTTGTTCAATTTAGGAGCTACAGAGAAAACAAGAGCCCACATTGCAAAAGATTCCTGAGGCTGAGGCGCCCACCCCTGATCCTCACAGGTTATGGTCTTTAAATGCTCAACAGTGATGTCTTTCAAACATTAAACCAGACTGAAGTAATATTCCAGGTACTTCATGTAAATGGATGTAGTAATGTAAAGCATGTCTGTCTCTCTTCAGCGAGGAGGACGAGAGCGGCTCCAGGGAGGTTTTGCTGGCAGAGGTGAGGAGGCTAGAGGAGGCTTTGGAGCGCATCAGAGATGATGTACAGGGGCTGGTGGGATGCAGAGACACATGTGAGCAGCTGGCCTCCTTTTCAAGCTCAGTAAGTGCTCTGTTCCATCTGTTATCTATATAGTTATCTGTTATCTATATGCCTAGTTTTTATACGCCCTTATAATGCACGAAATGTTTAACCTTTCTAAAAACCACCTAGTTTTTAGTATGCAAACAAAACTTTGAACACGTGTTGGAACCGTTAGAATACACAATTTTATTTTAAAGATATAACCCGTTTTGTCCTGGATATCAACTCTTTTTGTGAATGAATGGCCAAAATGCATCCGTTTTCCAATTTTGTGCGCAAAATGTGCAGAGTGGTGGGTCCCCAAGACCAGGATTGAAAACACTGCCTTCAGGACTGAGTTTTGTTTGCAAAAACAAATTTGCGCTTGCATATTCATATTTATTGACAACAATACCACTACAAACTAATTTAGGTGACATTTCATAAATCTGAACTTTGCTCTACACCCCTTTAGGCTGTAGTTCATATGATAGATACCAAAGTGTCTAAATTTGAATAAGAAAACTAGGTCTGAAAATGGAGAAATTCACTTGTTGGTGAACAATTGCAGCTTCTTTTTCATTAAAATATTTTGTTTAGGGTTTTATTCTACTTGACTTTGAGTAGTATGTAGGTTTCATAAATTTGGACCGTTTTTGAGCAGTCACAAGTTAAATTCCATTGTATTAATCTGGGGTTAATACTGGTAATTCTCCTATTGTACGGTCTTATAAATTTAATATAACGATATATTCAAATCACATTTGCTTTGCAGTAGTTAGAAGTATTTGAAGTTTCATAGAATATAAAAATCTGACAACTAAAGGAGTCTAATATACCAAAAGGCAGATCCGTCGGAACCGTCTTAAATGGTATCCTAACTCTGGATCTGTTCTGTCACAGGTGTCTGACCAGGTGGAAAGGGAAATCAAGTCTCTGTTTTACGGCAGTGACCGAGCAGCAGAGCTGGAGCTCCCTGAATCTCTCCTGCAGTGGCTCTCTGATCACTTTGTGAGCACCACTGAACTGCAGGCTTCACTCAGCGTGCTGGAGAGCAGCATTCTGGGTAACCTGTCCCTTCAGGTAGAGGAGGGCAAGTCAAGGCCTTCTAAAGAGACAATCACTCAGACTGTACTACAAGCCACAGGGGAGGCAGGCCTCTCTGAGGAAGTAAGCGTTTGAGAACGCGTCTTTGAGAATGCTAATTAAGTAACCCATTATAGTCAGATATGTAATGCTGCTTTTGTGTTTTGTTGAATTCTTTCTCCACAGCATGTACAGTTGATTGTCAACAATGCAATGAAGCTCTACTCTGAAGACCGCACTGGTCTGGTGGACTATGCATTGGAATCTGGAGGTATAGTGATGTTAACTATGGATGGATTTTAAATTGTTTTTAAAAGTTTGTTACTTATTGTAGGACTGTACAACACAGAATTCGAGATTGGGAAACGTACCTATTATGTAGTTGCCACGGGCCAATGGTAGTTCAAAGGTGTTTAATAGCCGAAGCGAACTTTTCTGGAAAGTTTGCTTTGACGAGCTGTTTTGAACTCCCAAATCTAACTCCAAATGAAGTTCGTTTTGCCCTGATTTTGTTCGAAATGTCACATCAGTTCGATCTTCAAGTCCTTCAGACTGATGGCTCCATTGCAGCTTTCATTGGCCAAGGACAACCCAAGAGGACATGGACAAGCATCGGTTGCTTCAATCGCAGTTTGTTTTCTTTAGCGTCATGTTTAGTGGCTTGAAAATGTAAAGTCGATGTCCCCACAATAACAGATCAGTGTGAATTTCATTCAAGAACGTTGTGCAAGTTTACTGCAACAATGGTGCATACTTTTAAAAATCCAGTGTTTAGTTCGGTGGTTCTCAATTTTTTTGGGTTGCGCCCCCCTTTAAACCTATTTATTTTATCTGGTGCGGATTGGCGCATTCACAATAGCAGCTTGTGATTCGGTCCGCTGAAGAAGCAACTTCTATGTTGGACTTGTTCCAGAGGGGACAAGTCAACGGTCTGAAGAACGATTCTGTGCGATTGCTGTTCGATGCCGCTTTATAAATGCAGAGCGCTAACCGCTATTCACAGTTGCAATGGCTGTTTTTCTTTTTTCTGCTGATCTCGTGTGTCTGTGCACCCCCCACACTTTGAGAACAACTGGTTTAGTTGATCCTGATAAGCGCTCATTGTGTCAGCTGTGAACAACTTTTCTTATTCCATGAGGGGGTTTGGCGTCACAACGACTTTGGTTGAATTCTACAGGATTTCAAGGAGACCTGAATTGCATGTCCGCCTGAAAACAATCACATGACGACTTCGAATCTCGTGTTTACTTCAAAAGTGTTTCCCATTTTGTATGCCTTAGCCTCAGATGTCATGCCCACAGACTGTTGGCCGAAGGTCTAATGAATGATGATACCCTAAATATGACAAGCATCTGCATTTCTGTGTGTCTGTAGGAGGCAGCATCATAAGCACTCGTTGCTCAGAGTCCTTCAACACTAAAACAGCACTGATGAGTCTGTTTGGCGTCCCGCTGTGGTACTTCTCTCAGTCACCACGTGTAGTCATACAGGTCTGAAACCTTTGAGAATTCTGATTTCATGTGTATTCAATTGTAAAGTCAAGTTTTGATTTCAAATGGTCACTTTTTCTTTATCACGGTTTCTCTTCATCCATTTGTCCCTACAGCCAGACGTGCATCCTGGGAACTGCTGGGCATTTAAAGGTTCATATGGTAATGTGGTGATCGGCTTGTCCATGAAGATTGTGCCTACAGCCTTTTCTCTGGATCACATGCCCAAATCCCTGTCGCCCACCGGCAACATTAGCAGTGCCCCACGAGACTTCAATGTGTATGTAAGTACACATGGAATTCAAATAATATCAGGGTTTCTCCATCTCTCCAATGAATATATTAAATAAGATTTTTTTTGCAATTTCTTGCAAATAACATTTGTAGAGTAAAACTAGAACAATATATGCTAGCAGTCAATTGTTTATTGTTTTGTTTTTGAAAGTATCTTTTGTTCAGCAAGGCTGCATTTATTTGACTTGACCAGTAGTGTATGTCCACTGTAGACATTTTATTAATATCCATAATTTCCTAAAGCTAGAAGTCTTTTTATTTTTAATTTTTTTTATAAAGTTTACTGGTTTTCAAATGTCTACAGTGCTGGGTAGATTGCAAATTGTAGTCCATTACAGATTTTAGGTAATGTAATTTGTATTCAGTAATGTAATAGATTGTTACTAACTAACTACAATTTTTAGTGTAATCTGACTACTTTTTGTTTACTTTTGACCTGACTTGTTTATAACATTGATTTGAATATAATATAATTTAGTTTCACTAACTAAAAAAATATATATATATTTTATGCTGTGCTCTCAATTTACCATGAATTTATAGTCGCCAAGCCTAAATAGTGGCTGATCTGTGTGTCTGACTAGGGAAAATTAAAAAAAAAATATTAGGAAGAATAAATAATTCATAAAATGGCAACAGATTATTCAAGTAATGAATTCAATAAAAAAAGTAACTATTATTACATAAACATTCTAAAATTTTAATACTTGTAATTATGTAATCCAGGTTACATATAATCAGTTACTACCCAGCACTGACTAACTACTTCCAACATATTAGACACAGGATGACTTCTCTTGTGGTCAAAGTAAAAAAAAAAGTCTCTGTTCTGTTAAAGGGTCTTGATGATGAGCAGCAGGAAGAGGGGCAGTTGCTCGGACAGTTTGTCTATGAAGAAGATGGAGATTCTCTTCAGACCTTCTTGGTCTCTGTAAGTTTTGTGATTTCAGTCATTTGATCAGCCTGTTCATAAATAATCCATCAGCCAATCAGTTACGCCTTGATTTAATGTCATGGAGAAGGACGCTTTAACTATTCCTTTATAATAAATAGAATTCTGATGGTTACACTTTATTTTGCTAGTCCTCTTTAGACATTCTATTAACTATAAGTAACTTTTCAACTACATCTCAACTAATTCTTAGAGTATTAGTAGGCTGTAGTAGACTGTCAGTAGACTGTTAGGTAATGGTTAGGAGAATAAGTTGACATGTAGTTGCCAAGTTACTTATAGTCAGTAGAATATCTGTTGGGGGACCAACAAAATAGTGTTAGCAAATAATAAGCAGACAGTCTACGAATACTCTAATGGCAGTTAGTTGACATGTAGTTGCAAAGTTAATTATAGTTAGTAGAATGTCTAAAGTGGACTCGATAGTGTTACCATTCTGATTTCATGGTGACTTAAATGACTTATCCATGAACTTTTTTTTTCTTTCTTTTTTTTAATTCACACGCCCTCGTATTCTTTAGTTTAGCCACCTCTGGTGTTGAGACGGTGTTTATTTGTAATCTTGATGACTCTTGCCTAAACTTGTAATTCTGTATCTGTCTTCAAGGAGGAGGTGACGAGAGCTTTTCAGATCATTGAGATGAGAGTGCTGTCTAACTGGGGTCATCCTGAATACACTTGTGTGTACCGTTTCCGAGTGCATGGGAAGCTTGTTGATGAATGACTTGCAAGCACTTGGGACATTATGAACTCCTGACAATTTGTCACTCATGCACTGGAAAAAAGAGGAATAGTCACTCTTAAGAAACAAATAATGTGCCATAGAGCTACAAAGTTATTGCATGCTGGTACATGTACTGTTAGGCCTCAAGGTCAGACTCAGCACTTGCACTCGTCTCATTCTGATGCATCACACTGTTTCCAATTTTGTCAGTCATCAGGGTTATGCTTTTTTTCATTATTATTATTATTATTATTATTATTATTATTATTATAATATCTGTTAGAATTCACCAGCAAAAAATGCATGACAAAATTCTACAAACAACCAGTGAAGAATGTATTTTAGACTAAATGTAAATTTTGTTAAGTTCAATTTTGTGCTTTTTGTTTTCTGCTAGCTGATACGTGCCCTATTTAAGAATGGCTAGAGAAATATAACTATTTATTTTTTTTGTATTTAAGTTGATAAGGTGAGTTTGGATTTTCATGATCTTTATGCAGAGGATTTTGTAATTGCCATGTGATCTTTATAGGTTGGCTTTTCAAATAAAATTCTATTTTTTATTATTTTAAAAAGGATTGGGTGCATTTATTATTGTGGATAAGGTGGAGCAGTAACTTTTGACAGAGGAAAAAGAGAACAGCCTACTTAGTGCTGATAGTCTTTCTGCTTTGTGGCAAAATTCACTGCCTTCTGATCAACAAAAGAAAGAATTGGTTGATTAATTATGTGTAGCATCTGTGTTTTTAAACCAATCTAAAGTTTAAAAAGGTCAAGTGCTCTAAACAGTAGACATGCACTGAGACTTATGCACTCTACTGACACTTTCTAATGTTTCACGTCAGAAATGAAACTTTAAAATCATCCTCAAATATATAATTTAATGTAAGTTGTTAGTTAACTCTATATAGTCTGTTGCATTGTATTTGATATCAGAATATCTGAAGGCCTCTGAATTGTCAGCGTGATCAACTTTGCTGAATGTGCCTTGTGCTGTGTTTTTTTTTTCAGTTTTTTTTTTCAAACAAGTAAAAGGCCTCTTGGACTGTATAATTGTAAAGATGTCCATCTTTAGGTTGTGGCTTTTTGCAGTGAAATCTTTAACTGACTTTTATAAAGTGAATATAAGAATACATTTTATATTATTTCAAGATGGAGATTAACTGGATTAAAGCAACGATGGTTTACTTGATTACTAATTAAAAAAAATGTTAATTACATTTTATCATTGTATTACATTGCAATAAATGTTTTGCATCTCTGCTATAAACTTTTAACTACAGAACTTTGGTCATAAAACTAAGCATTTAAATATGCTCATACTGACACATATTATTGGGAATATAGTGACAACTGATATTATTTGCATTTTATGTAAGTAGTCTGCTAAAAAAGAAAAATCTCATTGATTTACATTACATGGCCATAAAAAGCACCATATCTTCACCAATTTGTTTTTGTTCTGTTTGGGGCTCTGAATAAAACTGATGCGTTTTCTCTCCTGGAGTATGAACACTGTGTTCTCCTAGATCATATACTACATGAGCCATAAAAGCCTGATGTATCAAGTTATAAAAAAATAAATGTACACTTTTAAAAAAAATGTTTAAATGTTTTGTCTAACGGTTCAATAAACTTGCAGATTTACCTATGGCAAGATTTACAGAGTTAAAAAGTCTAAAATCCATTTCAACATAATTCAAAAAAATGTCCCAGTTTGAGGCAGGCCTGACCCACCCAATCAGAAGCTTGGCTTACCCTGGCCCTACGCTAAATAACCGATTTCAATATTTCAGCACCAGATTTTGAGCGAGATCATGCTTTTCAGCTTGACTGACAGGTAATCTGACCAATCATACTTCGCCATCCACCATTTTGTCCGACAAAGCAGTCTGGAGAGAGATTAACATGGGAGGATTTGAACTTGAAAAACGGAGTGTACTGACGCCTTTCCGCGGTTAAAACAACATTCCTTCTTATGTTCATTCATTTTTATTTGATGCTATAAATGAACTAGAAGGAAGAGATGATCGGATCACGAGCAGCTTTAACTGATGCACTACAGCGATCTGTCACGACACATTAAAGAGCCACAAAACGGTATTTATTGTTTAAATTATTTTAAAAATAGACCAAATTTGAAAGGTGAGACTTTGTTTAATGTTTAATATCAAAAGTAAGCGAAAAGTAAGCTGGTCTGTCCTGTCTGTCACCGTGTTGTCAGTCTCCTCTGCTCCGCGATGTGTTTTTCACTGCGTGAGAACATGAGAGCGGTGTAGCTTGTCGGACATAGAGCTGGTAAGTCCCGCCCCTTCCGCTAACCCCGCTGGACCTCTAGGTTGAAAAATCGTCAATGCAAGAATGAGAGAAAATAATTATTTTCTAATCCCGTTTGAATTTTGCAATCAATGTGAACATATGTTGTCTGTGAATTTTATATAATTTTTCGTGTAAAGAATGCTACAATTTAGCGGGTAGAATTTTCATACGGTTAGACTTTGTGTGAGAGCACTTTGTGGACTACAACCTTGCTACAACTCTTCGCTGCTTTCGACGCGTTTGATATACGTCACCACCACTAGCACACGGATCCCGCTAAACATGCCTGTCTTTGGTGCACTTCACCGCCTTCATTTGGGTACAAAACACACAGGCATCTCGATCTAATTCCTTAGATTATTGCACCGTGATTTGTGGAGGGAAAATGTGTTATGCGGTGACGTCACATATACGACGTGTAGTCTTGATCTCGTTATGTCTATTCCACAACTGCTAGCCAAAGAATCATACAATATACTGTCAAACTCGTTACATGAGAAATTATATAAAAAATTCACAGACAACATATGTTCACATTCATGGCACAATTCAAACGGGATCAGAAAATAATTATTTTCTCTCATTCACTTGCATTGACGCTTTTTCAACCTAGAGGTCCACTTGGAGTTTTACGGATGGGCGGGACTTACCAGCTCTATAGCGACAGTAACTAAGGGGGGCGGGTCTTTGCGAAGGGTCAATTGGCATCAAAAATCTGCTTCTTTAGAAACTAGAAGTTGAACATTAGGGTGAACAATTAATCCGTGCATGTTAATACACAGATGTGGTCATCTTTAATCAAAATTTGACGTCAGAGAAAATATAATCTGCCTTATATAATCTGCAGTTATAATAATCTATAACCTTATATAATCTGCAGTTATAATCTGCATTAAAGGATTCACTTTCTGCTGCTGTTCTAGGTAAACCATTAGCTTATTCAAATTAGTTCAAATTGATTCACTTCATATTACACAAGTTTTATGTTTTCATAGTCAGGAAGAGTCATGGATCTTTCAGCTTTTAGTTTGCAGACATTTTTATTTACACAGGTTAAAGGTGAGGAGGGATGATGGTCTGCATTAGGAGGCGTTGTAGTTGCGGTTGTGTTTGTTGATCCTCAAGTGCTTCAGTTTTGGATCGGTCGTGTAGCGTTCACGCAGCAACTCTTTTTCTCTTCGCTGCTTCTCTTTAATTATTTTCCTCTCCTCCTGATTCTTGGCCTTCTCTGCCCAGGTGAACAGAAACAATGGCACTTTTCTTTTGCACTTTTTCTGGACATTGTGCTGGGTCCCATTCTTGGAAGCGTCAGGAGAGGTTACACAGAAGAGCCTCATCATGTGATCATCGATCTGAGACATGGCCTTGGAGTCTCCCATTTCACTGGGGTCACCTTCCTCTTCCTCAAATCCCTGGATCTCCTCCACTTCGCTCGCCCACTCTTCCTTCTGCACCTCGCTGTCCTTCTCCAACCAAGCAAACATCTTCCTCGGTTTAATTTCGGCCTGCGTTTGGGAGCGTTCAGACTTGAGTAAGTCACTGGCCAGGATGGTCTTCCCTGAGTGCTCCACATACTCATTCTCCTCCTCCTCATCCTCAATGTCAACCAGCATGAGTTGTGGAGGTGGCTCAAACGGGGAAGTGAACGGCTGAGGCTTCCGGCTGGGAGGACGTCTCAGAGCAACGACTTCATCAGGTGCAGGAGTGGGGCACGGAGGAAGTCCTTTGGGATGACGCACTTGGGATGAAGAGCGTCGGATGCAAAACAGTTCATCAGGTGCTGGAGTGGGACGCGGAGGAACCCTCAATGGATGCATCTGGGATGAAGAGTGTCGGAAGGAAACAACTTCATCTGGACATGAAGGAGCCGCCGACAGTTTGGCAGGATCCACTTGAAGCGGAGAACATGGCCGAGAAAACACATCCTTAGGTGCTGGGCCTGGTTTCTGAGGATGCACGGATGGTTTCGTCACTGGCGGCAGGATTTTGAAGCGAGCGTCTGGTAGAGCGAGGTGTCCGGAGACACTTGGAAGCTTTGGCAGTTCTCCCTCGATTGGCTTTAAGAAGGATGATCTGCCTGAAGAATGCAGAGGTTTGACCTCCACGAGAAGTGGCGTTGGCCCTGTGAACTTCCGTTCCTTACGTTTACTCTTCTTCCTTTTCTTTTCTCCTGCTTCTTTATATCCAGCCGCTAATTCTTGCTCTGCACACTGCTGTGCTTTCTGAGGTGTCTCCCTTCTGTGCAAGAAGTGAGAAAAACACTCAAACAGTTGACTAAATACACGGCTAAACAGCGCCATTATGGACACCGAATGCTGCAAGTCAAGTGAATATAATATTTGTCGTCAATATCTGCAGAAAGTCTCAAAAGTCTTTCGATCTATTCGCTCCTAACACACCAACAACAGACCAGAGTCAAATCTACTGTTTACAGTTGCCATGACGGAATCTCCACTATGATGTCACCACCGTGAGAACTCTGAACTGAGCAGAGCAGAAGCAGCAAACACACACATTCACACTACTGGCACCAAATGAAATATTGACTGTTTCCAAACAAGTTTCCCAAATACTCCTTCCCTTCACTGAATATTAAACTGAGATAAGTGGAAATAAATGTTCCCTGCTTAGTTTCATATTTAAAAAGTAGCCTATTATTTAATTTTTTCCTATCAATATTTCTACATTAGATATTAAACGTAAATAAAACTGTTATATTTAAAACATAATTTATGCACAGTTTTATTTAATAAGCTACTAATTACATCATCAACAGTGTAATTAGATTAATACTAATTACTATCTCTCTAAAGTATCCTATTCCATTATTATTAATTATTTTCTAAATCCCATATCAACCTCGACCAGTTGGAACAATACAACATAAAACTGCTCTTTAAATGATTTCAAATACATAATATAAAATTGCATAAATTATTCTTGAACTGACCAAAGTATATAAAGGGAGAAGGTTACATGAAAGTTTTGATAATATTTATAATCGAACTAGGCCTGTTCTTGGTTAGATGCATGTGAGCCGTAGATCCGCTCCAGTCCATCAAGAGGCAGCAGAGAGTGAGTTTATTGTTCGGGACGGGTCTGGATATGTGTGTGTGTGTAAAGACCGGTGTTGTGCCTAATTTCGACCCCCTGCCAAATTATTACCCCCCTCGTTGAAGTCAGTACCTGATTGCCTAATCCTAACCCCACCCCTAATCCTAACCCCTCCCCCACAACTAATCCTAAACCTACCAATGCTAGGGGGGTAATAATTTGGCGGGGGTCGAAATTCGGCACAACACCGGGATCTGACAGATTTTAGGGTAGTGGTGACTGTTTGTTTAACTGGAGCAGCAACAACAGCAGCAAATGCGCTGGAATGCGGTCGGCTAGCTAACTTTACTCCGTCGAGTTTGAGCGAAATTTCACAGTATCGTTCAACTTTTATCGACTCCTCTCTTGTTTTGTGCGTGTTGAATTTTGAGGACGGGTTGTCAGAGCAGCTTTTATTGATTCATTCACAGATAAAGCTAGCGGGATAGCGTGCTAAGTGAACAACACAGATGCAGGCCATAAAGTGTGTGGTTGTCGGGGACGGGTGAGTTTCCCCCTATTTTCAGTATTATATTTGTCGTGGAATAATGTTTTACACGTATCAGACGATTCTTGGTTTGCTCTCTTGTGTTTTGAGTTTAGGTAACTTCAGGGCCTTTGATTTGGGAACTTTGGGCGTCTTTGTAGCTCACAGATATTTTAAAAGCGCGTTTATGTATGTGTTACTTATATGTATGTGTGGTACAAAGACGTCTTAAAGTTCCCATCTATATACACATAGCTCATTAAATCTGTTTTCCGCTTTATGTTGTGGCAGCGAAAATACTTATGAATGTTTCTAGACTTAAACTTATAAATGGCCGTGTATTTGTAGACTGGAGTCAAACTGTTTTTTCAATATTTTTTGCTGTTGCTAAACTAACGTTAGCCCTTCCCAGAGTTCCCTATCAAGGCTACGGAACTTCGACATTACGGATGTCGTATATGGGAACTCCTCTCATCCTTCACTTTCGCTGAAATCGTATAGGCTAACGCCAGCAGAGCTGGCCAATTGACGCAAAATATGCAAATACTGAAACCTCGTAGCAGTAATAAGCAAGTGCAGCGTCAATTCACTTCAGAATCTCTCTCTTCACGCTCAAATCGTGTGCTAGAAAGCTGATACTCCACTAACAACCTAGGATTATTCGCCGTCGTTGAAGTTGCGCCGAGATACTGGCACTGTCTCCTGCATCCGATGGCAACTATCTGCAACCTGTGCTCGGGCCCCATCGTGCCCCCCGACACGCACCTGTTCTGCGTCGCATGTATGGGGCTGGCCCATGCTGAGTCAGCCCTCAGGGACGAAGGGTCCTGCGACCTCTGCGCGGACATGTCTCTTCGAACTCTCAAAGCCAGGAGGGAAGAGGCTCGCGCAGTAGCGGGGATCGGGTCTACCGCCGCCACTGAGCCGCTGGTAGCCCCCCCCAACCGCGGAGTCGAGGTTCGCCCCCCAGTGAGCTTTCCCGACCCCATCTTTCAGCCCCCTCGCGAGGTCGCTGACTTCGTTTCCTTCGGGGCGAGTGAGGAAGACGACTCCATGTCTCTGTCTGCCTCCGAGAACGACTGGGGTGCGGAGCAGGCCGCACCGCCGGCGACCGCGGAGCAAGAGACCCTGGCGGACCTGCAGGACGAGCTCTTCCGTATCCTCTCGAAGGCCGTCGAGGAACTGGATCTCTCGTGGAAGGCTCCCGACGAACCTTCAAAGAGCAAACTGGATACGTGGTTCCTCCAATCGAGCCGCCGTCAGGCCGCTTCGAAAAGGGGAACACCGTTTTTTCCTGACGTGCATGAGCACGTGGTGAAGTCGTGGGTGGCCCCACAATCGGCGCGCACCCTCACTTCCACCCAGGCCATGTTTGCCCCCGTGGACGAGGCGGGGGACCACGGCTACCTCCGCATCCCCCCCGTCGAGGAAACCGTCGCCGCGCACCTCTGCCCGTCGGCTCCCGCCCTGGGCTCGGACCGCAGCCTGCCGTCCCGAGCCTGCAGATTTACGGCCCACCAGGCTAACAAGGCCTACGGTGCCGCGGGGGAGACGGTTTCTGCGTTGCATGCCATGGCCGTTCTCCAAGTGCTGCAGGCTAAGCAGCTCAAGTCTCTGGATGACGCCGCCTCTATCGACGCTGACGCCATCCGGGATCTCCGTTCGGCCACGGACCTCGCGCTCCTGGCCACGAAGCGTTCGGCCCAGGCGATTGGCCGTTCGATGGGGTTTCTGGTGGTCCTCCACAGACACCTGTGGCTCACCCTGTCGGACGTGCAGGAGGCCGATAGGAAGACGTTCCTTAACGCACCGATCTCCCCTGCAGGCCTGTTCGGAGACGCCGTGGAGAAAGTCACCGAGCGTTACTCCGAGACGCAGAAGAAGGCGAAGGCTATGAGCCACGTGTTTCCTCGGAGGGCGCCGCTGCCGCCGCCACCGCAGCCTCGCTCCCGTTCGTCTTCCGCCTCGGGCCGCCAACCTCAGGCCGCGGCTAGAAGACAGACAGCGCCCCGCCCGGGACCGGATGCTCGTAGAGGCCGTAGCGGCCAGTGGCAGGGAGCGGGTAGCAAGAGGACGCAGAGGAGCCCGTGCAGAAAGCCCACCGCGTCGCCTGCGAGGCCCAAGCAGTCGTCCTGACCGCTCGGGCTAGAGGAGAAGAGAGCGCCAGGTCGGCCCCGCGTCCAAGCGGCGCGCTCTAATGCACTTGGTCCCTCAGCGTTCTGTGAGCGACGCGTGCAGTTGTTTGGTGAATGTTGTCGATGTTGTTTCTTGTTCAAAAATAAAGCAGATCACTACCTCACAAACAGAGCTTTTTTCTCCTCTTGCACCACACACTGTGTTACCCGCCCTGCCTTCGAGCAGCGCAGAGTCACGGTCAATAAATATTCCCAGCCCTCACATAGCGGCGATGACCGCAGGTTTAGATCAGCCCACGCTCAGTCGTTTTCAGGCAGCGTGGGAAGCTATTCCGGGCATTTCGCCGTGGGTGTTGAATATAATTCGGCGCGGGTACACACTTCAGTTCAAACGCAGACCACCCCGCTTCCGCGGCGTAATTCAGTCATTAACTTTGCCCCAAAACGCTCATGTGCTGAGGCAAGAAGTGTGCAGCTTGCTCACAAAGAAGGCTATAGAACCGGTTCCCCCGAGAGAGCGGATTCTACAGCCGCTATTTCGTCGTGCCGAAGAAGGGAGGGGGGCTCCGCCCTATTTTGGATCTGAGACCCGTCAACAGAGCGTTTCACAAGCGCGCCTTCAGGATGACTACTCTGAAGCAAATCCTGGCGCAAATTCGCCCCGGGGATTGGTTCGCTTCAGTGGATTTAAAGGACGCTTACTTTCATATCCAGATAGTAAAGCGTCACAGGCGATTCCTGAGGTTTGCGTTCGAGAATTCGGTGTACCAATATACGGTGCTTCCGTTTGGACTAGCCCTAGCCCCCCGAACGTTTTCTAAATGCGGCACTTTCACCCCTCAGGTCGAGCGGGATGCGCGTCTTGAACTATCTGGACGACTGGCTGGTTCTCGCGCAGTCGAGAGAAACGCTGGTCAGCCATGTGGAAGCCCTCCTTCGACACTTGGAGATGCTCGGTTTGAGGGTGAACGTCCAGAAAAGTGTGCTCACGCCGAGCCAGACTACAACATTCCTGGGAGTGTGTTTGGATTCAGTGAGAATGAAAGCGCGCCTCTCCCCCGAGCGAGCGGAGGCTCTAAGTTCTTCTCTCGGTCTCTTCAGACCTGGCAGACTCGTCCCACTGAAAGAGTTTCAGAGGCTACTGGGACGTATGGCAGCGGCTTCTTCGGTGTGTCATCTGGGGCTGCTGCATATGAGACCGTTGCAACACTGGCTGAAAGCGCGCGTCCTCCCGAGCGAGTGGTATTCTGGCCACAAGCGGATTATGGTCACCCGCGGATGCGCCCGCGCCCTGGCCCCGTGGAGGAACCCAGATCTCTTCAGCTCAGCTCTTTATGCCCTATGGGCATACTGACGCGACGCGTGGAGGTCCTGACGGACGCTTCGTCCACCGGATGGGGAGCCGTCTGCTTGGGAAAGCCCGCCTCGGGTCGGTGGTCAGGGAAGCAGATGGAGTGGCACATAAATCGTTTGGAACTATAAGCGGTCTCTCTAGCTCTAAAAGGCTTCCGGTCTCGGCTGGAGCAACAGCATGTGTTGATTCGGACCGACAACACTTCCGTGGTCTCGTACATAAATCGCCAAGGCGGTGTACATTCCAGAGCCCTATTCAGGCAGGCGGAATCCCTTCTGTTGTGGGCGGACCGGTTTTTCCTCTCGCTGAGAGCGGCTCACATCCCCGGCGTTCTGAATCGCGGGGCGGATATGCTCTCTAGAAGCGGGATTCCCCAAGCGGAGTGGAGGCTTCACCCCGGGACGGTTCAGCTGATATGGAATCGTTTCGGCAGAGCGGAGGTCGACCTCTTTGCGACGAGCGAGAATGCGCATTGTCAGATGTTCTTCTCGCTGTCTCGTTCCCCCCGGGAGGTGGACGCGCTGACTGCGCGATGGCCGAGAGTCCGTCTCTATGCTTTTCCTCCGGTGAAAATTTTGCCCATGGTGTTGTGCAAAATCAGGGAGGAGAAGGCGGCGGTGACTCTGGTAGCCCCGAACTGGCCGAATCAGCCCTGGTTCGCGGATTTGGTAGAGTTACTGGCAGGACAGCCATGGGAGATTCCGCTCAGGAAGGACCTTCTGTCTCAGGTGAGCGGAACGATCTGGCATCCCAACCCCGGGCTGTGGAGCCTCCATGTGTGGCCGCTGCAGGGTCGCTGAGCGGTAGGGACGCGCTGCACTCGCGAGTTTTGAATACTATCGCGGAGGCGCGAGCCCCGTCCACCAGGCGCCTGTATGCTCTGAAGTGGGGGGTGTTCTCGAAATGGTGTCAGGATATCGGTATAGACCCAGCGAAATGCTCTGTGTCGGATATTCTACGCTTCCTTCAGTACAGGATGGATGAAGGGAGCCTACCATCCACTCTGAAGGTTTATGTGGCCGCTATTGCCGCGTTTCACCCCCCTATTGACGGAAAGTCTATCGGTAGACATGCGTCGGTGACACGGTTCCTTAAGGGAGCTAGGAGATTATGCCCTGCACGGCCGCCTTCGGTGCCGCCGTGGGACTTATCGTTGGTCTTGGAGGCTTTGTCGCGAACGCCTTTCGAGCCCTTAGCTTCGATTGCCATTAAGGAGCTATCGGTTAAAACGTCACTGCTTCTCGCTCTCGCTTCACCGAAGCGGGTTGGGGATTTACAGGCTTTCTCTGTAAGTGAAGATTGTATTCACTTTGGACCGGGAAACTGTAATGTAATTCTCAGACCGAGGCCGGGTTACGTTCCTAAGTCGCTCAATACCCCGTTCAGAGCGCAGATTGTTTCTCTGCCTGCCCTGTCCACTGAGCCATCAACCTCTCAGGATTCGGATGCTCAGAGTGCTATTTGCCCAGTCAGAGCGCTCAGGGAATACATTTCTCGCTCGGCCGCTTTTCGACAATCGGACCAGCTGTTTGTGTGCTTTGGTGGGTGCAACAAGGGACGGGGGGTCTCTAAACAGAGGCTTGCTCACTGGATTGTGGACGCTATTGTTTTGGCTTATGATTGCCTGGGGCATGAATGCCCCCTTAACGTCAAGGCCCATTCGACTAGAGCGATTGCATCCTCGTGGGCTTGGACTAAGGGTATGTCTATTCAGGATTTATGTCTTGCGGCTGGCTGGTCTTCTCAGAACACGTTTGCCAGGTTTTACAAGTTGGATTTACCCTCTGTAGCGTCTCGAGTGCTTTCGGTGAGTTGATTGCACACACAGCATTTAATAGAGCTGCTCTGCGCTTTGCTTATGAGTTGTTCTGTGTGCTATATTGTGTGTTTGTACTGTTGTCACCGCTATGCGTTGGCCTTCTCTTACTGTTGTTATTGCCCTGTTCGTCAGTGCAAACTTCACCCGGTTATACTGCTAGGGATATGCAAATTCTGGCAGTGTTTGTGAGCTTATGATTGGTCCATTTGGGCCTATCAGAGATTAGAGGTCGCTATTGGTCAATATCGGCCTATCAGATGCTTGCTTACTGGGGGGGCGGTCTTCGTATTGGGCCTGTTGTCAGTGGTTTGTTTGGCTGCCACGGCGGGATTCTATACAGTTCCCATATACGACATCCGTAATGTCGAAGTTCCGTAGCCTTGATAGGGAACGTCTCCGGTTACTCTCGTAACCTCGGTTCCCTGAAAGGCAAGGAACGAGACATTACGCTCGCCGCCGTGTTTTTGTTCAATTCTGAAGTGAATTGACGCTGCACTTGCTTATTACTGCTACGAGGTTTCAGTATTTGCATATTTTGCGTCAATTGGCCAGCTCTGCTGGCGTTAGCCTATAAGATTTCAGCGAAAGTGAAGGATGAGAGGAGTTCCCATATACGACATCCGTAATGTCTCGTTCCTTGCCTTTCAGGGAACCGAGGTTACGAGAGTAACCGGAGACGTTTTCCTTTTAAATGTTACGTCATACAGTGAACTTGTCTGAATGTGTGGGAGTGCTGCAGTGATTAATAAAGTCAACCAAACCCACTTCTATTATTCATATGCAGTGTCATGTTTAAAATGATTTTTTGCCCTATTTCATTTTAATAGGGAAAGGAATCATTGTTTAGCTGAAAAGCAATTATAGGAGATGACTTGAGTTTATATCACATAATCCGATCTGTAACTGGTGATTTGAGATGTTTTATTTCTTCCCTCCGGGCTGTGGGAAAAACATGCCTTCTGATCAGCTACACCACCAATGCTTTTCATGGGGAGTACATTCCCACTGTGTAAGGCGACCTCACTCTTACCCTGGGTTTCCTAAAGAGACAGTTCAGCCAAAACGAAAGGCATTTGGTTACTCGCCACCATTACTTTCAAACAAATGTTAAAACTTGGATGAAAAACCTGTTAAAACCTTTCATCCGATTAATAGTTCTTACTACTTATTTTTTTTAGCAAGCAAAAGGCTTTTTTTATTATAATTGTAAAAAATGTCCTCCGGGTCGTGGTACACTTGTCTTTTTGTGGTTAAATCTTTATAGATATTTAAGTAGACGTAAGAATAACTTTTATATTGTTAGATATATTTCAAGATGAGCGCTTAGTGGAGTGAAGCAACTTGTTATTGCTTTATTAATACTTAATTTTTAGAAAAATCATGTTCAAATGCGAGTATCAAATGATACATCTGGCTTATGATTATGAACTCTCAATCATCATTGCGTTACATTGCATCGGTTGTTTGGATCAAGGGGAACAACGAGTTTTGATCACAAAACTAAGCATTTAAGTAAGACATCAGTTGTCACTATATCTCCCAATAGTATGCTTGTAGTCTGCAGAGAAATTACTTGTTGCTGGTATCTTATCACATTGCATCTGGTTAGGACATGGTGTAAGAGACTTCAAGAACGTAATTTTTTTTATTAATAAATCTGACCCCAATTATATTTCTCAACAATTTTGATGAAGTTCGTGTTAAGAGTAACTTGGGTGAGCTAAACTCACTCCCAGCTGTGTAGAGCACAGAGATGACTGGAGATGAACATACTGACATAACATTAACATAATATTGTTCTTGGTTTAACAACACAAAAAAATAAACATGTTAAGAATGTTATGTAAAACCATTTTTTTTTTTTTTTTTTGGTGATACATTCAGTTAATTGAAGAATGCTCAATCCTTATTTAGCAAATTAATTAGTTCCTGAATTAGTGTTTTGTTTTTTTTTGCTTCTGTCTGCAGCGTCAGGAAAAGCATGCAGAAGAGCAACAGTCAGAGAATACTCGACTCGCCGAAGCTGAGGCTCTGCTCCAGACATTGGCACGCAAAACTGAGGTGTGACATTCAAATTGTACCAGGAACACAAGGTGGTTTATATCAGCATGCTGCAGGATTTAGTTTTTGTTGTGGAAGACTCTAAACCACTGGCCCAAAGTTACTCTGGACTTTCACATCACAGTACCCATGCTTTTTGAGTGTGATATGACCTCTGATTCAATAAGCAACATTCAGCAGAACTGGTGATTTTTCAATTTAATTTGTTCAATTTAGGAGCTACAGAGAAAACAAGAGCCCACATTGCAAAAGATTCCTGAGGCTGAGGCGCCCACCCCTGATCCTCACAGGTTATTGTCTTTAAATGGTCAACAGTGATGTCTTTCAAACATTAAACCAGATTGAAGTAATATTCCAGGTACTTCATGTAAATGGATGTAGTAATGTAAAGCATGTCTGTCTCTCTTCAGCGAGGAGGACGAGAGCGGCTCCAGGGAGGTTTTGCTGGCAGAGGTGAGGAGGCTAGAGGAGGCTTTGGAGCGCATCAGAGATGATGTACAGGGGCTGGTGGGATGCAGAGACACATGTGAGCAGCTGGCCTCCTTTTCAAGCTCAGTAAGTGCTCTGTTCCATCTGTTATCTATATAGTTATCTGTTATCTATATGCCTAGTTTTTATACGCCCTTATAATGCAAGAAAAGTTTAACCTTTCTAAAAACCACCTAGTTTTTAGTACGCAAACAAAACTTTGAACATGTGTTGAGACCGATAGAATACACAATTTTTTAGATTTAAAAAAAAAAGAAGATATAACCCGTTTTGTCCTGGATATCAACTCTTTTTGTGAATGAATGGCCAAAATGCATCCGTTTTCCAATTTTGTGCGCAAAATGTGCAGAGTGGTGGGTCCCCAAGACCAGGATTGAAAGTTTTGTTTGCAAAAATACATTTGTGCATGCATATTCATATTTATTGACAACAATACCACTACAAACAAATTTAGGTGACATTTCATAAATCTGAACTTTGCTCTACACCCCTTTAGGCTGTAGTTCATATGATAGATACCAAAGTGTCTAAATTTGAATAAGAAAACTAGGTCTGAAAATGGAGAAATTCACTTGTTGGTGAACAATTGCAGCTTCTTTTTCATTAAAATATTTTGTTTAGGGTTTTATTCTACTTGACTTTGCTCAAAAACGGTCCAAATTTATGAAACCTACATATTACTCAGTCACAAGTTAAATTCCATTGTATTAATCTGGGGTTAATACTGGTAATTCTCCTATTATACGGTCTTATAAATTTAATATAACGATATATTCAAATCACATTTGCTTTGCAGTAGTTAGAAGTATTTGAAGTTTCATAGAATATAAAAATCTGACAACTAAAGGAGTCTAATATACCAAAAGGCAGATCCGTCGGAACCGTCTTAAATGGTATCCTAACTCTGGATCTGTTCTGTCACAGGTGTCTGACCAGGTGGAAAGGGAAATCAAGTCTCTGTTTTACGGCAGTGACCGAGCAGCAGAGCTGGAGCTCCCTGAATCTCTCCTGCAGTGGCTCTCTGATCACTTTGTGAGCACCACTGAACTGCAGGCTTCACTCAGCGTGCTGGAGAGCAGCATTCTGGGTAACCTGTCCCTTCAGGTAGAGGAGGGCAAGTCAAGGCCTTCTAAAGAGACAATCACTCAGACTTAGGGATGTAACGATTCACTCGCAACCGGTTGAAAATCGATACAAACGTGTCACGATTCAAATCGGTTGAGATGTTAAACAAATCGCGATACACATTTTAAACAGCAGGGGCGCTGAAGCAGTAGCCTATATTTTGACCTCGCTTTACAAGCGCGAATAGCAGCGAACAAACAGTAGCAATAATGGCGGCGACAAGTGTAGATGACGTTGATGTTGAGGATGCCCCAACCTCATTCAAATCGGAAGTGTGGCGGCATTTTGGCTTTCCCAAGACTAAAAATGAACGCGGTGAGGTGGTAACGGACAAAACAAAAACTGTGTGCAGATACTGCAAGAGGATTTTAATATACAACAATAGCACAACAAACATGATGCAGCATACAAACCGTCACCACAGTGAGAAGCTCCAGTCACCACCGTCTGCACGTAAAAACCTGTTAGTGGGCCAAACCACACTGACCGACGGATTTGCAGCCCCACTCGCGGCGACGAGTGCGAGAGCCAAGGAGATCACAAGGTGTATCGGTGTTTTCATGGCAAAAGATATGAGGCCGTTTTCTGTCGTAGAAAATGAAGGATTTAGGCTACTCGTCAACAAATTGGAGCCCAAATACACCATCCCATCACGCCCCCACTTCAGCCAGACTGTCATGCCAGAGCTTTACAGGGAAACAAAATCTAAGGTACTTGAGACCCTCAGAAACGCATATAGTGTATCGATTACAACCGACGGCTGGACCTCCAGGGCTACCCAGAGTTATCTTACGGTCACAGCCCATGTGATAACCAGTGAGTGGGAGATGGTTAATTTTGTTCTTCAAACTCGCCCATTGTTCGAAACACACACCGGAGCTAATATTGCTGAAGTTTTAAAATCAGCTGTGAGTGAATGGGGGATTCAAAAGGCCAACCATGGAATTGCTGTGGTCACGGACAACGCGAGGAATATGGATGTTGCTGTCAGAGAGGCTGGGCTGGCCCCCCATGTCAGGTGTTTTGCCCACACTTTGAACTTAGCTAGCCAAGCGGGTTTGAGTGTGCCCCGCGTGAGCCGTTTGTTGGGCAGAGTGAGGCGTATTGCTGCCTTCTTTCACCGAAGCTCCACAGCCACAGCTGTGCTCGCATCCAAACAGATACTACTGGAGCTTCCACCGCATAAGTTAATCATCGATGTCACTACGCGCTGGAACAGTAGTCTGGATATGATCGAACGCTATCTCGAACAGCAAGCGGCTGTGACAGCAGCTCTCCTGAGCAACGACATTCGACGAAATGTCCGTGACATCGATACTTTGGATGGCTCAGACATCCGTGATGCAGAGGACATGGTGAAGCTTTTAAAGCCACTCAAAACGGCCACCACTGTGCTGTGTGACGAAAAAAACCCCACTGTGTCTCTCATTGTGCCCTTAAAGCATATGATCGAGCATAACATGGCATCCAACGAAGAAGATTCCCCCACTGTGAGCAACATAAAGAGAGCCATACTGAACAACCTTTGCAACAGATACACTTCAGAGTACAACCACCTGCTGGAATGCACTGCATTAGACCCCAGATTCCGGGCTCTGCCTCATCTAAATGAAGACCAACGTGATGATGTATTCCACAGACTGAAGGAGAAAGCTGTACTGTTGCAGAACCAGGTATTGTATTTATTTTACTCTTTCTCTCAATTAATTTTTTTAATAATTTGTTTATTATGATGGCATATTTTTCTAAATGTGTTTCCAAATGTGTTCGTGTTAACTCTGAGTAATGATACAAATTATAATTATAACAAATTTCATTCAAATCTTGCCTTTATAACAATGTGAAACCCCTGTGAAATGTTGTACTTAGATTTTACTTAGTCTTTTTATTTCTGCTATTCCTCTGTGCAGGATGAGGGCAAAGAAGGTGCCAGTGGTCACCCCCCTGCAGCAGAGCAGCCTCTTGACCAGACAGACAGAGCAGGAGCAGAGCTGAACCAACCTCCTTCCAAGAAAACAGCATTGGAAGATCTCCTTGGAGGGACTTTCGATGAACCAGTTGCACCGCACATCAGTCAGATTGATGCAGAAATGAATAAGTACAGAGCTGAAACATCCATTTCCCTCAATAGCTGTCCACTCAAGTGGTGGAAAGAGAATGCTAGGCTATATCCACTGCTATCCAGTATAGCAAAAGCACATCTCTCCACACCAGCCACCTCTGTCCCTAGTGAAAGGGTTTTTTCATCAGCAGGGGACATTGTGAATGTGCAGAGATCTCAGCTTCTGCCAGAAAATGTGGATATGCTGATATTTCTTAAAAAAAACATGTAAAAAAAAAAAGATTCTAAGCTAGGAAAGAGCACCAGCAAAGCCTTAGTTTGTTTATATTAAGAGGTTTATTTTATTTGTATTGTTTATTTTATTTGGGATTTGTTTTAATATTTCAATATAGTTTTGTTATTTGACAAAGATATTTCAGTTTCAGAAAGAAATGTGCAACATTTTGTCTGAGTGAGAATGACATAATAAAAAGACCCTTTTTCATTTATCTTTCTTAAATCTCATTTTGTACAAAAAAATCGTGAGAAAATCGTATCGTGAAACCAGTATCGTGAATCGTATCGCATCGCGAGTTCAGTGAATCGTTACATGCCTACTCAGACTGTACTACAAGCCACAGGGGAGGCAGGCCTCTCTGAGGAAGTAAGCGTTTGAGAACGCGTCTTTGAGAATGCTAATTAAGTAACCCATTATAGTCAGATATGTAATGCTGCTTTTGTGTTTTGTTGAATTCTTTCTCCACAGCATGTACAGTTGATTGTCAACAATGCAATGAAGCTCTACTCTGAAGACCGCACTGGTCTGGTGGACTATGCATTGGAATCTGGAGGTATAGTGATGTTAACTATGGATGGATTTTAAATTGTTTTTAAAAGTTTGTTACTTATTGTAGGACTGTACAACACAGAATTCGAGATTGGGAAACGTACCTATTATGTAGTTGCCACGGGCCAATGGTAGTTCAAAGGTGTTTAATAGCCGAAGCGAACTTTTCTGGAAAGTTTGCTTTGACGAGCTGTTTTGAACTCCCAAATCTAACTCCAAATGAAGTTCGTTTTGCCCTGATTTTGTTCGAAATGTCACATCAGTTCGATCTTCAAGTCCTTCAGACTGATGGCTCCATTGCAGCTTTCATTGGCCAAGGACAACCCAAGAGGACATGGACAAGCATCGGTTGCTTCAATCGCAGTTTGTTTTCTTTAGCGTCATGTTTAGTGGCTTGAAAATGTAAAGTCGATGTCCCCACAATAACAGATCCGTGTGAATTTCATTCAAGAACGTTGTGCAAGTTTACTGCAACAATGGTGCATACTTTTAAAAATCCAGTGTTTAGTTCTGTGGTTCTCAAACTTTTTTTTGGGTTGCGCCCCCCTTTAAACCTATTTATTTTATCTGGTGCGGATTGGCGCATTCACAATAGCAGCTTGTGATTCGGTCCGCTGAAGAAGCAACTTCTATGTTG
This sequence comes from Semotilus atromaculatus, assembly GCA_031834385.1. NCBI lineage: Eukaryota > Metazoa > Chordata > Actinopteri > Cypriniformes > Leuciscidae > Semotilus > Semotilus atromaculatus. The sequence continues at coordinate 7,954,961 of JAULUF010000014.1, forward strand.
GACTTGTTCCAGAGGGGACAAGTCAACGGTCTGAAGAACGATTCTGTGCGATTGCTGTTCGATGCCGCTTTATAAATGCAGAGCGCTAACCGCTATTCACAGTTGCAATGGCTGTTTTTCTTTTTTCTGCTGATCTCGTGTGTCTGTGCACCCCCCACACTTTGAGAACAACTGGTTTAGTTGATCCTGATAAGCGCTCATTGTGTCAGCTGTGAACAACTTTTCTTATTCCATGAGGGGGTTTGGCGTCACAACGACTTTGGTTGAATTCTACAGGATTTCAAGGAGACCTGAATTGCATGTCCGCCTGAAAACAATCACATGACGACTTCGAATCTCGTGTTTACTTCGAAAGTGTTTCCCATTTTGTATGCCTTAGCCTCAGATGTCATGCCCACAGACTGTTGGCCGAAGGTCTAATGAATGATGATACCCTAAATATGACAAGCATCTGCATTTCTGTGTGTCTGTAGGAGGCAGCATCATAAGCACTCGTTGCTCAGAGTCCTTCAACACTAAAACAGCACTGATGAGTCTGTTTGGCGTCCCGCTGTGGTACTTCTCTCAGTCACCACGTGTAGTCATACAGGTCTGAAACCTTTGAGAATTCTGATTTCATGTGTGTTCAATTGTAAACTGAAGTTTTGATTTCAAATGGTCACTTTTTCTTTATCACGGTTTCTCTTCATCCATTTGTCCCTACAGCCAGACGTGCATCCTGGGAACTGCTGGGCATTTAAAGGTTCATATGGTAATGTGGTGATCGGCTTGTCCATGAAGATTGTGCCTACAGCCTTTTCTCTGGATCACATGCCCAAATCCCTGTCGCCCACCGGCAACATTAGCAGTGCCCCACGAGACTTCAATGTGTATGTAAGTACACATGGAATTCAAATAATATCAGGGTTTCTACATCTCTCCAATGAATATATTAAATAAGATTTTTTTTGCAATTTCTTGCAAATAACATTTGTAGAGTAAAACTAGAACAATATATGCTAGCAGTCAATTGTTTATTGTTTTGTTTTTGAAAGTATCTTTTGTTCAGCAAGGCTGCATTTATTTGACTTGACCAGTAGTGTATGTCCACTGTAGACATTTTATTAATATCCATAATTTCCTAAAGCTAGAAGTCTTTTTATTTTTTATTTTTTTTATAAAGTTTACTGGTTTTCAAACGTCTACAGTGCTGGGTAGATTGCAAATTGTAGTCCATTACAGATTTTAGGTAATGTAATTTGTATTCAGTAATGTAATAGATTGTTACTAACTAACTACAATTTTTAGTGTAATCTGACTACTTTTTGTTTACTTTTGACCTGACTTGTTTATAACATTGATTTGAATATAATATCATTTAGTTTCACTAACTAAAAAAAATATATATATTTTATGCTGTGCTCTCAATTTACCATGAATTTATAGTCGCTAAGCCTAAATAGTGGCTGATCTGTGTGTCTGACAAGGGAAAATTAAAAAAAATATATTAGGAAGAATAAATAATTCATAAAATGGCAACAGATTATTCAGAATTCAAGTAATGAATTCAATAAAAAAAGTAACTATTATTACATAAACATTCTAAAATTTTAATACTTGTAATTATGTAATCCAGGTTACATATAATCAGTTACTACCCAGCACTGACTAACTACTTCCAACATATTAGACACAGGATGACTTCTCTTGTGGTCAAAGTAAAAAAAAAAGTCTCTGTTCTGTTAAAGGGTCTTGATGATGAGCAGCAGGAAGAGGGGCAGTTGCTCGGACAGTTTGTCTATGAAGAAGATGGAGATTCTCTTCAGACCTTCTTGGTCTCTGTAAGTTTTGTGATTTCAGTCATTTGATCAGCCTGTTCATAAATAATCCATCAGCCAATCAGTTACGCCTTGATTTAATGTCATGGAGAAGGACGCTTTAACTATTCCTTTATAATAAATAGAATTCTGATGGTTACACTTTATTTTGCTAGTCCTCTTTAGACATTCTATTAACTATAAGTAACTTTTCAACTACATCTCAACTAATTCTTAGAGTATTAGTAGGCTGTAGTAGACTGTCAGTAGACTGTTAGGTAATGGTTAGGAGAATAAGTTGACTTGTAGTTGCCAAGTTACTTATAGTCAGTAGAATATCTGTTGGGGGACCAACAAAATAGTGTTAGCAAATAATAAGCAGACAGTCTACGAATACTCTAATGGCAGTTAGTTGACATGTAGGTGCAAAGTTAATTATAGTTAGTAGAATGTCTAAAGTGGACTCGATAGTGTTACCATTCTGATTTCATGGTGACTTAAATGACTTATCCATGAACTTTTTTCTTCTTTTTTTTTAATTCACACGCCCTCGTATTCTTTATTCTTTAGTTTAGCCACCTCTGGTGTTGAGACTGTGTTTATTTGTAATCTTGATGACTCTTGCCTAAACTTGTAATTCTGTATCTGTCTTCAAGGAGGAGGTGACGAGAGCTTTTCAGATCATTGAGATGAGAGTGCTGTCTAACTGGGGTCATCCTGAATACACTTGTGTGTACCGTTTCCGAGTGCATGGGAAGCTTGTTGATGAATGACTTGCAAGCACTTGGGACATTATGAACTCCTGACAATTTGTCACTCATGCACTGGAAAAAAGAGGAATAGTCACTCTTAAGAAACAAATAATGTGCCATAGAGCTACAAAGTTATTGCATGCTGGTACATGTACTGTTAGGCCTCAAGGTCAGACTCAGCACTTGCACTCGTCTCATTCTGATGCATCACACTGTTTCCAATTTTGTCAGTCATCAGGGTTATGCTTTTTTTCATTATTATTATTATTATTATTATTATTATTATTATTATATCTGTTAGAATTCACCAGCAAAAAATGCATGACAAAATTCTACAAACAACCAGTGGAGAATGTATTTTAGACTAAATGTAAATTTTGTTAAGTTCAATTTTGTGCTTTTTGTTTTCTGCTAGCTGATACGTGCCCTATTTAAGAATGGCTAGAGAAATATAACTATTTATTTTTTTTGTATTTAAGTTGATAAGGTGAGTTTGGATTTTCATGATCTTTATGCAGAGGATTTTGTAATTGCCATGTGATCTTTATAGGTTGGCTTTTCAAATAAAATTCTATTTTTTATTATTTTAAAAAGGATTGGGTGCATTTATTATTGTGGATAAGGTGGAGCAGTAACTTTTGACAGAGGAAAAAGAGAACAGCCTACTTAGTGCTGATAGTCTTTCTGCTTTGTGGCAAAATTCACTGCCTTCTGATCAACAAAAGAAAGAATTGGTTGATTAATTATGTGTAGCATCTGTGTTTTTAAACCAATCTAAAGTTTAAAAAGGTCAAGTGCTCTAAACAGTAGACATGCACTGAGACTTATGCACTCTACTGACACTTTCTAATGTTTCACGTCAGAAATGAAACTTTAAAATCATCCTTCAACCCCCTTCATCCTCAAATATATAATTTAATGTAATTTGTTAGTTAACTCTATATAGTCTGTTGCATTGTATTTGATATCAGAATATCTGAAGGCCTCTGAATTGTCAGCATGATCAACTTTGCTGAATGTGCCTTGTGCTGTTTTTTTTTTCTTTCTTTTTTTTTCAAACAAGTAAAAGGCCTCTTGGACTGTATAATTGTAAAGATGTCCATCTTTAGGTTGTGGCTTTTTGCAGTGAAATCTTTAACTGACTTTTATAAAGTGAATATAAGAATACATTTTATATTATTTCAAGATGGAGATTAACTGGATTAAAGCAACGATGGTTTACTTGATTACTAATTTAAAAAAAATGTTAATTACATTTTATCATTGTATTACATTGCAATAAATGTTTTGCATCTCTGCTATAAACTTTTAACTACAGAACTTTGGTCATAAAACTAAGCATTTAAATATGCTCATACTGACACATATTATTGGGAATATAGTGACAACTGATATTATTTGCATTTTATGTAAGTAGTCTGCTAAAAAAGAAAAATCTCATTGATTTACATTACATGGCCATAAAAAGCACCATATCTTCACCAATTTGTTTTTGTTCTGTTTGGGGCTCTGAATAAAACTGATGCGTTTTCTCTCCTGGAGTATGAACACTGTGTTCTCCTAGATCATATACTACATGAGCCATAAAAGCCTGATGTATCAAGTTATAAAAAAATAAATGTACACTTTTAAAAAAAATGTTTAAATGTTTTGTCTAACGGTTCAATAAACTTGCAGATTTACCTATGGCAAGATTTACAGAGTTAAAAAGTCTAAAATCCATTTCAACATAATTCAAAAAAATGTCCCAGTTTGAGGCAGGCCTGACCCACCCAATCAGAAGCTTGGCTTACCCTGGCCCTACGCTAAATAACCGATTTCAATATTTCAGCACCAGATTTTGAGCGAGATCATGCTTTTCAGCTTGACTGACAGGTAATCTGACCAATCATACTTCGCCATCCACCATTTTGTCCGACAAAGCAGTCTGGAGAGAGATTAACATGGGAGGATTTGAACTTGAAAAACGGAGTGTACTGACGCCTTTCCGCGGTTAAAACAACATTCCTTCTTATGTTCATTCATTTTTATTTGATGCTATAAATGAACTAGAAGGAAGAGATGATCGGATCACGAGCAGCTTTAACTGATGCACTACAGCGATCTGTCACGACACATTAAAGAGCCACAAAACGGTATTTATTGTTTAAATTATTTTAAAAATAGACCAAATTTGAAAGGTGAGACTTTGTTTAATGTTTAATATCAAAAGTAAGCGAAAAGTAAGCTGGTCTGTCCTGTCTGTCACCGTGTTAGTCTCCTCTGCTCCGCGATGTGTTTTTCACTGCGTGAGAACATGAGAGCGGTGTAGCTTGTCGGACATAGAGCTGGTAAGTCCCGCCCCTTCCGCTAACCCCGCTGGACCTCTAGGTTGAAAAATCGTCAATGCAAGAATGAGAGAAAATAATTATTTTCTAATCCCGTTTGAATTTTGCAATCAATGTGAACATATGTTGTCTGTGAATTTTATATAATTTTTCGTGTAAAGAATGCTACAATTTAGCGGGTAGAATTTTCATACGGTTAGACTTTGTGTGAGAGCACTTTGTGGACTACAACCTTGCTACAACTCTTCGCTGCTTTCGACGCGTTTGATATACGTCACCACCACTAGCACACGGATCCCGCTAAACATGCCTGTCTTTGGTGCACTTCACCGCCTTCATTTGGGTACAAAACACACAGGCATCTCGATCTAATTCCTTAGATTATCGCACCGTGATTTGTGGAGGGAAAATGTGTTATGCGGTGACGTCACATATACGACGTGTAGTCTTTCTCGTTATGTCTATTCAACAACTGGTAGCCAAAGAATCATACAATATACTGTCAAACTCGTTACATGAGAAATTATATAAACAATTCACAGACAACATATGTTCACATTCATGGCACAATTCAAACGGGATCAGAAAATAATTATTTTCTCTCATTCACTTGCATTGACGCTTTTTCAACCTAGAGGTCCACTTGGAGTTTTACGGATGGGCGGGACTTACCAGCTCTATAGCGACAGTAACTAAGGGGGGCGGGTCTTTGCGAAGGGTCAATTGGCATCAAAAATCTGCTTCTTTAGAAACTAGAAGTTGAACATTAGGGTGAACAATTAATCCGTGCATGTTAATACACAGATGTGGTCATCTTTAATCAAAATCTGACATCAGAGAAAATCTATTGATCTGTGAACACTGTTATAATCTGCATTAAAGGATTCACTTTCTGCTGCTGTTCTAGGTAAACCATTAGCTTATTCAAATTAGTTCAAATTGATTCACTTCATATTACACAAATTTTATGTTTTCATAGTCAGGAAGAGTCATGGATCTTTCAGCTTTTAGTTTGCAGACATTTTTATTTACACAGGTTAAAGGTGAGGAGGGATGATGGTCTGCATTAGGAGGCGTTGTAGTTGCGGTTGTGTTTGTTGATCCTCAAGTGCTTCAGTTTTGGATCGGTCGTGTAGCGTTCACGCAGCAACTCTTTTTCTCTTCGCTGCTTCTCTTTAATTATTTTCCTCTCCTCCTGATTCTTGGCCTTCTCTGCCCTGGTGAACAGAAACAATGGCACTTTTCTTTTGCACTTTTTCTGGACATTGTGCTGGGTCCCATTCTTGGAAGCGTCAGGAGAGGTTACACAGAAGAGCCTCATCATGTGATCATCGATCTGAGACATGGCCTTGGAGTCTCCCATTTCACTGGGGTCACCTTCCTCTTCCTCAAATCCCTGGATCTCCTCCACTTCGCTCGCCCACTCTTCCTTCTGCACCTCTCTGTCCTTCTCCAACCAAGCAAACATCTTCCTCGGTTTAATTTCGGCCTGCGTTTGGGAGCGTTCAGACTTGAGTAAGTCACTGGCCAGGATGGTCTTCCCTGAGTGCTCCACATACTCATTCTCCTCCTCCTCATCCTCAATGTCAACCAGCATGAGTTGTGGAGGTGGCTCAAACGGGGAAGTGAACGGCTGAGGCTTCCGGCTGGGAGGACGTCTCAGAGCAACGACTTCATCAGGTGCAGGAGTGGGGCACGGAGGAAGTCCTTTGGGATGACGCACTTGGGATGAAGAGCGTCGGATGCAAAACAGTTCATCAGGTGCTGGAGTGGGACGCGGAGGAACCCTCAATGGATGCATCTGGGATGAAGAGTGTCGGAAGGAAACAACTTCATCTGGACATGAAGGAGCCGCCGACAGTTTGGCAGGATCCACTTGAAGCGGAGAACATGGCTGAGAAAACACATCCTCAGGTGCTGGGCCTGGTTTCTGAGGATGCACGGATGGTTTCGTCACTGGCGGCAGGATTTTGAAGCGAGCGTCTGGTAGAGCGAGGTGTCCGGAGACACTTGGAAGCTTTGGCAGTTCTCCCTCGATTGGCTTTAAGAAGGATGATCTGCCTGAAGAATGCAGAGGTTTGACCTCCACAAGAAGTGGCGTTGGCCCTGTGAACTTCCGTTCCTTACGTTTTCTCTTCTTCCTTTTCTTTTCTCCTGCTTCTTTATATCCAGCCGCTAATTCTTGCTCTGCACACTGCTGTGCTTTCTGAGGTGTCTCCCTTCTGTGCAAGAAGTGAGAAAAACACTCAAACAGTTGACTAAATACACGGCTAAACAGCGCCATTATGGACACCGAATGCTGCAAGTCAAGTGAATATAATATTTGTCGTCAATATCTGCAGAAAGTCTCAAAAGTCTTTCGATCTATTCGCTCCTAACACACCAACAACAGACCAGAGTCAAATCTACAGTTTACAGTTGCCATGACGGAATCTCCACTATGATGTCACCACCGTGAGAACTCTGAACTGAGCAGAGCAGAAGCAGCAAACACACACATTCACACTACTGGCACCAAATGAAATATTGACTGTTTCCAAACAAGTTTCCCAAATACTCCTTCCCTTCACTGAATATTAAACTGAGATAAGTGGAAATAAATGTTCCCTGCTTAGTTTCATATTTAAAAAGTAGCCTATTATTTAATTTCTTCCAATCAATATTTCTACATTAGAGATTAAACGTAAATAAAACTGTTATATTTAAAACATAATTTATGCACAGTTTTATTTAATAAGCTACTAATTACATCATCAACAGTGTAATTAGATTAATACTAATTACTATCTCTCTAAAGTATCCTATTCCATTATTATTAATTATTTTCTAAATCCCATATCAACCTCGACCAGTTGGAACAATACAACATGAAACTGCTCTTTAAATTATTTCAAATACATAATATAAAATTGCATAAATTATTCTTGATCTGACAAAAGTATATAAAGGGAGAAGGTTACATGAAAGTTTTGATAATATTTATAATCGAACTAGGCCTGTTCCTGGTTAGATGCATGTGAGCCGTAGATCCGCTCCAGTCCATCAAGAGGCAGCAGAGAGTGAGTTTATTGTTCGGCACGGGTCGGGATATGTGTGTGTGTGTAAAGACCGGGATCTGACTGAGATTTTAGGGTAGTGATGACTGTTTGTTTAACTGGAGCAGCAACAACAGCAGCAAATGCGCTGGAATGCGGTCGGCTAGCTAACTTTACTCCGTCGAGTTTGAGCGAAATTTCACAGTATCGTTCAACTTTTATCGACTCCTCTCTTGTTTTGTGCGTGTTGAATTTTGAGGACGGGTTACTACGTTTACATGCAGCCAATAACCCGTTCAAAACCGGGATATTAGCAATAACCCGGTCGCGAACGGCCATGTAAACACCGGCAAAAACCCGAATATGCTCATATCCCGGATTTTAAAAACCGGGATATTATACCTGGGGTACCCCTTTTCTAACCCGAATTTTTGGTCATGAAAACGCGTATCGGGATATCCCTATAGTGATTGTCCCCACTGCGCATGTTCTATTCGCAAGGAATCTTGGTCTTTTGAGTAGAGGAACTTCTCAGTGCATACAAAAACCCGCGTGCAGTATACCGGAAGTAAACATGGCGAGACGCAGCACAGCATACGTTTGGAGCGAGGTCAGTAACGTTACCAGCATCAAAGCGCAGACAAAGGCGATCGCTATCTGCCCCGAACTATTCATTATCCGCATTCTGCTGTTGTTGTCGTCTTTGGATACAGGAAGAAGAATTGGAAATGACGCATATTGCGTCTTAAGGTTGTCCGTACGTCCAGACGCTAACCGTGCGTCGCTGTTTAACTTACATCGGGATATTGCAATTCCATGTAACTTACAGGAGAAACTCTCTCTGCTCACGCATGTAAACGGGTTATTCCCAATGTTTCAGAAACCCGAATAGTGTCCTTAACCCGAAAATTGGCTGCATGTAAACGTTGATTCATTCACAGATAAAGCTATAGCGGCCATATAGGCCATAAAGTGACGAGGCTGAATCCAGCTTCTTATTCGCAGCTTCTTATTGACGCTATCCGTTCCACCTTAAATGACGCGAACTGCCGCGTTTGCTGGCTTCTTATTGACGCTCAACTTAGGGACCGTGCGGTTTTTCTCTTTTTCGCGTTTTTTAAGGGATCGTGTTACTTTTGTATCTATATTCAGAATAAAATAATAATCAAATGCAATTTAAATGCAAATAACACTGATATATCAACGAAAATGGACTGTAAAAATATAAAGGCACATAAATATAATTAGGCTACATTATTCTTTAATTATTGTACATGTCATCAGCTCAATTTAGGGATCATGTGGTTTTTCACTTAGAGATCCTGTTTGTATTTTTTTATGTTTTCAGAAAAGAATAATAAACTATTTTGAAAGGTAAAAAACAAATAATAATAGCACATAAATTACTGTAAAACTATAATTAGGCCTACATTATTCTTTAATTATTGCAATTAACATAATTAGGATGTATTCAATGCATGTATTTAAAAATAAATAAATATTATTACAAATTATAATTACACAGGGTAACCAGAGATTATGCACCAGCTTGGATCCAGCCTCTTATGAAGACCCAGGTGACCCAGCACCTTTCAATAGATGACACCCCTGCAAGGACTCCAGAACATCAAACATGAATGATTATACAAAATTATCATTTTATAAATGCTTTAACATGCACATTAGTTTTGCTTAAATGCATATATGATATTTGTAAAATACTATAATTTGTGGTATTTTTTAACTGTACTTTACATTTTACATCTCATTAAATCCTATTGTTTTGTAACACAGAAACCTGCATTTTATGTAAAGCTACCTTGAAATGATTGTGAAAAGGGTTATACAAATGAATGTATGAATTAAATTGAATTGCATTAAATTGAAAGTGCCATTGTTACTGTACATTAGAAATATATGGACCCAATCTGACAATACAGAAGAGTTATCACATTGTTGGCCTACTTGGTTTCACTGATGCTTTATACCCTGCATCTGTGCTTGAATATAATCATGCACAATTTCAGATGTTTTTACTGTATAAAAAGCCATTGCATTGTTGGCTCAAGTGGGGGCTCTATATAGCTGTATTGTGATGGTGCGTAAAAAGTTGCACTGGGGCCTTATACACATTGTCCTTGGCTGTCACCATGCACAAAATTAGACATTTTTACTGTCGAATCTTGAAGTTATGCACCCATGAAGTTTACAGATTGACTAGAGTTATGGGGAAGTTGCAGTTTTGGTTTCAATTGCATTTTCTGCCCATTTCGCAGCGCTGTTTCTCGCCGCCTCAGAGGGTGCGTTAAATTTGACATAGTCCCATTAGAGTAGAGCTACTACTCTAACGAAATTTAAATTTTGAGCAGTTTTTACTGTAGAGGTTTTTTTTAATGAATTTTTAAATTTAGCTTTTTACATTGCACAATAAGCCATGCATTTTCTGCCCAATTTGCGGCGCTGTTTCTCGGCCGCCTCAGAGGGTGCGTTAAATTTGACATTGCCCCATTAGAGAAGAGCTACTACTGTAACGAAATCCAAATTTTGAGCAATTTTTACTGTAGAATTTTCTTTTAATGAATTTTTGAATTTAACTTTTTACAGTGCACAATAAGCCGCTTAATGCATTTTCTGCCCATTTCGTGGCGCTGTTTCTCGGCCGCCTCAGAGGGTGCGTTAAATTCGACATTGTCCCATTAGACTAGAGCTCCTACTCTGACGAAATCCAAATTTTGAGCAGTTTTTACTGTATAATATTTTTTTTATGAATTTTTGAATTTAACTTTTTACAGTGCACAATAAGCCGCCTAATGCATTTTCTGCCCATTTCGTGGTGCTGTTTCTCGGCCGCCTCAGAGGGTGCGTTAAATTCGACATTGTCCCATTAGACTAGAGCTCCTACTCTGACGAAATCCAAATTTTGAGCAGTTTTTACTGTAGAATATTTTTTTTATGAATGTTTGAAATTTGCACTTTAGACAGTGCACAATAAGCCGCCTAATGCATTTTCTGCCCATTTCGTGGCGCTGTTTCTCGGCCGCCTCAGAGGGTGCGTTAAATTCGACATTGTCCCATTAGACTAGAGCTCCTACTCTGACGAAATCCAAATTTTGAGCAGTTTTTACTGTATAATATTTTTTTTATGAATGTTTGAAATTTGCACTTTAGACAGTGCACAATAAGCCGCCTAATGCATTTTCTGCCCATTTCGTGGCGCTGTTTCTCGGCCGCCTCAGAGGGTGCGTTAAATTCGACATTGTCCCATTAGACTAGAGCTCCTACTCTGACGAAATCCACAATTTGAGCAGTTTTTACTGTAGAATTTTTTTTGTATGAATTTTTGAATTTCGCACTTAGACCGTGCACAATAAGGCGCCTAATGCATTTTCTGCCCATTTCGTGGCGCTGTTTCTCGGCCGCCTCAGAGGGTGCGTTGAATTCGACATTGTCCCATTAGACTAGAGCTCCTACTCTGACGAAATCCAAATTTTGAGCAGTTTTTACTGTATAATATTTTTTTATGAATGTTTGAAATTTGGACTTTAGACAGTGCACAAAAAGCCGCCTAATGCATTTTCTGCCCATTTCGTGGCGCTGTTTCTCGGCCGCCTCAGAGGGTGCGTAAAATTCGACATTGTCCCATTAGACTAGAGCTCCTACTCTGACGAAATCCACAATTTGAGCAGTTTTTACTGTAGCATTTTTTTTTTATGAATGTTTGAAATTTGCACTTTAGACAGTGCACAAAAAGCCGCCTAATGCATTTTCTGCCCATTTCGTGGCGCTGTTTCTCGGCCGCCTCAGAGGGTGCGTTAAATTCGACATTGTCCCATTAGACTAGTGCTCCTACTCTGACGAAATCCAAGTTTTGAGCAGTTTTTACTGTAGAATATTTTTTTTATGAATGTTTGAAATTTGCACTTTAGACAGTGCACAATAAGCCGCCTAATGCATTTTCTGCCCATTTCGTGGCGCTGTTTCTCGGCCGCCTCAGAGGGTGCGTTAAATTCGACATTGTCCCATTAGACTAGAGCTCCTACTCTGACGAAATCCAAATTTTGAGCAGTTTTTACTGTATAATATTTTTTTATGAATGTTTGAAATTTGCACTTTAGACAGTGCACAATAAGCCGCCTAATGCATTTTCTGCCCATTTCGTGGCGCTGTTTCTCGGCCGCCTCAGAGGGTGCGTTAAATTCGACATTGTCCCATTAGACTAGAGCTCCTACTCTGACGAAATCCACAATTTGAGCAGTTTTTACTGTATAATATTTTTTTTGTATGAATTTTTGAATTTCGCACTTAGACCGTGCACAATAAGGCGCCTAATGCATTTTCTGCCCATTTCGTGGCGCTGTTTCTCGGCCGCCTCAGAGGGTGCGTTGAATTCGACATTGTCCCATTAGACTAGAGCTCCTACTCTGACGAAATCCAAATTTTGAGCAGTTTTTACTGTATAATATTTTTTTTATGAATGTTTGAAATTTGGACTTTAGACAGTGCACAAAAAGCCGCCTAATGCATTTTCTGCCCATTTCGTGGCGCTGTTTCTCGGCCGCCTCAGAGGGTGCGTAAAATTCGACATTGTCCCATTAGACTAGAGCTCCTACTCTGACGAAATCCACAATTTGAGCAGTTTTTACTGTAGCATTTTTTTTTTATGAATGTTTGAAATTTGCACTTTAGACAGTGCACAAAAAGCCGCCTAATGCATTTTCTGCCCATTTCGTGGTGCTTTTTCCCGGCCGCCTCAGAGGGTGCGTTAAATTCGACATTGTCCCATTAGACTAGAGCTCCTACTCTGACGAAATCCAAATTTTGAGCAGTTTTTACTGTATAATATTTTTTTTATGAATGTTTGAAATTTGGACTTTAGACAGTGCACAAAAAGCCGCCTAATGCATTTTCTGCCCATTTCGTGGTGCTTTTCCCCGGCCGCCTCAGAGGGTGCGTTAAATTCGACATTGTCCCATTAGACTAGAGCTCCTACTCTGACGAAATCCAAATTTTGAGCAGTTTTTACTGTATAATATTTTTTTTATGAATGTTTGAAATTTGGACTTTAGACAGTGCACAAAAAGCCGCCTAATGCATTTTCTGCCCATTTCGTGGCGCTGTTTCTCGGCCGCCTCAGAGGGTGCGTAAAATTCGACATTGTCCCATTAGACTAGAGCTCCTACTCTGACGAAATCCACAATTTGAGCAGTTTTTACTGTAGCATTTTTTTTTTATGAATGTTTGAAATTTGCACTTTAGACAGTGCACAAAAAGCCGCCTAATGCATTTTCTGCCCATTTCGTGGTGCTTTTTCCCGGCCGCCTCAGAGGGTGCGTTAAATTCGACATTGTCCCATTAGACTAGAGCTCCTACTCTGACGAAATCCACAATTTGAGCAGTTTTTACTGTACAATTTTTTTTGTATGAATTTTTGAATTTCGCACTTAGACAGTGCACAATAAGCCGCCTAATGCATTTTCTGCCCATTTCGTGGCGCTGTTTCTCGGCCGCCTCAGAGGGTGCGTTAAATTCGACATTGTCCCATTAGACTAGAGCTCCTACTCTGACGAAATCCAAATTTTGAGCAGTTTTTACTGTATAATATTTTTTTTATGAATGTTTGAAATTTGCACTTTAGACAGTGCACAATAAGCCGCCTAATGCATTTTCTGCCCATTTCGTGGCGTTGTTTCTCGGCCGCCTCAGAGGGTGCGTTAAATTTGACATTGTCTCATTAGAGTAGATCTACTACTCTGACGAAATCCAAATTTTGAATCCAAAATACAGTGCACAACACTGTAAAAAGCAAAATTCAAAAATTAATTCAAATAAGATTCTGCAGTAAAAACTGCTCAAAATTTGGATTTCGTTACAGTAGTAGCTCTACTCTAATGGAACTATGTCAAATTTAACGCACCCTCTGAGGCGGCCGAGAAACAGCGCCGCGAAATGGCAAAAAAAATGCATTAGGTGCCTTATTGTGCACTGTCTAAAGTGCAAAATTCAAACATTCATAAAAAAAATATCATACAGTAAAAACTGCTCAAAATTTGGATTTCGTCAGAGTAGGAGCTCTAGTCCAATGGGACTATGTCGAATTTAACGCACCCTCTGAGGCGGCCGAGAAACAGCGCCACGAAATGGGCAGAAAATGCATTAGGCGGCTTATTGTGCACTGTCTAAAGTGCAAATTTCAAACATTCATAAAAAAAATATTATACAGTAAAAACTGCTCAAAATTTGGATTTCGTCAGAGTAGGAGCTCTAGTCTAATGGGACTATGTCAAATTGAACGCACCCTCTGAGGCGGCCGAGAAACAGCGCCACGAAATGGGCAGAAAATGCATTAGGCGGCTTATTGTGCACTGTCTAAAGTGCAAATTTCAAACATTCATAAAAAAAATATTATACAGTAAAAACTGCTCAAAATTTGGATTTCGTCAGAGTAGGAGCTCTAGTCTAATGGGACAATGTCGAATTTAACGCACCCTCTGAGGCGGCCGAGAAACAGCGCCACGAAATGGGCAGAAAATGCATTAGGCGGCTTATTGTGCACTGTCTAAAGTGCAAATTTCAAACATTCATAAAAAAAATATTCTACAGTAAAAACTGCTCAAAACTTGGATTTCGTCAGAGTAGGAGCTCTAGTCTAATGGGACAATGTCGAATTTTATGCACCCTCTGAGGCGGCCGAGAAACAGCGCCACGAAATGGGCAGAAAATGCATTAGGCGGCTTTTTGTGCACTGTCTAAAGTCCAAATTTCAAACATTCATAAAAAAAATATTATACAGTAAAAACTGCTCAAAATTTGGATTTCGTCAGAGTAGGAGCTCTAGTCTAATGGGACAATGTCGAATTTAACGCACCCTCTGAGGCGGCCGGGAAAAAGCACCACGAAATGGGCAGAAAATGCATTAGGCGGCTTTTTGTGCACTGTCTAAAGTGCAAATTTCAAACATTCATAAAAAAAAAATGCTACAGTAAAAACTGCTCAAATTGTGGATTTCGTCAGAGTAGGAGCTCTAGTCTAATGGGACAATGTCGAATTTTACGCACCCTCTGAGGCGGCCGAGAAACAGCGCCACGAAATGGGCAGAAAATGCATTAGGCGGCTTTTTGTGCACTGTCTAAAGTCCAAATTTCAAACATTCATAAAAAAAATATTATACAGTAAAAACTGCTCAAAATTTGGATTTCGTCAGAGTAGGAGCTCTAGTCTAATGGGACAATGTCGAATTCAACGCACCCTCTGAGGCGGCCGAGACACAGCGCCACGAAATGGGCAGAAAATGCATTAGGCTTACTGTGCACTGTCTAAAGTGCAAATTTCAAACATTCATAAAAAAAATATTATACAGTAAAAACTGCTCAAAATTTGGATTTCGTTAGAGAAGGAGCTGTAGTCTAATGGGACAATGTCGAATTTAACGCACCCTCTGAGGCGGCCGAGAAACAGCGCCACGAAATGGGCAGAAAATGCATTAGGCGGCTTATTGTGCACTGTAAAAAGTTAAATTAAAAAATTAATTAAAAGAAAATTCTACAGTAAAAATTGCTCAAAATTTGGATTTCGTTACAGTGGTAGCTCTACTCTAATGGGGCCATGTCAAATTTAACGCACCCTCTGAGGCGGCCGAGAAACAGCGCCGCGAAATGGCAAAAAAATGCATTAGGTGCCTTATTGTGCACTGTCTAAAGTGCAAATTTCAAACATTCATAAAAAAAATATTATACAGTAAAAACTGCTCAAAATTTGGATTTCGTCAGAGTAGGAGCTCTAGTCTAATGGGACTATGTCAAATTGAACGCACCCCCTGAGGCGGCCGAGAAACAGCGCCACGAAATGGGCAGAAAATGCATTAGGCGGCTTATTGTGCACTGTCTAAAGTGCAAATTTCAAACATTCATAAAAAAAATATTATACAGTAAAAACTGCTCAAAATTTGGATTTCGTCAGAGTAGGAGCTCTAGTCTAATGGGACTATGTCGAATTTAACGCACCCTCTGAGGCGGCCGAGAAACAGCGCCACGAAATGGGCAGAAAATGCATTAGGCGGCTTTTTGTGCACTGTCTAAAGTGCACATTTCAAACATTCATAAAAAAAAAATTCCACAGTAAAAACTGCTCAAAATTTGGATTTCGTCGGAGTAGGAGCTCTAGTCTAATGGGACAATGTCGAATTCAACGCACCCTCTGAGGCGGCCGAGAAACAGCGCCACGAAATGGGCAGAAAATGCATTAGGCGGCTTTTTGTGCACTGTCTAAAGTGCACATTTCAAACATTCATAAAAAAAATATTATACAGTAAAAACTGCTCAAATTTGGATTTCGTCGGAGTAGGAGCTCTAGTCTAATGGGACAATGTCGAATTCAACGCACCCTCTGAGGCGGCCGAGAAACAGCGCCACGAAATGGGCAGAAAATGCATTAGTCGGCTTACTGTGCACTGTCTAAAGTGCAAATTTCAAACATTCATAAAAAAAATATTATACAGTAAAAACTGCTCAAAATTTGGATTTCGTTAGAGAAGGAGCTCTAGTCTAATGGGACAATGTCGAATTTAACGCACCCTCTGAGGCGGCCGAGAAACAGCGCCACGAAATGGGCAGAAAATGCATTAGGCGGCTTATTGTGCACTGTAAAAAGTGCAAAATTCAAACATTCATAAAAAAAATATTATACAGTAAAAACTGCTCAAAATTTTGATTTCGTCAGAGTAGGAGCTCTAGTCTAATGGGACAATGTCGAATTTAACGCACCCTCTGAGGCGGCCGAGAAACAGCGCCACGAAATGGGCAGAAAATGCATTAGGCGGCTTATTGTGCACTGTCTAAAGTGCAAATTTCAAACATTCATAAAAAAAATATTATACAGTAAAAACTGCTCAAAATTTGGATTTCGTCAGAGTAGGAGCTCTAGTCTAATGGGACTATGTCAAATTGAACGCACCCCCTGAGGCGGCCGAGAAACAGCGCCACGAAATGGGCAGAAAATGCATTAGGCGGCTTATTGTGCACTGTCTAAAGTGCACATTTCAAACATTCATAAAAAAAAATTTCCACAGTAAAAACTGCTCAAAATTTGGATTTCGTCGGAGTAGGAGCTCTAGTCTAATGGGACAATGTCGAATTCAACTAGGGTGGCCATTTCTATAACATCAAAAAGGAGGACACAGACATCCCAACCGGCAAGAAGTCATTATTAATATATTTTGGTGATTGGTTTTGTTGACGGGGGGGGGGTTTATATATTACCAACCTGTAAACTCGCACGCAAGTTCTCTCGCTCTCTCCCTCTCTGCCGTGCGCACGCGCTACACGGTTTGGCGCACATAGCCACATACAGTAGGCTATGTTCTGTCTCGCATTCGCAGCTCTAGATTCAGTATGCGGGATTTTTATAGGTTGTTTAAAAAAAAATAATAATAATTCACCGCAACTCCAAAAAGGAGGACAAATGAGTGTCCGGCTTGATGCTGCGCCGGACGCCGGACAGGGGGCTTAAAATCCGGACTGTCCGGCCAAAATCCGGACGTATGGCCACCCTAAATTCAACGCACCCTCTGAGGCGGCCGAGAAACAGCGCCACGAAATGGGCAGAAAATGCATTAGGCGGCTTTTTGTGCACTGTCTAAAGTGCACATTTCAAACATTCATAAAAAAAATATTATACAGTAAAAACTGCTCAAATTTGGATTTCGTCGGAGTAGGAGCTCTAGTCTAATGGGACAATGTCGAATTCAACGCACCCTCTGAGGCGGCCGAGAAACAGCGCCACGAAATGGGCAGAAAATGCATTAGGCGGCTTTTTGTGCACTGTCTAAAGTGCAAATTTCAAACATTCATAAAAAAAATATTATACAGTAAAAACTGCTCAAAATTTGGATTTCGTTAGAGAAGGAGCTCTAGTCTAATGGGACAATGTCGAATTTAACGCACCCTCTGAGGCGGCCGAGAAACAGCGCCACGAAATGGGCAGAAAATGCATTAGGCGGCTTATTGTGCACTGTAAAAAGTTAAATTAACAAATTCATTAAAAGAAAATTCTACAGTAAAAATTGCTCAAAATTTGGATTTCGTTACAGTGGTAGCTCTACTCTAATGGGGCCATGTCAAATTTAACGCACCCTCTGAGGCGGCCGAGAAACAGCACCGCGAAATGGCAAAAAAAATGCATTAGGTGCCTTATTGTGCACTGTCTAAAGTGCAAATTTCAAAAATTCATAAAAAAAATATTATACAGTAAAAACTGCTCAAAATTTGGATTTCGTCAGAGTAGGAGCTCTAGTCTAATGGGACTATGTCAAATTGAACGCACCCTCAGAGGCGGCCGAGAAACAGCGCCGCAAATTTGGCAGAAAATGCATTAGGCTGCTTATTGTGCACCGTCTAAAGTGCAAAATTCACAAATTCATTAAAAAAAAATTCTACAGTAAAAACTGCTCAAATTGTGGATTTCGTCAGAGCAGGAGCTCTAGTCTAATGGGACAATGTCAAATTTAACGCACCCTCTGAGGCGGCCGAGAAACAGCGCCACGAAATGGGCAGAAAATGCATTAGGTGTTTTATTGTGCACCGTCTAAAGTGCAAAATTCAAAAATTCATAAAAATAATTTCTACAGTAAAAACTGCTCAAAATGTGGATTGCGTTAGAGCAGGAGCTCTAGTCTAATGGGACAATGTCAAATTTAACGCACCCTCTGAGGCGGCCGAGAAACAGCGCCGCAAATTGGGCAGAAAATGCATGGCTTATTGTGCAATGTAAAAAGCTAAATTTAAAAATTCATTAAAAAAAACCTCTACAGTAAAAACTGCTAAAAATTTGGATTTCGTTAGAGTAGTAGCTCTACTCTAATGGGACTATGTCAAATTTAACGCACCCTCTGAGGCGGCCGAGAAACAGCGCTGCGAAATGGGCAGAAAATGCAATTGAAACCAAAACTGCAACTTCCCCATAACTCTAGTCAATCTGTCAACTTCATGGGTGCATAACTTCACGATGCGACAGTAAAAATGTCTAATTTTGTGCATGGTGACAGCCAAGCACAATGTGTATAAGGCCCCAGTGCAACTTTTTACGCACCATCACAATACAGCTAATGTGATAACTCTTCTGTATTGTCAGATTGGGTCCATATATTTCTAATGTACAGTAACAATGGCACTTTCAATTTAATGCAATTCAATTTAATTCATACATTCATTTGTATAACCCTTTTCACAATCATTTCAAGGCTTTACATAAAATGCAGGTTTCTGTGTTACAAAACAATAGGATTTAATGAGATGTAAAATGTAAAGTACAGTTAAAAAATACCACAAATTATAGTATTTTACAAATATCATATATGCATTTAAGCAAAACTAATGTGCATGTTAAAGCATTTATAAAATGAGAATTTTGTATAATCATTCATGTTTGATGTTCTGGAGTCCTTGCAGGGGTGTCATCAATTCAAAGGTGCTGGGTCACCTGGGTCTTCATAAGAGGCTGGATTCAAGCTGGTGCATAATCTCTGGTTACCCTGTGTAATTATAATTTGTAATAATATTTATTTATTTTTAAATACATGCATTGAATACATCCTAATTATGTTAATTGCAATAATTAAAGAATAATGTAGGCCTAATTATAGTTTTACAGTAATTTATGTGCTATTATTATTTGTTTTTTACCTTTCAAAATAGTTTATTATTCTTTTCTGAAAACATAAAAAAAATACAAACAGGATCTCTATTAAGTGAAAAACCACATGATCCCTAAATTGAGCTGATGACATGTACAATAATTAAAGAATAATGTAGCCTAATTATATTTATGTGCCTTTATATTTTTACAGTCCATTTTCGTTGATATATCAGTGTTATTTGCATTTAAATTGCATTTGATTATTCTTTTATCCTGAATATAGATACAAAAGTAACACGATCCCTTAAAAAACGCGAAAAAGAGAAAAACCGCACGGTCCCTAAGTTGAGCGTCAATAAGAAGCCAGCAAACGCGGCAGTTCGCGTCATTTAAGGTGGAACGGATAGCGTCAATAAGAAGCTGCGAATAAGAAGCTGGATTCAGCCTCGTCATAAAGTGTGTGGTTGTCGGGGACGGGTGAGTTTCCCCCTATTTTCATTATTATATTTGTCGTGGAATAATGTTTTACACGTATCAGACGATTCTTGGTTTGCTCTCTTGTGTTTTGAGTTTAGGTAACTTCAGGGCCTTTGATTTGGGAACTTTGGGCGTCTTTGTAGCTCACAGATATTTTAAAAGCGCGTTTATGTATGTGTTACTTATATGTATGTGTATGTGTGGTACAAAGACGTCTTAAAGTTCCCATCTATATACATAGCTCATTAAATCTGTTTTCCGCTTTATGTTGTGGCAGCGAAAATACTTATGAATGTTTCTAGACTTAAACTTATAAATGGCCGTGTATTTGTAGACTGGAGTCAAACTGTTTTTTCAATATTTTTTGCTGTTGCTAAACTAACGTTAGCCCTTCCCTGAGTTTTCCTTTAAATGTTACGTCATACAGTGAACTTGTCTGAATGTGTGGGAGTGCTGCAGTGATTAATAAACTCAACCAAACCCACTTCTATTATTCATATGCAGTGTCATGTTTAAAATGATTTTTTGCCCTATTTCATTTTAATAGGGAAAGGAATCATTGTTTAGCTGAAAAGCAATTATAGGAGATGACTTGAGTTTATATCACATAATCAGATCTGTAACTGGTGATTTGAGATGTTTTATTTCTTCCCTCAGGGCTGTGGGAAAAACATGCCTTCTGATCAGCTACACCACCAATGCTTTTCATGGGGAGTACATTCCCACTGTGTAAGGCGACCTCACTCTTACCCTGGGTTTCCTAAAGAGACAGTTCAGCCAAAACGAAAGGCATTTGGTTACTCGCCACCATTACTTTCAAACAAATGTTAAAACTTGGATGAAAAACCTGTTAAAACCTTTCATCCGATTAATAGTTCATACTACTTTCTTTTTTTTAGCAAGCAAAAGGCTTTTTTTATTATAATTGTAAAAAATGTCCTCCGGGTCGTGGTACACTTGTCTTTTTGTGGTTAAATCTTTATAGATATTTAAGTAGACGTAAGAATAACTTTTATATTGTTAGATATATTTCAAGATGAGCGCTTAGTGGAGTGAAGCAACTTGTTATTGCTTTATTAATGCTTAATTTTTTAGAAAAATCATGTTCAAATGCGAGTATCAAATATGATACATCAGGCTTATGATTATGAACTCTCAATCATCATTGCGTTACATTGCATCGGTTGTCTGGATCAAGGGGAACAACGAGTTTTGATCACAAAACTAAGCATTTAAGTAAGACATCAGTTGTCACTATATCTCCCAATACTATGCTTGTAGTCTGCAGAGAAATTACTTGTTGCTGGTATCTTATCACATTGCATCTGGTTAGGACATGGTGTAAGAGACTTCAAGAACGTAATTTTTTTTAATTTAATTTTTTTATTTAATAAATCTGACCCCAATTATATTTCTCAACAATTTGTATGAAGTTCGTGTTAAGAGTAACTTGGGTGAGCTAAACTCACTCCCAGCTGTGTAGAGCACAGAGATGACTGGAGATGAACATACTGACATAACATTAACATAATATTGTTCTTGTTTTAACAACACAAAAAAATAAACATGTTAAGAATGTTATGTAATACCATTTTTTTTTTTGGTGATAAATTCAGTTAATTGAAGAATGCTCAATCCTTATTTAGCAAATTAATTAGTTCCTGAATTAGTGTTTTTTTTTTTTTTTTTTGCTTCTGTCTGCAGCGTCAGGAAAAGCATGCAGAAGAGCAACAGTCAGAGAATACTCGACTCGCCGAAGCTGAGGCTCTGCTCCAGACATTGGCACGCAAAACTGAGGTGTGACATTCAAATTGTACCAGGAACACAAGGTGGTTTATATCAGCATGCTGCAGGATTTCGTTTTTGTTGTGGAAGACTCTAAACCACTGGCCCAAAGTTACTCTGGACTTTCACATCACAGTACCCATGCTTTTTGAGTGTGATATAATGACCTCTGATTCAATAAGCAACATTCAGCAGAACTGGTGATTTTTCAATTTAATTTGTTCAATTTAGGAGCTACAGAGAAAACAAGAGCCCACATTGCAAAAGATTCCTGAGGCTGAGGCGCCCACCCCTGATCCTCACAGGTTATTGTCTTTAAATGCTCAACAGTGATGTCTTTCAAACATTAAACCAGACTGAAGTAATATTCCAGGTACTTCATGTAAATGGATGTAGTAATGTAAAGCATGTCTGTCTCTCTTCAGCGAGGAGGACGAGAGCGGCTCCAGGGAGGTTTTGCTGGCAGAGGTGAGGAGGCTAGAGGAGGCTTTGGAGCGCATCAGAGATGATGTACAGGGGCTGGTGGGATGCAGAGACAAATGTGAGCAGCTGGCCTCCTTTTCAAGCTCAGTAAGTGCTCTGTTCCATCTGTTATCTATATAGTTATCTGTTATCTATATGCCTAGTTTTTATACGCCCTTATAATGCACGAAATGTTTAACCTTTCTAAAAACCACCTAGTTTTTAGTATGCAAACAAAACTTTGAACACGTGTTGGAACCGTTAGAATACACAATTTTATTTTAAAGATATAACCCGTTTTGTCCTGGATATCAACTCTTTTTGTGAATGAATGGCCAAAATGCATCCGTTTTCCAATTTTGTGCGCAAAATGTGCAGAGTGGTGGGTCCCCAAGACCAGGATTGAAAACACTGCCTTCAGGACTGAGTTTTGTTTGCAAAAACACATTTGCGTTTGCATATTCATATTTATTGACATTTGACAACAATACCACTACAAACTAATTTAGGTGACATTTCATAAATCTGAACTTTGCTCTACACCCCTTTAGGCTGTAGTTCATATGATAGATACCAAAGTGTCTAAATTTGAATAAGAAAACTAGGTCTGAAAATGGAGAAATTCACTTGTTGGTGAACAATTGCAGCTTCTTTTTCATTAAAATATTTTGTTTAGGGTTTTATTCTACTTGACTTTGAGTAATATGTAGGTGTCATAAATTTGGACCGTTTTTGAGCAGTCACAAGTTAAATTCCATTGTATTAATCTGGGGTTAATACTGGTAATTCTCCTATTATACGGTCTTATAAATTTAATATAACGATATATTCAAATCACATTTGCTTTGCAGTAGTTAGAAGTATTTGAAGTTTCATAGAATATAAAAATCTGACAACTAAAAATTAGATGACAACTAAACGAGTCTAATATACCAAAAGGCAGATCCGTCGGAACCGTCTTAAATGGTATCCTAACTCTGGATCTGTTCTGTCACAGGTGTCTGACCAGGTGGAAAGGGAAATCAAGTCTCTGTTTTACGGCAGTGACCGAGCAGCAGAGCTGGAGCTCCCTGAATCTCTCCTGCAGTGGCTCTCTGATCACTTTGTGAGCACCACTGAACTGCAGGCTTCACTCAGCGTGCTGGAGAGCAGCATTCTGGGTAACCTGTCCCTTCAGGTAGAGGAGGGCAAGTCAAGGCCTTCTAAAGAGACAATCACTCAGACTGTACTACAAGCCACAGGGGAGGCAGGCCTCTCTGAGGAAGTAAGCGTTTGAGAACGCGTCTTTGAGAATGCTAATTAAGTAACCCATTATAGTCAGATATGTAATGCTGCTTTTGTGTTTTGTTGAATTCTTTCTCCACAGCATGTACAGTTGATTGTCAACAATGCAATGAAGCTCTACTCTGAAGACCGCACTGGTCTGGTGGACTATGCATTGGAATCTGGAGGTATAGTGATGTTAACTATGGATGGATTTTAAATTGTTTTTAAAAGTTTGTTACTTATTGTAGGACTGTACAACACAGAATTCGAGATTGGGAAACGTACCTATTATGTAGTTGCCACGGGCCAATGGTAGTTCAAAGGTGTTTAATAGCCGAAGCGAACTTTTCTGGAAAGTTTGCTTTGACGAGCTGTTTTGAACTCCCAAATCTAACTCCAAATGAAGTTCGTTTTGCCCTGATTTTGTTCGAAATGTCACATCAGTTCGATCTTCAAGTCCTTCAGACTGATGGCTCCATTGCAGCTTTCATTGGCCAAGGACAACCCAAGAGGACATGGACAATCATCGGTTGCTTCAATCGCAGTTTGTTTTCTTTAGCGTCATGTTTAGTGGCTTGAAAATGTAAAGTCGATGTCCCCACAATAACAGATCCGTGTGAATTTCATTCAAGAACGTTGTGCAAGTTTACTGCAACAATGGTGCATACTTTTAAAAATCCAGTGTTTTGTTCTGTGGTTCTCAAACTTTTTTTTGGGTTGCGCCCCCCTTTAAACCTATTTATTTTATCTGGTGCGGATTGGCGCATTCACAATAGCAGCTTGTGATTCGGTCCGCTGAAGAAGCAACTTCTATGTTGGACTTGTTCCAGAGGGGACAAGTCAACGGTCTGAAGAACGATTCTGTGCGATTGCTGTTCGATGCCGCTTTATAAATGCAGAGCGCTAACCGCTATTCACAGTTGCAATGGCTGTTTTTCTTTTTTCTGCTGATCTCGTGTGTCTGTGCACCCCTCACACTTTGAGAACAACTGGTTTAGTTGATCCTGATAAGCGCTCATTGTGTCAGCTGTGAACAACTTTTCTTATTCCATGAGGGGGTTTGGCGTCACAACGACTTTGGTTGAATTCTACAGGATTTCAAGGAGACCTGGGGCTCGTTCTTCGTACGTTGCTTAAAACATCCGAGATCAAATGAGACATCCGAGATAATATCATCGTGCTAATCATGATCCGGCTAATTAGGTTCTTCGAACACTTCTGCCGGTTATGATTAGTATAGCTGGATTGAGTTATCTGAGATAATTGCGCGTTCACGCGCTGGGTTAAAAGGGGATATGTATCGATAGTAGAAACATTGATCAGCAACGTAGCTATTGGCTGATCACCGTGGCCAAAGAGCGCGCAGTTTTTTTCTCCACAGAAGAGCAAGAGTTATTGCTTGAAGGATATGCTGAATTTGAAAACATAATTAAAACGCCAGGGAACACCTTAAAGTGTGCAAAAGCCAGGAGAGGGGGC
This sequence comes from Semotilus atromaculatus, assembly GCA_031834385.1. Taxonomy (NCBI): domain Eukaryota; kingdom Metazoa; phylum Chordata; class Actinopteri; order Cypriniformes; family Leuciscidae; genus Semotilus; species Semotilus atromaculatus. The sequence goes on from JAULUF010000014.1 coordinate 7,979,968, forward strand.
TGGCAAAAAGTAGCAGACAAATTAAGTTTGTAGTTAGATGTTTTTTATCACTTATTACAGTATATATTTTTATATTTGAATAATTTCTAAATAATTCATAACTTTGTTCATTGTAATGTCAGAGTCACCACCCACTACTAGGAACAAGTAAAAGTGAAGTAGCCTACTAGAATATTCTACATAATAGTAATTTGTACTAATTATACTAATCTCTTTTAAAAAGGCACTGTTAATAAATGCTTGCCTGTTTATAAAAGCAACCAAGAAAAAGGCTGAGAAAAAAAAGAAAAACAAACAGGTGGTGGTCCTGCACCCCCACAGTATACCCAGACAGAAGAGCTGGCCCTTGGGTTGAATGTGAACTGACCCATTGTGAGGGGCATCCCTGGGTTCAGCTCTTCCTCAGACCCACAGCCAGGAGCAGCAACATCTTCACTGCTGGCAAATGAACTTTAAATGATCCTAGTACACTAAAATAATTTGTTGCTGCATTAAATTAAAAAAAAGTGAAAAGTGAAAAAGTCTAAAGTGAAAGTCTACATGTGTGACTGTGAAACTACATAGTTAATGTAAAAAAAAATATGTAGCCATGAGTTATTGATCACATTTCCCCCCAGTGTACTTCATTGTAATGCAATTATGTTTTCCTCTTTTGTGCAGTTTTAAACAATACACCAACACTTTTATGTGTTCCCAAGCAAGTGGCTGAACCATGTGCAGTAAGACTTTTTCTAACGTTACATCAAAAGGGAAGAAAGTACAACACTTTGTAATGCCCATGTTTCCCCCAATGCACAGGACAGTGAAGAAACCCTCTCAGGTATCTTTATGTGCATAAATAACTTTACTTAATTTACACTTGAGTAGGCCCTACCAATTATTTCTGAATGCAATATGAGTTGCAGGAGTCCACATCTACAGAAGAGTCTGTACAAAGCAGTGATACAGAGGTGCAGTGTTGTACTTTTCAGAGTATTTAGAAAATACTTGACAACTTAAAGAAAAAAAAAACTGGCACTAGAGATAGAGTTGCTTCATAGGAACTTCAGAGTAAGTGCTAATATATTATTTCACACAGAGTACAATATATATTATTTGCAGGCAAAAGATGACTTGATCACTGGCTTTTCTTTACAAAGAACAATTAAAATAAAACCCAAAGAACTAAGCATATTTGTCTTGTCTTTTATTAAACATTAATGAAATGTTTTATATTTTTTCTGATGGTGCAATGTTGTGTAATATGGCCCATGCCATGTCACAGGCCCTGTCAGGTGCAACCCTCAGACTTTTCAGACACTGAAATCTTCCCTTTAGTTGGCTAAAGTTCACTTCATTGTGTGCCCTTGTCCTGGCTAGAGCTGCATTATAACTGGTCTGGGGTTTGGGTCAGGGAATGGGGTCATAAAACACCTGTCTCCAAGCAGGATCCTGTTGTAATCACCTGTTTAATGGAAAAATTCAGTTCTGTTAGGATCAGCATAAGTGTAGCTAGCTACAGTGAGCTTGATATTTTATAGATGAAATAATCTGCATAAATCTCAGAAAATTCTTGAGTCATGCACAAATCCTGGCCATATTTGTGATATGGAACATAGTCACCATCTAAGAGATTTTAGTCAGTCAACTGCCTTTTTAAAATTTGATATAATATTACTAATCTGGATAAGAATCGCAATAACTTGCCTTGCCTGCACTGTTATTAAAGCCCGACTCTGACGAGTCGAACATTTACGCGTTTCCAACAAATTAATGATGTAAACGACATCCTCACGAGTCATGAGAAAAACGATATCTCTCAAAAAGTACACTATCGCGCTGCGTTAAAAGACTTCCCGTATCAGCTCCGCTTATAAAGCCGCGATCTAATCCTGTTTACATGAAATAAGCCTGCTCGCGAGCAGGTTCAAGCTGGCGCACCTGTTGCTATGACAGCAAGTCCAGGATGAGCGTCGAAGAACCAAACGATCCAAGATCATGACAAATCGTCAACAATCAAATCCAGCTAACTGAGTTAGCGACGTACGAAGAACGAGCCCCTGAATTTGCAGGGATTCATAAATTTTGGGGCATCTCGCCCGGGGGGCGGGGTTACGTCCTGCGTGCCAGGGAACAAATGATAGATTAATGAGACCAAAGATCGCCCGTTATAGGCTATACACAAGACGAATTATATCTCATGTTTGACCACTAGACTAGAGACATCCGAGCCAGCGGCAAACTTCAGACGCACTGGCCGAGGTAACTTACAGCTGTTCTCGGCGGGGTACATGAGCGCTGAGCGCCCGGTGAAAGACTGGATATCACAACTCCGAAAACGTCAGATCAATTTTTTAAATAGGCGCTATCTTTATAAATAAACCACAGATTTGACCTTTAAACAACTACATTGTCGACTGAAAAACTATTAAAACGGCATTTCGTGACACAATAACAGTAGTATTTTTAAATGTCATGAGTTATGCGCGCTGACCCTGGTCGACGAGAACCCGCACGAGAGATGTGACGCAGGACGTAACCACGCCCCCCGGGCGAGATGCCCCAAAATTTATGAATCCCCTGGACCTCTAGGTTGAAAAATCGTCAATGCAAGTGAATGAGAGAAAATAATTATTTTCTAATCCCAGTTTAATGAATGTGAACATATGTTGTCCGTGAATTTTTTATATAATTTCTCGTGTAAAGAATGCTACAATTTAGCGGGTAGAATTTTCATACGGTTTGACTTTGTGTGAGAGCACTTTGTGGACCACAACTCTTCGCTGCTTTCGACGCGTTTGATATACGTCACCACCACTAGCACACGGATCCCGCTAAACATGCCTGTCTTTGGTGCACTTCACCGCCTTCATTTGGGTACAAAACACACAGGCATCTCGATCTAATTCCTTAGATTATTGCACCGTGATTTGTGGAGGAAAAATGTGTTATGCGGTGACGTCACATTATACGACGTGTAGTCTTTCTCGTTATGTCTATTCCACAACTGCTAGCCAAAGAATCATACAATATACTGTCAAACTCGTTACATGAGAAATTATAAAAAAATTCACAGACAACATATGTTCACATTCATGGCACAATTCAAACGGGATCAGAAAATAATTATTTTCTCTCATTCACTTGCATTGACGCTTTTTCAACCTAAAGGTCCACTTCTCCCAAAAATCTGCTTCTTTAGAAACTAGAAGTTGAACATTAGGGTGAACAATTAATCCGTGCATGTTAATACACAGATGTGGTCATCTTTAATCAAAATCTGACATCAGAGAAAATCTATTGATCTGTGAACACTGTTATAATCTGCATTAAAGGATTCACTTTCTGCTGCTGTTCTAGGTAAACCATTAGCTTATTCAAATTAGTTCAAATTGATTCACTTCATATTACACAAGTTTTATGTTTTCATAGTCAGGAAGAGTCATGGATCTTTCAGCTTTTAGTTTGCAGACATTTTTATTTACACAGGTTAAAGGTGAGGAGGGATGATGGTCTGCATTAGGAGGCGTTGTAGTTGCGGTTGTGTTTGTTGATCCTCAAGTGCTTCAGTTTTGGATCGGTCGTGTAGCGTTCACGCAGCAACTCTTTTTCTCTTTGCTGCTTCTCTTTAATTATTTTCTTTTCCTCCTGATTCTTGGCCTTCTCTGCCCAGGTGAACAGAAACAATGGCACTTTTCTTTTGCACTTTTTCTGGCCATTGTGCTGGGTCGCATTCTTGGAAGCGTCAGGAGAGGTTACACAGAAGAGCCTCATCATGTGATCATCGATCTGAGACATGGCCTTGGAGTCTCCCATTTCACTGGGGTCACCTTCCTCTTCCTCAAATCCCTGGATCTCCTCCACTTCGCTCGCCCACTCTTCCTTCTGCACCTCGCTGTCCTTCTCCAACCAAGCAAACATCTTCCTCGGTTTAATTTCGGCCTGCGTTTGGGAGCGTTCAGACTTGAGTAAGTCACTGGCCAGGATGGTCTTCCCTGAGTGCTCCACATACTCATTCTCCTCCTCCTCATCCTCAATGTCAACCAGCATGAGTTGTGGAGGTGGCTCAAACGGGGAAGTGAACGGCTGAGGCTTCCGGCTGGGAGGACGTCTCAGAGCAACGACTTCATCAGGTGCAGGAGTGGGGCACGGAGGAAGTCCTTTGGGATGACGCACTTGGGATGAAGAGCGTCGGATGCAAAACAATTCATCAGGTGCTGGAGTGGGACGCGGAGGAACCCTCAATGGATGCATCTGGGATGAAGAGTGTCGGAAGGAAACAACTTCATCTGGACATGAAGGAGCCGCCGACAGTTTGGCAGGATCCACTTGAAGCGGAGAACATGGCCGAGAAAACACATCCTCAGGTGCTGGGCCTGGTTTCTGAGGATGCACGGATGGTTTCGTCACTGGCGGCAGGATTTTGAAGCGAGCGTCTGGTAGAGCGAGGTGTCCGGAGACACTTGGAAGCTTTGGCAGTTCTCCCTCGATTGGCTTTAAGAAGGATGATCTGCCTGAAGAATGCAGAGGTTTGACCTCCACGAGAAGTGGCGTTGGCCCTGTGAACCTCCGTTCCTTACGTTTTCTCTTCTTCCTTTTCTTTTCTCCTGCTTCTTTATATCCAGCCGCTAATTCTTGCTCTGCACACTGCTGTGCTTTCTGAGGTGTCTCCCTTCTGTGCAAGAAGTGAGAAAAACACTCAAACAGTTGACTAAATACACGGCTAAACTGCGCCATTATGGACACCGAATGCTGCAAGTCAAGTGAATATAATATTTGTCGTCAATATCTGCAGAAAGTCTCAAAAGTCTTTCGATCTATTCGCTCCTAACACACCAACAACAGACCAGAGTCAAATCTACAGTTTACAGTTGCCATGACGGAATCTCCACTATGATGTCACCACCGTGAGAACTCTGAACTGAGCAGAGCAGAAGCAGCAAACACACACATTCACACTACTGGCACCAAATGAAATATTGACTGTTTCCAAACAAGTTTCCCAAATACTCCTTCCCTTCACTGAATATTAAACTGAGATAAGTGGAAATAAATGTTCCCTGCTTAGTTTCATATTTAAAAAGTAGCCTATTATTTAATTTTTTCCAATCAATATTTCTACATTAGAGATTAAACGTAAATAAAACTGTTATATTTAAAACATAATTTATGCACAGTTTTATTTAATAAGCTACTAATTACATCATCAACAGTGTAATTAGATTAATACTAATTACTGTCTCTCTCTCTAAAGTATCCTATTCCATTATTATTAATTATTTTCTAAATCCCATATCGACCAGTTGGTCGACCATATCGACCAGTTGGAACAATACAACATGAAACTGCTCTTTAAATTATTTCAAATACATAATATAAAATTGCATAAATTATTCTTGATCTGACCAAAGTATATAAAGGGAGAAGGTTACATGAAAGTTTTGATAATATTGATAATCGAACTAGGCAACAACAGCAGCAAATGCGCTGGAATGCGGTCGGCTAGCTAACTTTACTCCGTCGAGTTTGAGCGAAATTTCACAGTATCGTTCAACTTTTATCGACTCCTCTCTTGTTTTGTGCGTGTTGAATTTTGAGGACGGGTTACTACGTTTACATGCAGCCAATAACCCGTTCAAAACCGGGATATTAGCAATAACCCGGTCGCGAACGGCCATGTAAACACCGGCAAAAACCCGAATATGCTCATATCCCGGATTTTAAAAACCGGGATATTATACCTGGGGTACCCCTTTTCTAACCCGAATTTTTGGTCATGAAAACGCGTATCGGGATATCCCTATAGTGATTGTCCCCACTGCGCATGTTCTATTCGCAAGGAATCTTGGTCTTTTGAGTAGAGGAACTTCTCAGTGCATACAAAAACCCGCGTGCAGTATACCGGAAGTAAACATGGCGAGACGCAGCACAGCATACGTTTGGAGCGAGGTCAGTAACGTTACCAGCATCAAAGCGCAAACAAAGGCGATCGCTATCTGCCCCGAACTATTCATTATCCGCGTGCTGCTGTTGTTGTCGTCTTTGGATACAGGAAGAAGAATTGGAAATGACGCATATTGCGTCTTAAGGTTGTCCGTACGTCCAGACGCTAACCGTGCGTCGCTGTTTAACTTACATCGGGATATTGCAATTCCATGTAACTTACAGGAGAAACTCTCTCTGCTCACGCATGTAAACGGGTTATTCCCAATGTTTCAGAAACCCGAATAGTGTCCTTAACCCGAAAATTGGCTGCATGTAAACGTTGATTCATTCACAGATAAAGCTATAGCGGCCATATAGGCCATAAAGTGTGTGGTTGTGGGTGACGGGTGAGTTTCCCCCTATTTTCAGTATTATATTTGACGTGGAATAATGTTTTACACGTATCAGACGATTCTTGGTTTGCTCTCTTGTGTTTTGAGTTTAGGTAACTTCAGGGCCTTTGATTTGGGAACTTTGGACGTCTTTGTAGCTCACAGATATTTTAAAAGCGCGTTTATGTATGTGTTACTTATATGTATGTGCAGTGTTTCCTCTAGGATTTTTTCCAACTGTGGTGGCAGGCCCATTTCCCCAGGGGGAGGTTTTAATACCTGGGGTAAGGGGGCGTGGCCCATGGGAATATGGCCTCATGGGCCACGCCCCCTTACTCCAGGTATTAAAACCTCCCCTTAAAGGGATAGTTCACCCAAAAATGAAATTTGTGTCATAATTTACTCACCCTCAAGTTGTTTCAAACCTGTATGAGTTTCTTTCTTCTGCTGACACAAAAGAAGATATTTTGAAGAATGTTGGTGAACAGACAGTTGCTGGACCCCATTGACTTCCATAGAAGGAAAAAAATATACTATGGAAGTCAATGGTGTCCAGCAACTGTCTGGTCACCAACATTCTTCAAAATATCTTCTTTTGTGTTCAGCAGAAGAAAGAAACTCATACAGGTTTGAAACAACTTGAGGGTGAGTAAATTATGACACAAATTTAATTTTTGGGTGAACTATCCCTTTAAGCATTATACATCGAAGGCTCCAAGAGCGGCAAAGCGATTATGCGCATCTCGTGCGCAGAATGATGCACTTGAAGCAACACAAAGTCACAGCGCGCTGCGCTTCGCATTGAAAAGTTCAAAGCACAACGCGAAGAGAAGAAATGTATATCTATCTATGATTACTGTATTCTATCTATGCAACAGTTTATTGAGCCTTTTTTATTTTTTTACAGTTTTAAATTTCAGTTACAGTGCGCATGAAGAACAATTCATAGCGCTACTCCAGTGCTGTAGCCTAATCTAACAGACACCCGGGAGAAAGGAATATGATTTAGAAAGCGCAATAAACTCAAGCAAGATAAAGTCATTTTATGCAAAACCATAGACCTTTATCTACAAATAAAGTATAATAGTGGGAACATTGATCTTGAAGAGTGTCTGTGGTAACCGAACGCGACGCGCCTATTTGAATGGAGAATGACTGAGGAGAAATGAGTTTCCATTAACTTTAACAAACGACTTAAATATAAATCTTTACCTCACATTATGCTATTGAATGACTTTAGAAGTCTTGGAATATAGTGCGAAAACTTTATTGTGCTGTACAATGTTTTTTATGCCTTTAGTGGGGCTTAACAAATAGTACAATATCGGACCTCACTGAGAAGCTGCAGCCGTGGCGGGATGATTTTAGGTGTGGCGGCCCGCCACGGCGGAATGAATGTAGAGATCGCTAAGACATGTGACCAACTGGGCGGCAACGTCATCAGAACGCAAAGAATTATGGGTATGTTTGGCCCGTTTACATGGGCTGCCATAGCAGGCTATAGCGTTCTGGCATAAAAATCATGAAAAATTAGCGTGAAAAACAGAATATAATCCTACAAAATGCAGCGGGCTAAAGAAAACATTGTTGGACCATACTGCTTAAAACTAAATCCTAATGCAAAGATGAGATATGACGAGAAAATAAAGGGAATCAAAGGACTGGATCCTTACGAGCATATTGACAGGTCAGGAGACGTCATCCTGTTGCCCAACTTCCAGCACCCATATACAACTACATGGTGTTAGTGCATACACACACCAAGTTTTCAGTAACTTCAAGTCGCTGCAGCACCCAGCAGATTTCATCATGAGTCATTTTGTACCCACCACTTAAAAAAAAAAAGCTTTGTCTTGTTGTCCACTTCTTTTTGACATGATGCTGGTATAATTCTCTCTATCTGACTATCGCGCTTCCTTTTTTAAAGAATATCATGAGTGTAGAATGTCCCCTCTGTGGCACCAGTTTATTTTTGTTATTTTCCAAATGAAATACTTCGATCCGCACACATTGTTTGAGTTCTTAAATGGTCTAGTGGTAGATATTCTGCCAAGAGTGTCAAAGGTTTCGGGTTCTAATCCACTCAACGTTTGGTTTTTTTCTCTGTCAATAAAACCGAACATGTTCATCAGTGGTTACAGTCTATATCAAGCAGGGACAAATTTGTGTGCAGTTTATTTTGTGATTTTACCGGAACGAACAGAGAGTCTCTGCAACGGCGATAGATTGAAGCGCGCGTCCGACTGAGGACTGTGCGCGAGCCACAACACTATGCATGAGCAGCGGCAACGAGCGCTCAGCTGGATCTCAAAAACAGATTTAAGCGCTAGATCTCGTATTTAATAGCGAACTAAATGAATGCTCTGCTAGTTAACTGGAGATGTTTAGTTTATTTATATTAGGTACATCCGTTCTATGACATTAGTAGGCAGACCTATATTTTTTACTAACCATACATTTACGTATATTTCGTCATTGTACCCAGCACTTCTGAAAATCCACTTCCGAAAGCGTCTCTGTCCCCAGCAGCACACTTCAGACCAAACTGATGGGGGTGGCTAAGGGCTGGATTAAGATAGAGGGGATGAATGGTTTACATGTGGGGGCTGGGGGGGCAGCGTGTTGTATGTATGAAGGGAGTGAGTTTACTGTTGTTGTGGACAAATGCCACTTCTATCGTGAGAACGACTATTGCAGTTTATAACACAGCAGGTAGACGGCATCTTGAACACAGCGTTTTCCCCTCCATGCAATCAAGTCTGGCGCCTTATGTTTGTGCCGCGGATTCCCAAAATGCTTTGCGTTCACCATTGGTAATACGTCATGATGACGTCACATTAGCAATCTCTGTAGCGGAAACACTGATGTGTATGTGTGGTACAAAGACGTCTTAAAGTTCCCATCTATATACATAGATCATTAAATCTGTTTTCCGCTTTATGTTGTGGCAGCGAAAATACTTATGAATGTTTCTAGACTTAAACTTATAAATGGCCGTGTATTTGTAGACTGGAGTCAAACTGTTTTTTCAATATTTTTTGCTGTTGCTAAACTAACGTTAGCCCTTCCCTGAGTTTTCCTTTAAATGTTACGTCATACAGTGAACTTGTCTGAATGTGTGGGAGTGCTGCAGTGATTAATAAACTCAACCAAACCCACTTCTATTATTCATATGCAGTGTCATGTTTAAAATTATTTTTTGCCCTATTTCATTTTAATAGGGAAAGGAATCATTGTTTAGCTGAAAAGCAATTATAGGAGATGACTTGAGTTTATATCACATAATCAGATCTGTAACTGGTGATTTGAGATGTTTTATTTCTTCCCTCCGGGCTGTGGGAAAAACATGCCTTCTGATCAGCTACACCACCAATGCTTTTCCTGGGGAGTACATTCCCACTGTGTAAGGCGACCTCACTCTTACCCTGGGTTTCCTAAAGAGACAGTTCAGCCAAAACGAAAGGCATTTGGTTACTCGCCACCATTACTTTCAAACAAATGTTAAAACTTGGATGAAAAACCTGTTAAAACCTTTCATCTGATTAATAGTTCATACTACTTTTTTTTTTTTAGCAAGCAAAAGGCTTTTTTATTATAATTGTAAAAAATGTCCTCCGGGTCGTGGTACACTTGTCTTTTTGTGGTTAAATCTTTATAGATATTTAAGTAGACGTAAGAATAACTTTTATATTGTTAGATATATTTCAAGATGAGCGCTTAGTGGAGTGAAGCAACTTGTTATTGCTTTATTAATGCTTAATTTTTTAGAAAAATCATGTTCAAATGCGAGTATCAAATATGATACATCAGGCTTATGATTATGAACTCTCAATCATCATTGCGTTACATTGCATCGGTTGTTTGGATCAAGGGGAACAATGAGTTTTGATCACAAAACTAAGCATTTAAGTAAGACATCAGTTGTCACTATATCTCCCAATACTATGCTTGTAGTCTGCAGAGAAATTACTTGTTGCTGGTATCTTATCACATTGCATCTGGTTAGGACATGGTGTAAGACTTCAAGAACGGAATTTTTTTACTTTTTTTTATTTTTTATGAATAAATCTGACCCCAATTATATTTCTCAACAATTTGTATGAAGTTCGTGTTAAGAGTAACTTGGGTGAGCTAAACTCACTCCCAGCTGTGTAGAGCACAGAGATGACTGGAGATGAACATACTGACATAACATTAACATAATATTGTTCTTGTTTTAACAACACAAAAAAATAAACATGTTAAGAATGTTATGTAATACCTTTTTTTTTTTTTGGTGATAAATTCAGTTAATTGAAGAATGCTCAATCCTTATTTAGCAAATTAATTAGTTCCTGAATTAGTGTTTTTTCTTTTTTTTTTGCTTCTGTCTGCAGCGTCAGGAAAAGCATGCAGAAGAGCAACAGTCAGAGAATACTCGACTCGCCGAAGCTGAGGCTCTGCTCCAGACATTGGCACGCAAAACTGAGGTGTGACATTCAAATTGTACCAGGAACACAAGGTGGTTTATATCAGCATGCTGCAGGATTTAGTTTTTGTTGTGGAAGACTCTAAACCACTGGCCCAAAGTTACTCTGGACTTTCACATCACAGTACCCATGCTTTTTGAGTGTGATATGACCTCTGATTCAATAAGCAACATTCAGCAGAACTGGTGATTTTTCAATTTAATTTGTTCAATTTAGGAGCTACAGAGAAAACAAGAGCCCACATTGCAAAAGATTCCTGAGGCTGAGGCGCCCACCCCTGATCCTCACAGGTTATGGTCTTTAAATGCTCAACAGTGATGTCTTTCAAACATTAAACCAGACTGAAGTAATATTCCAGGTACTTCATGTAAATGGATGTAGTAATGTAAAGCATGTCTGTCTCTCTTCAGCGAGGAGGACGAGAGCGGCTCCAGGGAGGTTTTGCTGGCAGAGGTGAGGAGGCTAGAGGAGGCTTTGGAGCGCATCAGAGATGATGTACAGGGGCTGGTGGGATGCAGAGACACATGTGAGCAGCTGGCCTCCTTTTCAAGCTCAGTAAGTGCGCTGTTCCATCTGTTATCTATATAGTGTTTGCAGTGCCTAGTTTTTATATACGCCCTTATAATGCAAAAAATGTTTAACCTTTCTAAAAACCACCTAGTTTTTAGTATGCAAACAAAACTTTGAACATGTGTTGAGACCGTTTGAATACACAATTTTTTTGATTATTTTTAAAAATAGATATAACCCGTTTTGTCCTGGATATCAACTCTTTTTGTGAATGAATGGCCAAAATCCATCCGTATTCCAATTTTGTGCGCAAAATGTGCAGAGTGGTGGGTCCCCAAGACCAGGATTGAAAACACTGCCTTCAGGACTGAGTTTTGTTTGCAAAAACACATTTGCGCTTCCATATTCATATTTATTGACAACAATACCACTACAAACAAATTTAGGTGACATTTCATAAATCTGAACTTTGCTCTACACCCCTTTAGGCTGTAGTTCATATGATAGATACCAAAGTGTCTAAATTTGAATAAGAAAACTAGGTCTGAAAATGGAGAAATTCACTTGTTGGTGAACAATTGCAGCTTCTTTTTCATTAAAATATTTTGTTTAGGGTTTTATTCTACTTGACTTTGCTCAAAAACGGTCCAAATTTATGAAACCTACATATTACTCAGTCACAAGTTAAATTCCATTGTATTAATCTGGGGTTAATACTGGTAATTCTCCTATTATACGGTCTTATAAATTTAATATAACGATATATTCAAATCACATTTGCTTTGCAGTAGTTAGAAGTATTTGAAGTTTCATAGAATATAAAAATCTGACAACTAAAGGAGTCTAATATACCAAAAGGCAGATCCGTCAGAACCGTCTTAAATGGTATCCTAACTCTGGATCTGTTCTGTCACAGGTGTCTGACCAGGTGGAAAGGGAAATCAAGTCTCTGTTTTACGGCAGTGACCGAGCAGCAGAGCTGGAGCTCCCTGAATCTCTCCTGCAGTGGCTCTCTGATCACTTTGTGAGCACCACTGAACTGCAGGCTTCACTCAGCGTGCTGGAGAGCAGCATTCTGGGTAACCTGTCCCTTCAGGTAGAGGAGGGCAAGTCAAGGCCTTCTAAAGAGACAATCACTCAGACTGTACTACAAGCCACAGGGGAGGCAGGCCTCTCTGAGGAAGTAAGCGTTTGAGAACGCGTCTTTGAGAATGCTAATTAAGTAACCCATTATAGTCAGATATGTAATGCTGCTTTTGTGTTTTGTTGAATTCTTTCTCCACAGCATGTACAGTTGATTGTCAACAATGCAATGAAGCTCTACTCTGAAGACCGCACTGGTCTGGTGGACTATGCATTGGAATCTGGAGGTATAGTGATGTTAACTATGGATGGATTTTAAATTGTTTTTAAAAGTTTGTTACTTATTGTAGGACTGTACAACACGAGATTGGGAAACGTACCTATTATGTAGTTGCCACGGGCCAATGGTAGTTCAAAGGTGTTTAATAGCCGAAGCGAACTTTTCTGGAAAGTTTGCTTTGACGAGCTGTTTTGAACTCCCAAATCTAACTCCAAATGAAGTTCGTTTTGCCCTGATTTTGTTCGAAATGTCACATCAGTTCGATCTTCAAGTCCTTCAGACTGATGGCTCCATTGCAGCTTTCATTGGCCAAGGACAACCCAAGAGGACATGGACAAGCATCGGTTGCTTCAATCGCAGTTTGTTTTCTTTAGCGTCATGTTTAGTGGCTTGAAAATGTAAAGTCGATGTCCCCACAATAACAGATCCGTGTGAATTTCATTCAAGAACGTTGTGCAAGTTTACTGCAACAATGGTGCATACTTTTAAAAATCCAGTGTTTAGTTCTGTGGTTCTCAAACTTTTTTTTGGGTTGCGCCCCCCTTTAAACCTATTTATTTTATCTGGTGCGGATTGGCGCATTCACAATAGCAGCTTGTGATTCGGTCCGCTGAAGAAGCAACTTCTATGTTGGACTTGTTCCAGAGGGGACAAGTCAACGGTCTGAAGAACGATTCTGTGCGATTGCTGTTCGATGCCGCTTTATAAATGCAGAGCGCTAACCGCTATTCACAGTTGCAATGGCTGTTTTTCTTTTTTCTGCTGATCTCGTGTGTCTGTGCACCCCCCACACTTTGAGAACAACTGGTTTAGTTGATCCTGATAAGCGCTCATTGTGTCAGCTGTGAACAACTTTTCTTATTCCATGAGGGGGTTTGGCGTCACAACGACTTTGGTTGAATTCTACAGGATTTCAAGGAGACCTGAATTGCATGTCCGCCTGAAAACAATCACATGACGACTTCGAATCTCGTGTTTACTTCAAAAGTGTTTCCCATTTTGTATGCCTTAGCCTCAGATGTCATGCCCACAGACTGTTGGCCGAAGGTCTAATGCATGATGATACCCTAAATATGACAAGCATCTGCATTTCTGTGTGTCTGTAGGAGGCAGCATCATAAGCACTCGTTGCTCAGAGTCCTTCAACACTAAAACAGCACTGATGAGTCTGTTTGGCGTCCCGCTGTGGTACTTCTCTCAGTCACCACGTGTAGTCATACAGGTCTGAAACCTTTGAGAATTCTGATTTCATGTGTGTTCAATTGTAAACTGAAGTTTTGATTTCAAATGGTCACTTTTTCTTTATCACGGTTTCTCTTCATCCATTTGTCCCTACAGCCAGACGTGCATCCTGGGAACTGCTGGGCATTTAAAGGTTCATATGGTAATCTGGTGATCGGCTTGTCCATGAAGATTGTGCCTACAGCCTTTTCTCTGGATCACATGCCCAAATCCCTGTCGCCCACCGGCAACATTAGCAGTGCCCCACGAGACTTCAATGTGTATGTAAGTACACATGGAATTCAAATAATATCAGGGTTTCTCCATCTCTCCAATGAATATATTAAATAAGATTTGTTTTAATTATTATTATTTAAAAAAATTTTTTTTTTGCAATTTCTTGCAAATAACATTGTAGAGTAAAACTAGAACAAAATACGCTAGCAGTCATTTGTTTGGAATAATTGTTTGTTTTGTTTTTGAAAGTATCTTTTGTTCAGCAAGGCTGCATTTATTTGACTTGACCAGTAGTGTATGTCCACTGTAGACATTTTATTAATATCCATAATTTCCTAAAGCTAGAAGTCTTTTTTTTTTTTTTTATTCATTTATTTTTTCAAAGTCTACAGTGCTGGGTAGATTGCAAATTGTAGTCCATTACAGATTTTAGGTAATGTAATTTGTATTCAGTAATGTAATAGATTGTTACTAACTTACTACAATTGTTAGTGTAATCTGACTACTTTTTGTTTACTTTTGACCTGACTTGTTTATAACATTGATTTGAATATAATATAATTTAGTTTCACTAACTAAAAAAAATATATACATTTTATGCTGTGCTCTCAATTTACCATGAATTTATAGTCGCTAAGCCTAAATAGTGGCTGATCTGTGTGTCTGACAAGGGAAAATTAAAAAAAATATATTAGGAAGAATAAATAATTCATAAAATGGCAACAAATTATTCAGAATTCAAGTAATGAATTCAATTTTAAAAAAGTAACTATTCTTACATAATTACAAGTATTAAAATTTAGGAATGTTTATGTAATCCAGGTTACATATAATCAGTTACTAGCCAGCACTGACTAACTACTTCCAACATATTAGACACAGGATGACTTCTCTTGTGGTCAAAGTAAAAAAAAAAGTCTCTGTTCTGTTAAAGGGTCTTGATGATGAGCAGCAGGAAGAGGGGCAGTTGCTCGGACAGTTTGTCTATGAAGAAGATGGAGATTCTCTTCAGACCTTCTTGGTCTCTGTAAGTTTTGTGATTTCAGTCATTTGATCAGCCTGTTCATAAATAATCCATCAGCCAATCAGTTACGCCTTGATTTAATGTCATGGAGAAGGACGCTTTAACTATTCCTTTATAATAAATAGAATTCTGATGGTTACACTTTATTTTGCTAGTCCTCTTTAGACATTCTATGAACTATAAGTAACTTTTCAACTACATCTCAACTAATTCTTAGAGTATTAGTAGGCTGTAGTAGACTGTCAGTAGACTGTTAGGTAATGGTTAGGAGAATAAGTTGACTTGTAGTTGCCAAGTTACTTATAGTCAGTAGAATATCTGTTGGAGGACCAACAAAATAGTGTTAGCAAATAATAAGCAGACAGTCTACGAATACTCTAATGGCAGTTAGTTGACATGTAGGTGCAAAGTTAATTATAGTTAGTAGAATGTCTAAAGTGGACTCGATAGCGTTACCATTCTGATTTCATGGTGACTTAAATTACTTATCCATGAACTTTTTCTCTTTTTTTTTTAATTCACACGCCCTCGTATTCTTTATTCTTTAGTTTAGCCACCTCTGGTGTTGAGACTGTGTTTATTTGTAATCTTGATGACTCTTGCCTAAACTTGTAATTCTGTATCTGTCTTCAAGGAGGAGGTGACGAGAGCTTTTCAGATCATTGAGATGAGAGTGCTGTCTAACTGGGGTCATCCTGAATACACTTGTGTGTACCGTTTCCGAGTGCATGGGAAGCTTGTTGATGAATGACTTGCAAGCACTTGGGACATTATGAACTCCTGACAATTTGTCACTCATGCACTGGAAAAAAGAGGAATAGTCACTCTTAAGAAACAAATAATGTGCCATAGAGCTACAAAGTTATTGCATGCTGGTACATGTACTGTTAGGCCTCAAGGTCAGACTCAGCACTTGCACTCGTCTCATTCTGATGCATCACACTGTTTCCAATTTTGTCAGTCATCAGGGTTATGCTTTTTTTCATTATTATTATTATTATTATTATTATATCTGTTAGAATTCACCAGCAAAAAATGCATGACAAAATTCTACAAACAACCAGTGGAGAATGTATTTTAGACTAAATGTAAATTTTGTTAAGTTCAATTTTGTGCTTTTTGTTTTCTGCTAGCTGATACGTGCCCTATTTAAGAATGGCTAGAGAAATATAACTATTTATTTTTTTTGTATTTAAGTTGATAAGGTGAGTTTGGATTTTCATGATCTTTATGCAGAGGATTTTGTAATTGCCATGTGATCTTTATAGGTTGGCTTTTCAAATAAAATTCTATTTTTTATTATTTTAAAAAGGATTGGGTGCATTTATTATTGTGGATAAGGTGGAGCAGTAACTTTTGACAGAGGAAAAAGAGAACAGCCTACTTAGTGCTGATAGTCTTTCTGCTTTGTGGCAAAATTCACTGCCTTCTGATCAACAAAAGAAAGAATTGGTTATGATTAATTATGTGTAGCATCTGTGTTTTTAAACCAATCTAAAGTTTAAAAAGGTCAAGTGCTCTAAACAGTAGACATGCACTGAGACTTATGCACTCTACTGACACTTTCTAATGTTTCACGTCAGAAATGAAACTTTAAAATCATCCTTCAACCCCCTTCATCCTCAAATATATAATTTAATGTAATTTGTTAGTTAACTCTATATAGTCTGTTGCATTGTATTTGATATCAGAATATCTGAAGGCCTCTGAATTGTCAGCATGATCAACTTTGCTGAATGTGCCTTGTGCTGTTTTGTTTTTCTTTCTTTTTTTTTCAAACAAGTAAAAGGCCTCTTGGACTGTATAATTGTAAAGATGTCCATCTTTAGGTTGTGGCTTTTTGCAGTGAAATCTTTAACTGACTTTTATAAAGTGAATATAAGAATACATTTTATATTATTTCAAGATGGAGATTAACTGGATTAAAGCAACGATGGTTTACTTGATTACTAATTAAAAAAAAATTTTAATTACATTTTATCATTGTATTACATTGCAATAAATGTTTTGCATCTCTGCTATAAACTTTTAACTACAGAACTTTGGTCATAAAACTAAGCATTTAAATATGCTCATACTGACACATATTATTGGGAATATAGTGACAACTGATATTATTTGCATTTTATGTAAGTAGTCTGCTAAAAAAGAAAAATCTCATTGATTTACATTACATGGCCATAAAAAGCACCATATCTTCACCAATTTGTTTTTGTTCTGTTTGGGGCTCTGAATAAAACTGATGCGTTTTCTCTCCTGGAGTGTGAACACCATGTTCTCCTAGATCATATACTACATGAGACATAAAAGCCTGATGTATCAAGTTATAAAAAAATAAATGTACACTTTAAAAAAAAATTTTTTAAATGTTTTGTCTAAAGGTTCAATAAACTTGCAGATTTACCTATGGCAAGATTTACAGAGTTAAAAAGTCTAAAATCCATTTCAACATAATTCAAAAAAATGTCCCAGTTTGAGGCAGGCCTGACCCACCCAATCAGAAGCTTGGCTTACCCTGGCCCTACGCTAAATAACCGATTTCAATATTTCAGCACCAGATTTTGAGCAAGATCATGCTTTTTAGCTTGATTGACAGGTAATCTGACCAATCATACTTCGCCATCCACCATTTTGTCCGACAAAGCAGTCTGGAGAGAGATTAACATGGGAGGATTTGAACTTGAAAAACGGAGTGTACTGACGCCTTTCCGCGGTTAAAACAACATTCCTTCTTAAGTTCATTCATGTTTATTTGATGCTATAAATGAACTAGAAGGAAGAGATGATCGGATCACGAGCAGCTTTAACTGATGCTCTACAGCGATCTGTCACGACACATTAAAGAGCCACAAAACGGTATTTATTGTTTAAATTATTTTAAAAATAGACCAAATTTGAAAGGTGAGACTTTGTTTAATGTTTAATATCAAAAGTAAGCGAAAAGTAAGCTGGTCTGTCCTGTCTGTCACCGTGTTGTCAGTCTCCTCTGCTCCGCGATGTGTTTTTCACTGCGTGAGAACATGAGAGCGGTGTAGCTTGTCGGACATAGAGCTGGTAAGTCCCGCCCCTTCCGCTAACCCCGCTGGACCTCTAGGTTGAAAAATCGTCAATGCAAGAATGAGAGAAAATAATTATTTTCTAATCCCGTTTGAATTTTGCAATCAATGTGAACATATGTTGTCTGTGAATTTTATATAATTTTTCGTGTAAAGAATGCTACAATTTAGCGGGTAGAATTTTCATACGGTTAGACTTTGTGTGAGAGCACTTTGTGGACTACAACCTTGCTACAACTCTTCGCTGCTTTCGACGCGTTTGATATACGTCACCACCACTAGCACACGGATCCCGCTAAACATGCCTGTCTTTGGTGCACTTCACCGCCTTCATTTGGGTACAAAACACACAGGCATCTCGATCTAATTCCTTAGATTATCGCACCGTGATTTGTGGAGGGAAAATGTGTTATGCGGTGACGTCACATATACGACGTGTAGTCTTTCTCGTTATGTCTATTCAACAACTGGTAGCCAAAGAATCATACAATATACTGTCAAACTCGTTACATGAGAAATTATATAAACAATTCACAGACAACATATGTTCACATTCATGGCACAATTCAAACGGGATCAGAAAATAATTATTTTCTCTCATTCACTTGCATTGACGCTTTTTCAACCTAGAGGTCCACTTGGAGTTTTACGGATGGGCGGGACTTACCAGCTCTATAGCGACAGTAACTAAGGGGGGCGGGTCTTTGCGAAGGGTCAATTGGCATCAAAAATCTGCTTCTTTAGAAACTAGAAGTTGAACATTAGGGTGAACAATTAATCCGTGCATGTTAATACACAGATGTGGTCATCTTTAATCAAAATTTGACGTCAGAGAAAATATAATCTGCCTTATATAATCTGCAGTTATAATAATCTATAACCTTATATAATCTGCAGTTATAATCTGCATTAAAGGATTCACTTTCTGCTGCTGTTCTAGGTAAACCATTAGCTTATTCAAATTAGTTCAAATTGATTCACTTCATATTACACAAGTTTTATGTTTTCATAGTCAGGAAGAGTCATGGATCTTTCAGCTTTTAGTTTGCAGACATTTTTATTTACACAGGTTAAAGGTGAGGAGGGATGATGGTCTGCATTAGGAGGCGTTGTAGTTGCGGTTGTGTTTGTTGATCCTCAAGTGCTTCAGTTTTGGATCGGTCGTGTAGCGTTCACGCAGCAACTCTTTTTCTCTTTGCTGCTTCTCTTTAATTATTTTCTTCTCCTGATTCTTGGCCTTCTCTGCCCAGGTGAACAGAAACAATGGCACTTTTCTTTTGCACTTTTTCTGGACATTGTGCTGGGTCCCATTCTTGGAAGCGTCAGGAGAGGTTACACAGAAGAGCCTCATCATGTGATCATCGATCTGAGACATGGCCTTGGAGTCTCCCATTTCACTGGGGTCACCTTCCTCTTCCTCAAATCCCTGGATCTCCTCCACTTCGCTCGCCCACTCTTCCTTCTGCACCTCGCTGTCCT
This sequence comes from Semotilus atromaculatus, assembly GCA_031834385.1. Classification (NCBI taxonomy): domain Eukaryota; kingdom Metazoa; phylum Chordata; class Actinopteri; order Cypriniformes; family Leuciscidae; genus Semotilus; species Semotilus atromaculatus. The sequence continues at coordinate 7,999,623 of JAULUF010000014.1, forward strand.
TCTCCAACCAAGCAAACATCTTCCTCGGTTTAATTTCGGCCTGCGTTTGGGAGCGTTCAGACTTGAGTAAGTCACTGGCCAGGATGGTCTTCCCTGAGTGCTCCACATACTCATTCTCCTCCTCCTCATCCTCAATGTCAACCAGCATGAGTTGTGGAGGTGGCTCAAACGGGGAAGTGAACGGCTGAGGCTTCCGGCTGGGAGGACGTCTCAGAGCAACGACTTCATCAGGTGCAGGAGTGGGGCACGGAGGAAGTCCTTTGGGATGACGCACTTGGGATGAAGAGCGTCGGATGCAAAACAGTTCATCAGGTGCTGGAGTGGGACGCGGAGGAACCCTCAATGGATGCATCTGGGATGAAGAGTGTCGGAAGGAAACAACTTCATCTGGACATGAAGGAGCCGCCGACAGTTTGGCAGGATCCACTTGAAGCGGAGAACATGGCCGAGAAAACACATCCTCAGGTGCTGGGCCTGGTTTCTGAGGATGCACGGATGGTTTCGTCACTGGCGGCAGGATTTTGAAGCGAGCGTCTGGTAGAGCGAGGTGTCCGGAGACACTTGGAAGCTTTGGCAGTTCTCCCTCGATTGGCTTTAAGAAGGATGATCTGCCTGAAGAATGCAGAGGTTTGACCTCCACGAGAAGTGGCGTTGGCCCTGTGAACTTCCGTTCCTTACGTTTTCTCTTCTTCCTTTTCTTTTCTCCTGCTTCTTTATATCCAGCCGCTAATTCTTGCTCTGCACACTGCTGTGCTTTCTGAGGTGTCTCCCTTCTGTGCAAGAAGTGAGCAAAACACTCAAACAGTTGACTAAATACACGGCTAAACTGCGCCATTATGGACACCGAATGCTGCAAGTCAAGTGAATATAATATTTGTCGTCAATATCTGCAGAAAGTCTCAAAAGTCTTTTGATCTATTCGCTCCTAACACACCAACAACAGACCAGAGTCAAATCTACTGTTTACAGTTGCCATGACGGAATCTCCACTATGATGTCACCACCGTGAGAACTCTGAACTGAGCAGAGCAGAAGCAGCAAACACACACATTCACACTACTGGCACCAAATGAAATATTGACTGTTTCCAAACAAGTTTCCCAAATACTCCTTCCCTTCACTGAATATTAAACTGAGATAAGTGGAAATAAATGTTCCCTGCTTAGTTTCGTATTTAAAAAGTAGCCTATTATTTAATTTTTTCCAATCAATATGTCTACATTAGAGATTAAACGTAAATAAAACTGTTATATTTAAAACATAATTTATGCACAGTTTTATTTAATAAGCTACTAATTACATCATCAACAGTGTAATTAGATTAATACTAATTACTATCTCTCTCTCTAAAGTATCCTATTCCATTATTATTAATTATTTTCTAAATCCCATATCAACCTCGACCAGTTGGAACAATACAACATGAAACTGCTCTTTAAATAATTTCAAATACATAATATAAAATTGCATAAATTATTCTTGCACTGACCAAAGTATATAAAGGGAGAAGGTTACATGAAAGTTTTGATAATATTGATAATCGAACTAGGCCTGTTCCTGGTTAGATGCATGTGAGCCGTAGATCCGCTCCAGTCCATCAAGAGGCAGCAGAGAGTGAGTTTATTGTTCGGGACGGGTCGGGATATGTGTGTGTGTGTAAAGACCGGGATCTGACTGAGATTTTAGGGTGGTGGCTGTTTGTTTAACTGGAGCAGCAACAACAGCAGCAAATGCGCTGGAATGCGGTCGGCTAGCTAACTTTACTCCGTCGAGTTTGAGCGAAATTTCACAGTATCGTTCAACTTTTATCGACTCCTCTCTTGTTTTGTGCGTGTTGAATTTTGAGGACGGGTTGTCCCGGTCAGAGCAGCTTTTATTGATTCATTCACAGATAAAGCTAGCGGGATAGCGTGCTAAGTGAACACAGATGCAGGCCATAAAGTGTGTGGTTGTCGGGGACGGGTGAGTTTCCCCCTATTTTCATTATTATATTTGTCGTGGAATAATGTTTTACACGTATCAGACGATTCTTGGTTTGCTCTCTTGTGTTTTGAGTTTAGGTAACTTCAGGGCCTTTGATTTGGGAACTTTGGGCGTCTTTGTAGCTCACAGATATTTTAAAAGCGCGTTTATGTATGTGTTACTTATATGTATGTGTATGTGTGGTACAAAGACGTCTTAAAGTTCCCATCTATATACATAGATCATTAAATCTGTTTTCCGCTTTATGTTGTGGCAGCGAAAATACTTATGAATGTTTCTAGACTTAAACTTATAAATGGCCGTGTATTTGTAGACTGGAGTCAAACTGTTTTTTCAATATGTTTTGCTGTTGCTAAACTAACGTTAGCCCTTCCCTGAGTTTTCCTTTAAATGTTACGTCATACAGTGAACTTGTCTGAATGTGTGGGAGTGCTGCAGTGATTAATAAAGTCAACCAAACCCACTTCTATTATTCATATGCAGTGTCATGTTTAAAATAATTTTTTGCCCTATTTCATTTTAATAGGGAAAGGAATCATTGTTTAGCTGAAAAGCAATTATAGGAGATGACTTGAGTTTATATCACATAATCAGATCTGTAACTGGTGATTTGAGATGTTTTATTTCTTCCCTCAGGGCTGTGGGAAAAACATGCCTTCTGATCAGCTACACCACCAATGCTTTTCCTGGGGAGTACATTCCCACTGTGTAAGGCGACCTCACTCTTACCCTGGGTTTCCTAAAGAGACAGTTCAGCCAAAACGAAAGGCATTTGGTTACTCGCCACCATTACTTTAAAACAAATGTTCTTTGAAATATTTTCTTTTTGTGTACTGCAGATTGAGAATCATGCAGGTTTGGAACAAGTTTTTATTTCTGGGTGAACTGTCCCTTAAAAGTAAAAATGAAAACACATTAGAAAGTTTTCCATTTTTAGTTGAATATGAGTATTAGCCTAAATATAAAATAATGACTTTCAATATGTTGTCAATTTATATTACAACTAATTATGTATATGATTTTCAATAGTAAATATTATATTACAATGCTATACATTAGTATAATGTTTCTGTTCTTGATTCCAACATCTACTTTCTAAATCCACATTCCTGGTCTTATTGTACCAGTTTCAACTGTTGTTTAAACTAGTTTTAAGAAAAGGCTTATCTTTCTTCAAAATTTAATAACTATCTCCACCACTAAAACAATTGTCTTTTTGAATCACTTTTTTTTTTTTTTAACTCCTCCTCATCTACCTGGCAGTCACGTCCTAATTAATAAAATAAATGTTTCCCCATTAAATCTGTTTATTCATAAATATGTCAGATATGAAGCTGCATTTCACATTAATTTTAATATTTGGAGTGTCTCTGAAATATATGCTATTAACTTTCATTCAGGTTTGATAATTATTCTGCCAATGTGATGGTCGATGGAAAGCCGGTGAACTTGGGACTGTGGGATACAGCAGGGCAGGAGGATTACGACAGACTTCGGCCGCTTTCTTACCCTCAGACGGTACTGTCACAATAATAGAGCTAAAACTGATGCATCACAGAATTGTTCATAAATAATTAGATGTTTATTTGAGGTTTTATCAGTGAACCCATTATTTAGATAATTGTATTACAGCAAAAAACATTTTTGAGAATTTTTGCTCTTTGCCTAAAAGGATAGTTCACCCAAAAATGAAAATTCTGTCATTAATCACTCACCCTCATGTAGTTTCAAACCTGTAAGACTTTCGTTCATCTTCGGAACACAAATGAAGAACTTTTTGATGAAACCTGAGAGCTTTCTGTCCCTCCATTGAGTCTACGCAACAAACACTTCAAAAAGTTCAGAGATCGTAAAACTAATCCATATGAATTGAGCGGTTAGTCCAAATGATCTGAAGAGACTCGATCGCTTTTTATGATGACCAGATTGAATTGAGGCTTTTATTCACATGTAAACATTGATCAGCGAACAAACAGCTCACCCGAAAGCTCACCCGAAACTGCAAACCTCATTGGTTCTGAAGCTCAAACGTGCTGCGTAACGCGAGAATGAATCTAATTGGTTCTCGCACGTCAAGTGAAGATGCTTGAGCTTCTGTTTACCACAACTGATGTGTGAGTTAAATGTTTATATGTGAATAAAAGCCTAAATTCAACCTGTTCATCATATGAATTGAGTGGTTTTAGTTAGAATTTTCTGAAGAGACACGATCACTGGATTAGTTTTATGATCTCTTTGAGCTTTTGAAGCATCAAAGTGCGTAGCGTTGCAAAGTAGTTTTGTAGCTGTCGACGGAGGGACAGAAAGCTCAGAATTCATCAAATAATATCTTAATTTGTGTTCCGAAGATGAACGAAAGTCTTCGGGTTTGGAACGACATGAAGGTGAGTAATTAATGACAGAATTTACGTTTTTGGGTGAACTAACCCTTTAAGTTTTGAGAGCAGGAAGGATCGCGACAGTAGTTTGATGACATACTGCTTAGGAAGTGTAATAAGCCTTAGGATGGTGAAATGTTTAAAAATAGCCCAGATCTTGATTCCTGGCAGGCTAAAGTGATTTCTAATGTTGCTCAGAGCATTAATAGCAGCTCAGTGTTGTCTTTGTCTTTGTTACTAAGGCTGTGAGAGTGAATGGCTCAATTGTTTGCCGTTGTCATCTAGGCACAAACCTCACTGTGTTTTTTTTGTTGCTCTGTTTCACTTGGGAAACAAGTGAAGTCAATTTACAGTTCATTAATGCAGCAGTCTAGTCAATGCTGTTTTACAGATAGTCGTATAATTCTAAAAGAAAATAGTTCTAATAGAACATAAGACGGAATAAAAGGAGGGTTTTGTCTGATTTGTGTTTTTTCACTTTTTTTTATAGGATGTGTTCTTGATCTGTTTCTCTCTTGTGAGTCCAGCCTCGTTTGAGAACGTCCGTGCGAAGGTAAGCAAGCCCTTGGCAGGGGCGATTCCAGGATTTTATAAATGGGGGGGCACAGGGGGGAACAAGAACCAGATGAATTTTAGAACCTTCTAGGCAGTTGGCCCCCCTGGCCCTTGGATATTTTGTTCTTTTAGTCAATGTAGACGACTTTCGAAATGATCACAATGAATGGAAAAGAGGAAGAAGCTCTAAAAATAGTTGTCTGGCTTGACAGATTGAGCAAATGTGATTTCAAAGCCTCAAAATAGCATGTTGATGCTGTAATGAAGCATACAGAAGGTTCTTTTAATCTGCTACGTCTGCAAAATGACGTCCATTTCAAAGGATCAAGTGACATTTGCTGTTGATGGTAATGAGGAGTTTGTGGTGTTTATCCACAGGTAAACATAGGTTAGGTTCAGAAATTGCACATTAACATGCTGTTAATATCTCTATAGAGTACAGCGTATGTATATTGTGCAAATTTTCTTTACCCATTGAATGAGTTTGTATTCAATGGAAGCTCAACATGTGTTTTTTTTTCTTTTCTTATTTCGACAGTGGTATCCAGAGGTCAGACATCATTGCCCCAACACTCCCATAATTCTCGTTGGGACTAAGCTTGATCTGAGAGACGACAAGGACACCATTGAAAAGTTGAAAGAGAAGAAGCTCACTCCCATCACCTACCCTCAAGGCCTCGCTATGGCCAAAGAAATAGGTCAGCACTTCAATATAATACATTTACATTTATTCATTTAGCAGACGCTTTTATCCAAAGCGACTTACAAATGAGAACCATAGAAGCAGTTAAACTAACAGCAGGACAACAAAATGTAAGTGCTATAACCTTTCACAGTTTAATCCAACGTAGAACCCGTACAATATATATATATTTTTTTATTATTTTTTTTATATAAATAGAAAGGAAGAGAAAGTGTTAGTATTACTGGAAAAAGTGCTGCCGAAAGAGATGCGTCTTCAACTGTTTCTTAAAAATGACTATGGACTCAGCAGCTCTGGTTGAGTTGGGTAGGTCATTCCACCAGCAAGGAACAGTCATGGTAAAGGTCTGAGAAAGAGATCTTGTGCCTCTTTGACGTGGCACCACAAGACGACGTTCGCTTGCAGAGCGCAAATTTCTGGATGGGACATAAGTCTGAAGTAATGAGTTTAGGTAAAAGGGAGCAGAGCCAGTGGTTGTTCTGTAAGCAAGCGTCAGTGACTTGAATTTGATGCGAGTTGCAACTGGCAGCCAGTGCAATTTTGTGAGGAGAGGAGTGACGTGTGCTCTCTTCAGCTCGTTAAAGACCACTCTAGCTGCAGCATTTTGGATTAGCTGCAGAGGTTTGATCGTGCAAGCTGGAAGACCAGCCAGGAGAGCATTGCAATAGTCCAGTCTGGATAGAACAAGCGCTTGAACAAGGAGTTGTGTAGCATGCTCTGATAGGAAGCGCCTGATCTTCCTAATGTTATACAAAGCAAATCTGCAGGACCGGGCAGTTCTAGTGATGTGGTCTGTGAAGTTCAATTGATCATCAATAACAACTCCAAGGTTCCTGGCTGACCGTGATGGAGATATGGATGACGGGCCTAGCTGAATAGTGAAGTTGTGACAAAGTGTTGGATTGGCCGGGATCACAAGTAGCTCTGTCTTCGCAAGGTTAAGTTGAAGGTGGTGGTCTTTCATCCAGCCAGAGATGTCTGTCAGGCATGCTGAGATGCGAGCAGCTACCGTCGGATCATCAGGCTGGAATGAGAGGTAGATTTGTGTGTCATCAGCGTAGCAGTGATAGGAAAAGCCATGTTTCTGAATCACAGTTCCTAGTGATGTCATGTAGATGGAGAAGAGAAGTGGTCCAAGCACTGAGCCCTGAGGCACTCCAGTAGGTAGATGTTGTGACTTCGACACCTCACTCCTCCACGACACCCTGAAGGACCTACCTGAGAGGTAAGACTTGAACCATTGGAGTGCGGTTCCCGAGATTCCCTTCGTCTTTAGGATTGACAGGAGGATCTGGTGGTTAACTGTGTCAAAGGCAGCAGACAGATCTAGCAGGATGAGAACTGAGGATTTGGAAGCTGCTCTTGCCAGTTTCAGAGCTTCGATTACTGAGAGCAGCGCAGTCTCAGTTGAGTGTCCACTTTTGAAACCAGACTGATTGTTGTCCAGGAGGTTGTTCTGTGTGAGAAAGGAAGAGATCTGGTTGAAAACAACTCGTTCAAGTGTCTTCGCGACGAATGGAAGAAGGGATACCGGTCTATAATTATCCAGATGTGCTGGATATATAATACGTGTAAAGGCCAGTGTGTGTATGTTAGGGCTGGGTCGACAATATTGATGCATCTATTTGATTTAATCTTCATTTCAAAATCTCCATTTTAAATCGTAACGCGCTCATCTGAGGTTGAGTATACTTTGCCAAGCCTTAGCTGTCTGGATCCACTTAAGGTTTTCTTTTGTTTTGGCCACAGGAGCCGTGAAGTACCTGGAGTGCTCAGCCTTAACGCAGCGCGGCCTTAAGACGGTGTTCGATGAAGCCATCCGTGCGGTCCTGTGCCCGCCTCCTGTGAAGAAAAGAAAGAGGAGGTGTCATATCTTCTGAACTGACTGCACAGACAGCACCAACTGCAATCTGAGCTCACCTGAGAGGAGAACAATGGAGGCAGGGATGATGGGAAAAGTGTGTTGAGGAAGAAGAAACATACAGATATTTCTCTCTCTTGCATTGTAATTAGAATTACGCCACTAACTAGCTAAGATGCCTGAGTATTTGCTTCTGAAGGATGGGAGCAGCATTCATAGTTGTTTCCCATCATACAATAAGAAATTCCTGCTGCCTTCTAATGATTTTCTTTATTTTCCCCTCATTTTGATGTTAAGAAACTAAATACTCCTGTTTCTCCATCTTTGTGAGCCCATATATATTGTTTACAATCTGCATTTTTGTGGAAAACGAATTATTGCCAAAAGTTAAACCAAGTTGTGGATTTCAATTTGCTCACACTAACAATCTTTTTTTTTCTTTTTTTTTTTCTAAAGGGAGGGGGGTTTTAATTGTGTACTTGTAAGAGTCAGAGATTGCAGTAATATTGAAGGAACTATTTTACTAGAGGACAGCTGAAGAAAACACTTTATTGGTTCGATGTGTTATGGTTCCCATGTTGGAGAGTTTATTTTGTTTAACTGTATAAGAAACAAACCTAGTTAAAATGCAAATAATAGCTCTGTTTTGTCAGCATATTTTCACTACTGTATCTGAATATTCCGAAGGGCAGATCTCTTGTTTAATCTCTCTCTGTATTTTAGTCAGTCTGTTAGAAGAGTCTGACAGTGTTTATCCATTTTACAGTCCAAGTATTGTATTTAGACTACAGATCTACCAGTGCCTAGTATCAGACCAGGATTTTGTTGGTAAGCTGAGCATGTCAGAAATTTCTATACTGTAGACACTGTCATGGGGTTTATATCCACGAAAGATTGGATATCCTCCTGTGAACACTGCTACTGATAAATGTAGTGGATACTTGAGAACAGTAATTCAACTGATTTGTTGTTAGACTACAGACATCAAGTATTAAACTTACAATTGGTCTTGGTTAAAATGGTTGTAATTTGGCACATGGAATGTTTCATTTCATTTTGACAATTCTGTAACAATGGCAGTTTGAAATGCTTATTCATGCTTTTACTGTCTACACTAAAACTACAATGTATTAACCTTTATGTCTGAAATAGAAACCCAATCTAAAAACCTTTGTGTTTGTCTTTTGTTTTCCATGTCTTCTGAAGTCATTAGTTTATCCACATGACACGTAACTGGGTACAACCCAGCAAGTAATTTGTCTAGGTTGTGCCTCTGTTTAGGATAAAGTGTTGGCTATACCTCAAATTGTATTAAAAAAAGTAGTAATAATTGCTATTAGTGTGCCCTCATTTTTTCTTACAGATTAAGGCTGCATCCAAATATTCTAATTCCATACTGCATACGGTAGTAGGTGATCCAAGTAGTATGTTTGAATTTAATAGTATTTGAAGAGTTCAGATGCAAAAGCCTCTAAGTGCCATTTGAAGTTTTCTTCTAGAATGATGATTTTTATCAAGCTTGTATATTTAAGTTCAGTAATTGCACTTAAATGGCAATGAAGATGACCTATTAATTGTCATTTAAGTGAAATTACTGAACTTAAATATACAAGCTTGATAAAAATCATCATTCTAGAAGAAAATTTCTAATGGCATTTAGAGGCTTTTGCATCTGAACTCATTTATAAACCGGTAGGTGAAAAGTCCCCAGATGACCTACTACTTCCAGTGAGATTCTGAAGTGTGTTTTCGATGGACACTTTACTATCCCATGAGGCCACAGGAGTAGATTTGTGAATGGAAGCGACGCAACTGACGCCGTAGGTCACATGACAATGACAACATGGAGGATGTAGTACGTCCAAAATTGTATTCCTACTGCAAACGTTCATACCGTTTCAAACCAAATGTAGTACATACAATACAGTATGTGATTTTGGATGCAGCAGAAGTCATTTTTATGTGAAGAGCGAGAGCAGTTTTGTTCGCATAATCGTTAATTTGGGAGAAGACACCACCACCCCCATGGCAGATGAGACGAGTCAAGTCACCTTTATTTATATGGGAAATTGTCTCAAAGCAACTGTGATAAGCTGAAATGCATAATTTTCCTACTAAGTCAGTTCAGTGTTAATTCAGTTTCATTGTAAAGATCATTAATTATTAAATTAGTTCAATTTGCCTTTAAAGCAGCTCTGCAAAAAATGATGTCATCATCCAGGTCAGTTCTCATACAGCAGCGTCAGTACAGTAAAGTGTCCCTAACTAAGAAAGCCAGAGGTGACAGTGGCAAGGAACCCGAACTCCATCAGCTGACAGAATGAAGGAAGAAAAGCCTGCGAGAAAGCAGGTTCAGTTGGGGCCAGTTCTCCTCTTGTGCAACCAGCGGAGGAAACTGCTGGCTGGTTCTTCAGCGTTCGCTGTTCCACTTCTCCAGCACAAGTTTGGCTGAGACAGCATCTTGTATCCCCATGCCTGCATTTAAAAATGCAAAATATCCAGCAAGTCAACACAAATAGCTAGCAAAGGCCAAATACATTTTTATAGATGGGCATAGAATGATCCTAATTGTACAACAATTTCCAAACAATTTATAGAACGTCCAAATGTACAAAAATGTTCCTAAATGCATCTCCCTTTATAAGCGCATATGTTTATCAATGTTATATGTGTGAGTGTGTATGTGATCTATATATATTCAGCTCTGTACTTATCACAAAGCAGTTGCTAATTTACTACTACTAATTATCTTTACATTTCTTTATTTTAATTACTGATATATAGGAGCACAAAATGTTTAAATGCATGACGTACACAACATTTTCACATGCATTTTTTCCTTTATATATCCTGTGATTTGTTCCTTAATTTCGACGTATAATGAATTTTATTGAATTTAGAATCAAATCAGATCACATGTGTGTTTTATAATTGAGGCCCCTGGACTAAATTGTGCTTACCAAGAAATGCAACTCAACTCCCACATGACAGGCCCAAATTTCTGGTTAAAGATCAGCAGGGGTTGCTTGAACTTACATAATAAAAATTATAAATAGAAAAATGTCCTTTTTGTCTCTTGAGAGGATTGAAATGCAAACATCAAGCTTTTTAAGTCACATTCAGCTACTATGAATTCCTATCAGTGACGAGAATGCTTTTTTTCTCTTCAGTAAATTTTGATCTGGATTTTTGGATCACAGCTGTGGAAAAACAAGTTACCCAGTGACTTGAATACCGTAGTCTTCTCACGCTGAGCAGGAAAGGATCCATTTATAACTTCTCCGAGCTCTGCGAAAACCTGAGCCTGGGGAAAAATAATGAGCATTTAAATGTTTAGGAATTTGGACATGTATTGTAAGGTAACTCAAATAAATGTGGGTGGAATAAGGGAGTGACGCATACTCCCGACAGAACTATGTCTCCTGACTCTGCTGTAGCCCCCTCTCTGCTGTCCACGTACACCACAGCCTCTCTCATCAAGACATCATCCAATTCCCTCCAGTCTGGACGACAGGCGCCAACCGCTGTCACAAAACATCACCACAATATTATATAAAAAAAACAATGTAGTAAATAACTATGATGTAAAACATCAGTTTACTTTCATATTGTCCTGCACAGCACCCAGAGAGGCCACTATTAAGGCAGAGAAATTAATCTCGTCATGTAATTAAAGTCACCATGAAACGGAAATAGCGATTGATATTGTTTTCCGTATTGTGACGTTTTAATGGATTTGGAGAAAAAAAATGCACATTTTTGGATTTTTTTTTTACCTGACTTGGTTTTATGCATTGGTTGTTGATTGGATTTTGAGATGTTTTTGGATTTGGCAGGTAAATGCAAGCTTGCAGGGGTGGGGTTTACAGTTCTAATCAAAATTATTCAACCCCCATTGCACATCAGACCTTCAGCTGGTTGCAATGGGGTCATTCTATGAAAATGGTGGCTTTTTGAACAGACAACTTTTAAAAAATGTAATTCTTTTTTTTATACCAAAACTTATAGTCAGATAATAGTTAACCTCTTAACATTATAAATCAACTTAAATGACAGCTTAATGTATTTTGATATTTTTATTACATTACATTAAAAATAGATTGTGCTGCCTTTTTGTCACTGGTGTTACCTGTATTTTAGCTGACAATTCAGGCTTTCCAGAATGTAATTTGACTATTTAATTTTCATACATAAAGACAGAAAAGGTTAATGTAATATTAAGAAATTGTCTTGATTAGTAATAATTTACTTTAAACAGGTATGTGTAAAGTTCTATTGTGTGACATTTTTTATTTCTACCATTGTGTTTTTTGTTGTAACATTAGAAATAATTGAGGTTGAGTGATCAAAATTTAATGATCATATCCTTAAAATGCTTACTAATGAAGGCAGCAACAGTTAGGTAGATACAAAATCCATAATCTAGAAACTGGGCAACTCTGATGCCAGAACACATGCCATGCAGTAACACCAGTGACGCAATGTGAAACCAATGACATAACTTAAGATTATTTCAAACAAATTTTTTATCCATTTATCAGTAATCTTTTACATTACAAATAATTTCAGATTTCATAAAATCTCTGCGGTCTGGGTCAGCGTCCCTGCACTGTCTGTAGAGTTTTTGCTTTTCAGCAGCACTTAATTTCACCACCTGTCAAAAGGAAAGCCATATTATGTTTGTACAATATTGAAACAGTAATAAAATGCTAATAAGTCTTTATTAATATAATTGTTGAGGCTTTTATGAAATCTTATGTTGAGAAAAATGTTAGTGGTGTTATTGATTGTCACTGGTGTAATCGTCATGTCACTGGTGTTACCAGCAGTAACAGTAACACCAGTGACGATAACACCAGTGACAAATCTGCAGACAAGATGGGATATCTAAGATAGCGGCCACAGTAGCTCAAACTACACTTCTTAAATTGTAAATAAATCACTTAATCTTGCAATTTGAAAAATTATTTTGATCAAATTTCCTTTCCCCTTACTATAAACTGTAGAACACCAATGACGCATCTTAAGTCCTCGCATGAAATTATCAAATTATTTATCAAATTGCTAAAAGATGAAGAGAGAGTGAACACTCACCATGTGCTTTTTAAAACAGCCCTGCTCCATGAACCTTTGACCCAGGAAGAGGTTGGCAAGGATGTTGCCTTTTTTCAAAGTGATGTTTTTTATAAATTGTAACACCAGTGACATGAAATTGAGGGACAGGTATTCCCTGTAAATTATTTATAATATTTAGTTGATATTTTAGTTCTTTAAGTAATCCACTAAATAACTATACTACTTTCATTTGTATAATGACATTTAAAGGGGGAGAAAAATATATTTTTCAACTCAAAATATGTCACTAAACAACGACTCCTGACCCGAGGGACAAGCCAATTTCATGGTACTGACCGTATTCTACAATATATCAAAAAATTGCTTTTCAATATAACTGTCTAACATATGTTTTATTAACAATAAAACACTTAAATTAAAACAAAAAACAGATATTTTGTGTCGTTATCTGACAGTTTTAAGTGTTTTTCCTGGTGGTTAAGCCCGGGACAGGAAAGCCACCATTTTCGTAGAATGACCCAATGAACAAAACAAACAAAAGTAATTAAAATAGCTTGTGGTAGATTTTCCCCTACGCACCTGATGTCTCCATTTTTTTAAATCCGTGCTACCTGAGAAATAGAAATAAGGCTTCTGCCTTTCCGTTTGCCAAACTGGTTGAAACACTTCAACACCCATAATGCACTGGGCACGTTGCCATCCAAAGCCACTCCCAGGCAGTCTGCTATGGATACGCTTCCCAGAGTCAAATACTGCCTTGCTACAGTAGAAAATACTTCTTAGCAGACTTTGTCATAATGGTTTTGACTTGTATTGTTCCCATGTGCAAGAATTCAAAGATGAAACGTTAAGCACTTTTTTTTTATTATGTGTTTGGTGTCATCCGGCAGATTTTGTAGTCAAATAAAAGTGAATTTCTAGGCCCAGGAAACATATTAAACCATTTATATAAACTATCGACATTGCCGATTTTTAACCTGCTTTGTTTTGTTACAAAGTTACTCTTTATGCTCAATTGACAGCAATGTTGATTACCACAATAATCATTAAAACTCGTCCTTTATTTTCTTTGAAAGAAGCAAAATTGAGGTTACAGTGGGGCAGTTACAATAGAAGTGAATGGATTTTTTTTAGGATTTAAGCAGAAATGTAAAGCTTATTTTTATAAAAGCACTTACATGAACTATTCTATTAAAACTTTTATTTGAGGTGTAAAGTTGTTCTTCAATTTACAGTTTACAGCATTATACTGTCATGGAAACAAAGTTGTAAAATTGAATACGCCTTTACAGTTACTTCTTATGACTATATAACTGAAACAGTATTTAGATGCTGCTTGTCTGCACAAATGGAAGAAAAGTGTCCATTTGCTGTACCCTTCAGATTCCTTCATTCCGAAAGGCCCTTTGAAGTAGCCAGTTTTGAACGTCCCTTCAATATGTCAGCCATGACTGTTCACTCTCCAAAGTGCCCTTTGGAGGTAGATTCATCCTGTTTGGAATGCAGCCAAAATGTGAGCCGCAGCAAAGATGGCCTTATTTGGGAGTTAACAGGGTCTTTGGCTCTGCCATTGGAGAAAGCGTAATGGCCAACTTGGATCATGCGTGCCTTGAAGGCATTGATTTTCTTCATGCAACAGTCAATCACTGTTTGTCGGTATTCTGCGCAATTAGGAGATTGCAGATTGTGACGAGAAGCAGGGGGGGGCAGAGAGCCATGAGAATGGAGTGACACACACGCCACAACGGTCTTGAGTCCCACGCAGGAGCTCCGGAAGGATAAAAGGAGGAGTAATGACAGTGAAGGATGAAAGAGGATCAGGTGGACTTTATTTTGTTGCTTTATTTTATTTTTGCGGCAGTCGTCCTTGTTTCTGTTTATATTATTACCCAAACTATGTTCATCTTTGGCCGGTTCCCGCCTCCTCCTTCCCTTAATTATGAACATTTTTACATTGGTGCCGGAACTCGGGAGGAAGGAGGAAAGTGTTGTCAAAGGGCCCTTGCCGCTGTGGGAAATCGGTGGTGCCATGGAGTAGGGCTGAGCAGAGTCTGCCGCCATGGGCGCTCGACACGACTTGCCGGGGAACGGATGAACTTGCTGCGGTCCACCTGGGTGTTGGAGGGGCAGCTGCCATTCTTAAAGGGAAGGAAGAGTGTCCACCGTTTGCCTTGATGGGGAGGAGCAGGCAGGAAACAGGAGGTTGCCGTCCACCAGGGGGCAGAGAGGAGTCAAAGGCAGTACACCGAGGGGTATCCAGAACCACCACTAGGCATCATGGAGGAGGTCCAGATGTAGAGTGCAGTCTCGAGGGTACCAACCACCCTGCGAAGGGCTATGGGTGTATGTGGCAAGAAGCAGGGCTGGGCCGAGAGTTATGGGAACGGAGCAAGGCCGGTGGTGCGAGGGTTAACGATCCCGAGTCCCACAGTGGAGCTCTGGAAGAATAAAAAGTGTGCACAACAGTTTCCCGCTATTTACGCATTTCTCCTAACTATTCTCCTAAATTGGTTCTTTATTTGTCTTGAACAGCAGACATAATATTTATCCATTTCTAGTCATAATATGGAGACAATGAGCATATTAACTGTTTTGCCGTGCTGCTTATATTTATCACGCAGTAATAATGCCAAAACCAGTCTTCTGTGGATGAGAATCCGAAACAAGGACTGGTGGGACATTGTCCTGCTCCACTTCACAGATACGGAGTGAAAGGAGAATTTTAAAATGACAGGACACTCTTTTATATGACACTCGTTCCGAGCGTCATACGTCATTACGCTATTTTTACGTATTTGCACATCCGCATTCCTTTCAGTTTCGGATTTCAATCCGATCAAGTTTATACATGTTCTCTCGATCGGATTAGAAAAGGAATAAACTACCCATTTCCATCCGATCAAAATTTTATTCGAATAGAGCTCAATCGGATGGATTAAAGTGTTTACATGAAGGCTTTTCAGTCCGATTGAGCCATCAATCCGATTACTAAAGGATTATTTGGTTGCATGTAAACGTAGCCAGTGAGAGACGAAAGAGGACCAGGCTTGGACTTTATGTTGTTACTTTGTTTCAGTTATCCGTGAGAGGCTGGCGCTTTACTTTTGCTCCTTATTTCCAGCACAACGAACAATGTTACACAGTTTAGGTTTGTGTTTAAGTTGGTCAAGAAAATTGGCCACATTCACCAACAGAAAGCTGCTTGGTTGGAAAGTGATTTCTGTGGGAGCTGTGCTACATACATTACTACACTTTTTTTTTTAGAAGCTATATTTTGGGGCTTTTTTGCCTTTATTAAGACAGTGGGAGGACACATCATGGGAGAAAATCATGGGAGATGAAAAAGGTGAACTGGACCAGGTAAGGACCTTAAGCTGGGGTTGTACTGGGGCGGCCCAAAGTGCAACAGCATGAGGTGTCAGAGCACTTGCCCACATGGTTATGGCTCTAACACTTGACAATTAACCTTTTTTGCCTGCTAAATTTCTCATAAATATAGCTGATATGACTGCATCTTAACATTATCCTTAAGTTGTGACTATATTCACAATATAACATGGCCTCTTGTAGCATATTGCTTAAATAACTCACAAAATATCTCTACTGGAAATCTGTGGGCCAACTGACCTGCTACGTGGGCACCTGATTTGACCCACTCGCCAAAGAGTATCGGTTCACTAGCTCCTGTGGCAGTGACTATTACATCAGCTCCTATCACGGCCTCCTTCACCGAGGAACAAACTCTAACAGGACCTTGGAGATCATTAACAAACCGATGAGCCATTTCTCTTCTTCGACTCCACACACGGACCTGAAATAAACACAACACTGAATGACACACAAAAAATAGTTTATAACCTGGATATATGGACATATTTCCCATGTTCAGACTAATTACCTCTTTGAACTTGAAGACCTTAGTAAAGACATCATAATGGCTTCTAGCCTGTTGCCCTGAACCAAGGATGCACAACACATTTGAAAGAGCTGGCATGAGCAGCTGGAGAGAGAAAACATTCAGAATAAGTGACTTTATATATTACACCATGACAAATTTGGGGTGAGTTTCAGAGGAACCTACTTTAGCTGATATGGCTGACACTGCTGCGGTTCGTTTGGCTGTGATGGCCTCCCCATCCATGATCTGACATTGGAGATACAGTTACAGAACTAAAGCATTTCCAGAGCAGAATTATGCTGTTTTAACATTTACTTTCCTTTAAAGGTGGGGTATGTGATTCTCTTTTTTGTCCATTTTTTTTCAAAATCACTTCCTATTCATAACCCACTTATAGCCACTGAGTTAGAAGCACTGAAATGAAAATGAATCAATTTAATCATCTGTGGAACGGGCAGGACTCGAAAAATTCCAGCCAATCATTTCCGAGTTAATTAATTAATTAGTTAACCAATTAATTAATACATTCTTAACCTTTTTTTGTAAAACCTAAGTACAAAAATAGATCTGATTCACCTTTTTAATAAGATGAAAATATATTTGAAAATAATTATTGTATTTAAGGGGTAATGAAAATGTTATTTATTTGTATTTTAATGTTTCCAATATTCTGTTATTGAAGGTTACACAACATAACATTCATCAATAAGTCATCAATGAAAATGCAATTCGATACATTCAATAATTTTAATAAAACATGTTTTAACTTCTATATTAAAATAAACCAATTAAATAATACATTCTTAAAAATAAAACTTTTATTTATTTATATTTTATTTCGAACAAGACAAGATAAAAATAAAACAAAATATAAAAATACAATAAGTACAGTGATGTACTATTTGGTCTATGGACTGGTCTATTTTAATTCCAAAGGCCAAGGGAACTTTATCAGGATGCATAGTATCCTGGATCCATGAAATAACTGGGCTTTAAAAATAAAACTCTGCCTGCCTCTATGGGAATTTAACATAGGGGTGTCCTGACTTATGCACCCTGTATTTTAAGGAAGAACCATTATTCATTCACAAAGAAAATTGGTGTCCTTAAAGGTTGGATTTTTCCTAATTTTTTTAATTAAGGCATTAAGATAAATTTCCAAAAGAAGATTTTTTTTATTCCTCTTTTTAGGCAACTTTAGCATGGGTGTCCAAACTTATGCACATCACTGTATGTTGCAACATACCGAAGAAAAAAAAAATATCTATACAGTATTATAAACCTTAATTAGATATGTCAATGAGGTGCGAAAGCAGGAGGAGAGGATGAGGAGTATAAAGGCCATTTCCCAGGCCAAGCAGGGAGAGTGGATGAGATGGGAGAGTGTGGAACAACGCAAGATGGGCTGGCAAGACCTTTGGTCAATGGAAGAGAGTAGGATCAGTTTCCTTATTAGGTCAACATATGATGTTCTCCCATCACCGCAGAACCTAAACCTCTGGGTAGGAGAGGATCCCTCTTGTCCTTTGTGTTCATCACCTGCCACATTAAGGCACATTTTGACAGGATGTAAGGTGGCTCTTAGCCAAGGTCGGTTTACTTGGCGCCATGACCAAGTACTGCGATGTTTGGCTTTAGCATTGGAAGGCAAGCGTAGTATGACCAATAAGTTGCCGCCTGTTCATTACACGCAGAAGACAATATTCCTCCGCCCAGGCGAGCAACCACCAAGAAAAGGTGTTAACACCAATTTTCGCTCAGGACAACTGGAAGCTGCTAGGGACTGGAAGATGCTGGCTGATCTTGATCAACGGCTTATTTTTCCACCTGAGATTGCCACCACTAACCTACGACCAGACATTGTTTTGTGGTCTGGATCAGCACGCATTGTTCAACTGATAGAGTTGACAGTGCCATGGGAGGATGCTGTAGATGAGGCATATGAGAGGAAGAAACTGCCGTATGCTCATCTGGCCACTGAAGCAGAACAGCGAGGATGGAGAGTCCAGGTTTATCCAGTGGAAGTGGGTTGTCGAGGTTTTGTGGCACACTCTACAACCCGGTTCCTCAGGGACGTCGGATTCAGCGGCCAAGAGTTGCGTCGCACAGTAAAGAACTTATCTGAAGCAGCAGAAAGGAGCAGCAACTGGCTGTGGTTGAGACGGAAAGATTCTAGCTGGCTGTGTACAGGCCGCCACGCTACGGTTTCGTAGAATTCTTGAAAAACTTGAAGAGTCTGTTGGTTTATTTGTATAGGTTGTATAGTATAGGTTGTATAGTATACTATACAATTTGTATAGGTTGTATAGTATAGAATGATGGGTGGTTGGGCAGATATTGTGTTTTGCGGTAGGTGGTATGCCATACGGAACCGTTGCCACTGTAACTGCTTTAACGCACCAGTGGGGCTCGACAGCCTTAGTCAATCGGGTTGGCGCGTATGGTTGGGTTGCGGAGAGATTGTGAGATTGTGGTTAGGTCTCAGCAGCAGGAGGGATGTAGAGGTCAGTAAGCTGGGCTGAGTTGAGTGGGGGACGGAGGGGGGTGACTCTGGGACGCCAGAGTCACTGTCGAGCCCTCTTGAGGTGTCGTGGGCTAGTCGACGAAACACTGAGGACGGAAGGTGCCCACTTGAAGACCCTAGAGATGTCCCCTACTCGGCTCAATCCAGACGGTTGTCGTGTTGGTCCACTAGGGAGACCACACTGTAGTTGCAGCCGTCGTGTGTGCTGACGTGCCAAGTACACTGCAGCCGTTAACGCCGGACAGAAGGGGAGTCACACCCTCATATGGAAAGAAGCATAAATGGATGGAGAAGCATAGTTTACTGTAAGGCTACGTCTTAGTGTTGCTTATCTTGGCGAAAGCCGAGTACAAATCAGCATGAAGTTTTAACATCTACTCTCGTGTAATGGAAATCATGTCAGAAAAGATATGTCCATAAAGCTTGTTATTTTTCCCACCCCTTATACAACTCTAAATAACTTTACTAAGTAAAAAAAAAAGTCAAACGTCCATCTACATCCGTCCATGTAGATTTTCTCTAAAAATATATGATCATTTGAATTTTTTAATGCAAGACAAGTTTGGTTCAAGTTTTTGAAAAACATGTCATAACAATAATATATTTATTTAAAAATAAACACCTTTCAAACAGTTTAGAAAATAATACCTGCAGTGTGTACTCCCAAATGTATTCAAGATATGAGCAAAATGTTGTTAATTTTTAATAACATATATAATAATATATAGTAAGTGTAATGGTTCCACTTCCAATATTGTTTTTGACCCTTATTATCTACCCTTTTCCATTTAATTATCATTATCAAAGGGTGTAAATGATGAATGTAACGTGCACGTGTAGCCACATGTTTTAAAGTACATTTTTAACAGATGTTTCATTTTCTTTACTGTACACTATTATGTGATTGACACAGATGGCAATTTAGTACATCTCAGAAATACACAGATGTGCACAGAATATGAAGGTAATCTGTTTTACAAAGGACAGGTTTGTGTCTCACCGCTGTGACGTGCCCATGCTCGGGATCGAACAGTAACACTGTGGCTTGAGTTGATGGTAAACTGGAGCCCTCTGCACGTTGGTAGAAAGTCACCATCTTTGTGCATAAAATACCCTCAGCGGCCAGATATGCAGGCATCACGCCTAAGAACCTGACAATTGCATCAAGTGTTTACTTCTATATAAATATGCCCGTAAACGATAGAAATAAATTGAAACATGGATTCATTCATACCCATGGTGTTGCTGTATAGGGACCACAGATCTCACAGGCTGGATTATTTCAGAACTGTCCCGTTTGGAAAACTTTCCCATGACAGACTCCAGTCTGGGAATCAGATCCTCGTAACTGAGGCAACGTTCCACCTCATGTTTGTTTAATAAGACGGGAGACTCTGAGTCTGTCATAGTTGTTTCCCCTGTATGTCTTGCTATCAAAAACTTCTCGATTTGTTTGGTTTTGGACTTTGGTTCCAAAGTCACGTGGTTGGTTCGTTCGAGTCCGAACCGGTCGGAAGGCGCGTTTTTCATATCTAAAACAAAAGTCTTCATACAAAACCACGAAGAAAAATAAATAAAACATTTGAATCACGACGAATGTTAAATATGCATAAATCTACCCCCAAACAACACGTGGCGTCACAATTTTTTGTGATCAGCAGCAGCACTGGACTGGTGTCATTTTCAGACCCTATCGTTCGATGTAACAAATGTAAATTTAAATGTAGTACAAACATCGTTTCATATATGCAAGTCAAATTACTTAATGCACATCCAAACAAAACTGCGTATTGGAATTATTCTCAAACTCGAATTGCAATGCATAATTAGTAAAAATGAAAAAGTCCTATGACAATTAACCCAAGATGTTTTATTTGATATGAGCAAACGTTTGAAGAAATTTACTTTCATTTTGGGTGACTTTAAAGTCAAGAAAAAAGCAGCAATATTTTTCAAGGTAATACAAATATTAGTAGACAAGGTTAAAATGTATGTCCACCAAAATAATCTTATGATCTCAATTTACTACAGTTAATTCCAATGTTTAATATACAATTAAAATACATTTGCCAATATCTTTTGTGTAGTATTTAGTATGTATTGTACTTTATATATATACTTTGGGTGAAAAAATTAAATGCAATATAAATTCTCCAGTTTGCATTAGGTAACACAAAAAGTAGAAGACCAGTTTATTCTATTTTAAAAACACCAGTGTTTAAGTTTTAGATGGGTTTGATAAATGTTCATACTGCACAAACAACCAAACAAATGTAATTTAATTTTAACCGAACTTTATTTCGGCTGTCAGAAACTGAGGATCATACTCAACATTGTTGGCATTGATTTTAGCATGCGAGAAAAAAACAACAAAAAAAAAGTACAAGAGAGATCACTGTTTAAAAAAACAAAGCAAAAGTGTAAAAGGTATGAGCTCAAACTAAGAGTCTTTCAATAGACATCTGCACAGACTGAATCTGAGGTTTCAGCTGCGATCCCTCTTTGATGGTGACTGATGTGGCAATGACAGGCCTTGACACTCCACATGCACGTCCGAGAGCTTGTTTAGAGCGCACAAAGACATACGGCACGTTCTTATCCTCACACAGCAGCGGCAGGTGTAGAATGATCTCCAGAGGTTCAGCATCGGCAGCCATCACAATAAACTCAGAAATCCCACGGTTAAGAGTTTTAGTGGCTGTGGAACACAATGAAAGTCAGAGCTGGCATTTAGCATTTAGTTGATCTTATATAGCTGAAGTTACTAATTTCTCTGATTATCACAGTTATTTTTGTCTCCCATTCTGACTTAACACCAAAGACCTTGAAAGTGCAAGTTAAGTAAATATATTAAATAAATATAATAACTAT
Source organism: Semotilus atromaculatus (assembly GCA_031834385.1). Taxonomy (NCBI): domain Eukaryota; kingdom Metazoa; phylum Chordata; class Actinopteri; order Cypriniformes; family Leuciscidae; genus Semotilus; species Semotilus atromaculatus. The sequence goes on from JAULUF010000014.1 coordinate 8,021,472, forward strand.
GAACAGATATATAAAATGAAAACCAGAATAATTGTTGTATCAATACACCAAAACAAATATGCAAATAACTCGCACTTCCACACTTCGGTCAAGCAGGAGCATCATCACTTTGATTTAAAAAAAGAAAAGTGTATTAAATAAAAGATGAAAATGCAACAAATCCATACGAGACCTTTTACAAAAACAACCGAAAATGTTTTCATGAAAGTGGAATCTATTAAATACAATACATTCAATATGAAGAATCTGAATAATAAGTGTTATTTAGGGCTAGATGAATTGGGTCAATTACAAGCAATTACATATTTTATTTTTATGTATTGTACACGCATAAGTATTAGGCCTACTATTAGATTAACCTACATTATATAACTGACCTGAGATCAGTTAAAACCATTAAACACTCATCCATGAGTTCACCAGATCAACGCCATCCAGCGGCGAACCATCGGATTAAAAAAAAAAAATCTTTTTTTTTTTAAATAAAATTTAATAAACAAAGTAAACTAAATTTGAAATGTTTCGAAATCAATATCGATATGACGTAGCGAAGCATTTTTTTCCCCTGAAATCGCGAGACTTGACGAGTTTGATACAAGCTTCGGAACTACTGATTCGAGAAGAAAAAAAAATCTTCATGAAGAAGTGTTTCGAAAGCGCCCATCACCAGTAGCCTAAAATACACGATTTTTTTAAACCATCTATGTTGTTAATGAAACATTCATCATGTTGAGGTACTTTAACGTTACCTTCATTGGCCCCCTTTCTCAGCTGTTTGTAGTTCGACGCTTGCTGCACAAGGTCCAGAATGGTTTTGGAGAGCGTGGCGTCTGCCAGGGGATAGGCTTTAGGATTCACTTCAGCTTCAGTCTGTGTAAAGAGAACGCACAAAAGAACAGAGTATTCAGCGAAACACCCAAGTAACGTTACATAAAGTTAACCCGGCGACACTTAGTATGCAGGTCAATAATGTTTGTATTTAGATCTACAATAAAAATGGATAAAAACAGAAACCTTATCTTTTTAAATAATGTTTAGTCTATTATTTAGTATGAACACACTTTCGGCAGGCAAAATTAAAACATCTAAACGTTGAATGTAGTGAAAGAATCAGAGAAATAGTAACGTTAAGAAGTCCCACACGTGATACTCACCATCGTGTTTGTTGCGTTTTAGCCGGTGACTAACTTAGATACAAACGGGTCCTCTCGGCAATAGCTTCACGGAGGAGAGTACTATTTAAGTAAACAGAAAAAGGCTAATATTGAGCAAATAAAATAAATAAATCGCTATAATAACCAACGCAGCTGAGATCTTCCCTGCTACCTGCTTCTCTGCGTCTCACAACACGTGTTAATGAAAGACAGTGTGCGCATGCTCACGTTTCAAACCACTTCCTGTAGTCGATTTTATCTTTTATATTTACATTTCATTTTAAAGTCATGGCTTATATGATGTTAAGCTGTAAAAAATATTTTTAATAAAATATTTTAAAAGCATGAATATTTTTTCAGATCTGTTTTCAGAAGTGTACTATTGTATTTAGTGTAGTAATAATAATTAGTTATTATTAGTTCTTCTGAACATTAATTCATCTTTTGTTTGGAGCTTTACTGGAGGTTTTTAACTGATCTCGGGTCATTTTTATCATGTAGGTTAATTTAATGAATTTTATTAAACATTTCATGAAAAAGGAGACTTACAGTTGATTGTTTCTAATTGACTTTAATATATGCAATTCCGTTTCAAACATTTAAACAAATTATGCAGACAATTCATGTCAAATGGTATTTAATGAGTTGTAGTTTACATTTAGTAGTCAAATCTTCATAAAAACACATGTAATTAGTTGATATTGATATTATGATATTGATCTATGATATTGGGTATCCTTTCAGACCACTTACATTTGTGTAATACTTAATTTGACAGTAATACAAGTACTGGTAGTACAAGTACACGTTTTACAAGTATTTTGTTTACAAGTATGGTTTTTATTTTATTTTTTTATTTTTTATTTTTTAAGGGATCAAGAGAAATACGATGCATTAAATTGAACAGTAGATGGCGGCATGTGCTCATGACACCAGCCCGCCATTAAAAGAAAAGAAGAAGAATCGGAGAGCGAAGGATTTTGGGTAGGACATCCTTAGGTCAGCCATATTGCTGTGGTCTGTCTGAAGGAGAGAGAGAAGATGAGGGGGATCCGGGGAATAAGCCAGTTATCGGTGAGAATTTCATTAACATGGTTAAAGATTACTAATAGAGGTTCTGCTGCATGGTTTTGTGTCTTATTTTGTGAAGGTGGTGCAGACTCTGGCCTTGGTTCTCACGATGATATATTACCCGATGATATACTTGTTTCACAAGAGATATAGTTGTCAATTCAGCTCTTAACATTTCATTTGATTAACTTCGTCATTTTATCCATATTTTATCAGTTATATAGCAGCGGCTTTCAGTCTTTTAGATGCAACGGAACCACATCCTAAAATGTAAAAGCCATGATCTAGGCTATATAGTTTCTTGTAACGTTATACAGGCCAATTATAGTTATAGTACTGCACTCTTAGATGTATAGTTTATTTGATTTATTACGCTATTTTTTCTCTAAAAATTTCCATGGACTCATAAGCATTCCTTTCCTGATATGACAGCACATTCATGTCAGCAGTACTAGAGCAGGAAGAGTGACATAATGTTAATTGTGTGTGAGAGAGAGAGAGGGGTTCTAACCCTAACTTATCTTAGTTGTCATGCGATTCATTGATTCTAAAGTGTAATAGTTTTTTTTATTGGATTACCTACATTACGAGTGAAAAGTTCATACACTTGTCTGTATTTATGTTTTTCATGATATTAAAAACCTTTTGAGTGGAAGGTTTATGCTTAAAAATAAAATATTTAATTAAAATGTAAGTTTTATTTCACACAATTATATACAGTATCATATATATATATATATATATATATATATATATATATATATATATATATATATATATACGTACACACACACACACACACACACACATACAATAGCCTATTGGTCAAAAGTTTGGAAACATTACTGTTTTTAATATTGTTAATACTGTTTAAAATATTTTAATACTGTTTAAAATAATGGTTTTCTATTTTAATATATTTTAAAATATAGTTTATTTCTGTGATGCAAAGCTGAATTTTCATCAACCCTTCCAGTCTTCAGAAATCATTCTAATATGCTAATTTATTATCAATGTTGGAAACAGTTGTGCTGCTTAATATTTTTTTATAACCTGTGATACTTTTTTCAGGACTCTTTAATAAATAAAAATATTGAACAATGAACAGCATTTATTTCAAATAGAAATCTTTTGTATCGTTCAAAAGTTTGGGTCAGTACAATTTTTTTTTTTAAAGAATTAATACTGTTATTCAGAAAGGATGTTAAATTGACAAAAAAGTGATAGTAAATATTTAGTCTGTATTGTTAGAAAAGATTTCTATTTTGAATAAATGCTGTTCTTTTTAACTTATTCGCCAGTGAATCCTGAAAAGGTATCACAGGTTACAAAAAAATATTAAGCAGCGCAACCGTTTCCAACATTACTAATAACTGAGTGTCAAAGCAGCGTATTAGAATGATTTCAGAAGGATCATGTGACGTTGAAGACTGGAGTAATGGCTGATGAAAATTCAGCTTTGCATCGCAGAAATAAATTATATTTGAAAGTTATTATATATGTTATTAAATACTATTTGATATTAAAAGAGAAAACCATTATTTAAAGGTGTGATAATATTTCACACTATTACAGTTTTTTTCTGTATTTTTGATCAAATAAATGCAGGCTTGATGAGCATAAGAGACTTTAAAAATATTAAATAGTAATGTTTTCAAATTTATGACTGATTTATATATATTTTTTTTTATTACATTTTTTTATTTATTTATTTATTTATTTTTTATCGGTCATAAGTTTGAAAATTAAATAGTAATGTTTTCAAACTTATGACCGATAAAAAAATAAATAAAAAAATAAAATAAAATATATATATATATACTGTGAAGAGAATAAGTATTTGAACACCCTGCTATTTTGCAAGTTCTCCCACTTAGAAATCATGGAGGGGGCTGAAATTGTCATCGTAGGTGCATGTCCACTGTGAGAGACATAATCTAAAAAAAAAAATCCAGTAATCACAATGTATGATTTTTTAACTATTTATTTGTAAGATACAGCTGCAAATAAGTATTTGAACACCTGTCTATCAGCTAGAATTCTGACCCTCAAAGACCTGTTAGTCTGCCTTTAAAATGTCCACCTTCACTCCATTTATTATCCTAAATTAGATGCTCCTGTTTGTGGTCGTTAGCTGCATAAAGACCCCTGTCCACCCCGTACAATCAGTAAGAATCCAACTACTAACATGGCCAAGACCAAAGAGCTGTCCAAAGACACTAGAGACAAAATTGTACACCTCCACAAGGCTGGAAAGGGCTACGGGGAAATTGCCAAGCAGCTTGGTGAAAAAAGGTCCACTGTTGGAGCAATCATTAGAAAATGGAAGAAGCTAAACATGACTGTCAATCTCCCTCGGACTGGGGCTCCATTCAAGATCTCACCTCGTGGGGTCTCAATGATCCTAAGAAAGGTGAGAAATCAGCCCAGAACTACACAGGAGGAGCTGGTCAATGACCTGAAAAGAGCTGAGACCACCATTTCCAAGGTTACTGTTGGTAATACACTAAGATGTCATGGTTTAAAATCATGCATGGCACGGAAGGTTCCCCTGCTTAAACCAGCACATGTCAAGGCCCATCTTAAGTTTGCCAATGACCATTTGGATGATCCAGAGGAGTCATGGGAGAAAGTCATGTGGTCAGATGAGACCAAAATAGAACTTTTTGGTCATAATTCCACTAACCGTGTTTGGAGGAAGAAGAATGATGAGTACCATCCCAAGAACACCATCCCTACTGTGAAGCATGGGGGTGGTAGCATCATGCTTTGGGGGTGTTTTTCTGCACATGGGACAGGGCGACTGCACTGTATTAAGGAGAGGATGACCGGGGCCATGTATAGCGAGATTTTGTGGAACAACCTCCTTCCCTCAGTTAGAGCATTGAAGATGGGTCAAGGCTGGGTCTTCCAACATGACAATGACCCGAAGCACACAGCCAGGATAACCAAGGAGTGGCTCTGTAAGAAGCATATCAAGGTTCTGGCGTGGCCTAGCCAGTCTCCAGACCTAAACCCAATCGAGAATCTTTGGAGGGAGCTCAAACTCCGTGTTTCTCAGCGACAGCCCAGAAACCTGACTGATCTAGAGAAGATCTGTGTGGAGGAGTGGGCCAAAATCCCTCCTGCAGTGTGTGCAAACCTGGTGAAAAACTACAGGAAACGGTTGACCTCTGTAATTGCAAACAAAGGCTACTGTACCAAATATTAACATTGATTTTCTCAGGTGTTCAAATACTTATTTGCAGCTGTATCTTACAAATAAATAGTTAAAAAATCATACATTGTGATTTCTGGATTTTGTTTTTTTTAGATTATGTCTCTCACAGTGGACATGCACCTACGATGACAATTTCAGACCCCTCCATGATTTTTAAGTGGGAGAACTTGAAAAATAGCAGGGTGTTCAAATACTTATTTTCTTCACTGTATATGGTTGTAAGAGGTAGGTGCAGCAATAGTATGATGATAATTTTACTTATTACCTCTATTAGATGAGATCATCACTCTATACAGCATAGAATGTTTAATTCCATATTTCTGGTGTTATTATGAGTTCAACCGAAATTCACATGAAAAGAAGGGCTTGTAACTCTAATTTTCCCAACCTTCACCCCTTTTGTTTGTGTGAAACTCAGGTTAAGTAGCCATCTCATGCCTCGCTCTTCCCCTCTTTATTCTGTTATTTTTGCACACACTCTTTCTTCAGAGGCGTCATGTCTTTTGTGATTTTCAGAGGAGGCTTTATGCAGCCCAGGCTGCCCGTAAGGTGGAGGTTGCGGCAGCCGTGGAGCCAGTAAAGTTTCTGCCGCAGGAAGTGCAGGTCAGTAGATGATGATTTGTCTCTCTCTCCACAGAGACGCTTCTATGCGGCCACTCAAAGGGACCAGCCCTTAACTGTGCCTCTGTCGGGGGTCGAGGTCTCGGCAGGTGCTCCTCACATGTACCAGGATGTTCATGTATGTGTGGTGCTGGAGAGGGTTTCTGTTCTGATATTAGGGACTGTCTATGAAATAGGATTTGAATTGAATTTGTCATGCCCATGGTGAATTTGAAATTTGTTCTGCAATACCTGAAAGAGTTAACTAGTTGAATGCAAGTTTGTGATTAAACAAATCATTTTATTCTCATTTTTTAAAAACTAATTATGCAAATGTATTCCCTGAAATGTACAAGGTGTCTTTTTTAACCTGAACAGATATGTTCCAAGAATTTATTTTGTCATATTTTTTTCAGGTAACTTTCAATAAGTGTTGACATCAACATTTTAACATATTGATTACATAATAGATTAAGCTATATCCACATAAGTGCACTAATATTAAACTTATTCCGTTCTATTCAATTATTTATTGAATAAATATTATAAAACGTGTGAATCTATAAGCAGCATTTCAAATGTTAAATTTCAAATCTTAATTGTCTTTTTTTTTAAATAGAAATAGCCTATGTTGTGTGTGATTGATCACATGTTTATGGGTAATTCAAACCTGAAAAATGGAATTAATTATAAAATTCCAAATCATACAGATGCTATTTAGGTGTTTATTAATGTTGACTGTGTGTTACTGTTAATAGAGAAATATTGAATTAAAATGCAAATTCCAACTTGGTGATATAAATCGGACATTTCAAAATAGTTATATTTTTAGTAACTCCCATATACAACAAAAATATAACATGAAATTTAGTTAAACAAATTCTGTATCCCTGTTGGAACATCCACAAGAAATACACTTTAGTCTTTTTCAAATAGTATAGACAATAAAATAGTGAAAATTTGAAGGTGAGATCAGTCATCTGATGACAGCTCATCATTAGCTTGTGCAATGAGGTCCAAATCTTGGATCCCTATTAGGAAACGACTAAATGAGGTACTCCAGTTGTTGAAAAAATACATTTATTCATGAAAATAAAAATAATTTTAAAAAATAATGTTAAAACTTGTCAAATTGTCCCTGAGCTGTCATTAAATATTTGATAAGTCAAAACAAGTATTCTAGTCTATTGTGACATCAATAATTATGTTAATGTTTAGCCTAACTTGAAAATGTCAAAACAATGATATTAGTAAGCAATTGGTACAAGGTGTAAATACACTCCTCCTTTTCCACATTCCAGGTGACAAAATTGTCCAGTGGGTTAGTGATCGCTTCCTTGGAAAACTATTCTCCTGCTTCTCGGATCGGTGTGCTTGTCAGGGCCGGAAGCCGATATGAGGCGATTGACAACCTCGGTGTCACACACATGCTTCGTCTGGCTGCCAGTCTGGTATACATCGATCATGACTCCGTTTGACTGCTGTTCTGCTAGTGTGCTGTGACTCTGTTAGCATTCACTTTTCTATTCTGCTGATTCCAGACAACCAAGGGAGCATCCGCCTTCAGGATCTGCCGCGGCGTTGAGACTGTTGGGGGAAGCTTAAGGTCAGTTTGACAGTGGCACAGAATACTGTCTTCTGAACTTCTATTATTTGTGACAGAATACAGTGATTTTCAGTTGGTTTTGCTTCAGGATCCACTTTTGCCTTCTGTTTTTTGCCTTTTTGCTGTTCAAGAACCATATCAGAACAGACCTGCCAATCACTGGCATAATATATTTGGTGCATTATCATGCTCAAAGCATATCTGTTATGGGATACTTTGTAAGTAAATGTATGTAATATATCTTTGATGTGCAGTGTGTCAAGCTCCAGGGAGAACGTGGTGTACACCGTAGACTGCCTGAGAGATCATATGTGAGTAGTACATTATTCACATTTGTATCTAATCTTGTGTAAAGATTAGAGTGATCTCTTCTTCCACCGAAATCATGTTGTCTGTGTGTCCTCTCACAGTGACACTGTAATGGAGTATCTGATCAATGTGACCACTGCACCGGAGTTTCGTCAATGGGAAGTGTCAGACCTTACTGCCAGGGTGAAAGTGGATAAGGGACTTGCCAAGCAGACTCCACAGATTGGTATGCAGTGTTTAACCCTCTGATGGTCACTTTAGACCCTTTTAATTTATTTTAATTGTTTACTTCATTTGAATGGTGCACAACACTTGCTATATGAACACACTTGATGACTTAAAAAAGGCCCTAAAATAGTCAAACTTGTGATCGTCCACCGAAGGAAATGAATGAGAAATATATGTTACACTTTTTGTCTTTGGTCTGTTTTGACAACCAAGGATTACAAGCTTGACATCTAAATGAGGAACACTGGAGGAGAATGACCTGTATAGTTTTGTCATTGGTTTATGATACATTTCGGTGGATGGCAGTTCTAATGTTTCCACTTCCTGTTTCTATTTTTCATCTGTTTGTGCTTCAGGTGTCATCGAGGATTTGCATGCTGCAGCTTATAAGAATGCCCTGTCCAATTCCTTGTACTGTCCAGACTACATGATTGGCCAAATCACCACAGAACAGGTAAAACAACATATTTTACGCAAGTCACTTAATAAGTATAATTTATATAATGCCTAAACACTCCATTAATAAAAATCCATTCTTCAGTCTTTAAAGTTTCATTTAGTTGTATAATAGCTGATATACACGTTTGTGACCACACATCAATCCCAACATTCTTTATTAATGGACCAAGTTAATGGACGTTGCTTAAGAACAGTAAACAACAAGTAAATAACAACCCTGCACCTGCACAAATATATCTACCTCAGCAAATAATTGTATATAACGCATTACAAATAAAAGTTAAAGTTTCTGTTTTCTGTATTTTGATGTCCTCTTACACAGATGCACAGCTTTGTTCAGAACAACTTTACAAGTGCAAGAATGGCCCTTGTTGGTCTTGGTATGTAATTATATTTTTAAAGAAGAACATTTAATCTGACCCAAAAAAGGCAATGAATTCAGTCATTTGTACTGTATGTTATTGTGTAGGTGTGGATCATGACATACTGAAGCAGGTTGGCGAGCAGTTCCTGAACATCCGCAGTGGAACAGGCACTGTTGGATCCAAAGCTGTGTACCGTGGAGGTAGAGAGCATTATTACTACTAGAACATTAATACATGTTAAAAATACAACACACATGACATGATTGTAGAACCTAGTGAACGATCTTGCAAAGCAACACTTAAAGGAATAGTTCACCCAAAAAATTTAAATTCTTTCATTTACTCAGACTCATGTGGTTCCAAACCCATAAGACTTTCGTTCATTTTGATATTTTTAATGAATTCTGAGCGTTTTTATCCAAAGCAACTTGCAGCACATTCAAGGTGTATGTTTTGTCAGTTTGTATGTTCACTTGAGATTTCTAGCACCCATGATGTACCAGCTGAGTTACAGAAACACAATGCAAGATAGTGTTCCTCACACAAAACACAGGAGAGCTGAATAACAATCCAATACTTTTATTTTAAAAAATGATCTTTTCGGGTTTGTAGTCCATATCTTTTTTTCTTTCAGGTAATGCGTTTGCTAGCGAACACCTTAAAGAGTTGACAAAATCAATCAAAAGCAAAATGCTTTTACAATTAGCTTAAAGCGTTTATATATAATGCATTCTAAAAGTATTTTTAGTGCATTAATAATGTCTTGTAATGCACCTTATAATACATTGTACAGTTTAATGAATAATTGTAATCACAGTTGTAATACATTATAATACTTATCTATTCATTGTTAGGCCTTAAGAAAATATAATGCATTAAAACACATGATAAACAACCAATTTCAGATGTAACTAGGAATCTGCAAATATTATAATGCATTTTAAATTTGGCTACAGTTATTTATGAAAAGATATAATGCACATTAGCATAAGCCACTTTTCCACCTTTGGGCCGAACCGTTCTCATTGCTTAACCGTTCCATTCAGTGCCGATCCGGATATGGTTTCATTTTCCACTGTGGGGCTGATAACTCTTTGGAATGTAATAGTCAAGTCACCTTTATTTATATAACGCTTTATACAATACATATTATTTTAAAGCAGCTTTACAGTGATAACAGGAAAAATGATGTATTTTGGCTGTTGTTCAGCTGAAGTCAGTTTAGTGTTGATTCATTTCCATTTGTAAAGATCAGCAATTATTAAATTAGTTTATTTTATCTATAAAGCAGTTATGCAATTTTTTATTTTTTATTTAGCTCAGCTCAGTTCTCATACATCAGCGTTAGTACAGTCAGATCAATAATATTGTTGAATATTAAGTGTCCCCAACTAAGCAAGCCAGAGGCAACAGTGACAAGTTAATACAAATTCTACTCTGCTGCACTCAAAAGTATGAATGTTTTCTTCACAAAAACGCATAATTTTAGGGCATATCATAAGTAGGTGAATTGGAATGCCTCCTCTGACTCGCTGTGTAATGTTAGTCTCTGGCTCTGTTGTCCAGGTGAGCTGAGGCATCAGACTGGACGAGGACTGGTTCATGCGGTGGTGACATGTGAAGGTGCGAGTGTAACATCAGCTGACGCCACAGCGTTCAGCATTCTGCAGCATGTGCTCGGAGCAGGACCACGTGTGAAGAGAGGCTCCAACACTACAAGCAAACTGAGTCAGGCCATCTCAAAGGTCACAGCTCAGCCCTTTGATGTGAGTATCACTTTGAGACCTTAAGCTCAAAAAAGACTTTTATGAAGGACTCTGTAACTGTGTCTGTCTGGCTTTGTTGCAGGCCTCTGCCTTCAATGCCAACTACACTGACTCTGGTCTGTTTGGAGTGTACACCATCTGCCAGGCTAACGCTGCCAAAGACGTACGTGTGATTTACATTACGCTCCGGTTTTAACATGAATTTATTCTACGCATGACACTAGCCAAGGACCTGGGTTTGATTTCCAAGAAACATCACATTAAATTATGATTGAAGAAGTCATAATTAAGATATTATTCAAGAAGCAAGAAATGAATGTCTTGATTTTGGAAACAATATTGCCAGTTACTGTTTTTGGTCCATCGGAAATAGTTCCAATAGTTCCATCTATCTGTCTGTCTTTGTAATAACAAATTAGGCTAGATTTAACAACAAAAGCTAGTGGTGTTACCCATGAGAGTGAGAATTTTCTATTTAAAGTGGGGTTTTTCTTCTGTTCAGGTCATCCAAGCAGCAGTCGGTCAAGTTTATGACGTTGCTCAAGGAAACCTTGCAGCGGCTGACCTCATTAGAGCTAAGTACGTTTTCATCATCTTGATAGCTTGAGAAATAGAGTGCAACACTTTTTATATTGTACACATTACATATTTGTGACCCTGGATCACAAAACCAGTCACATGTCGCTCGGGTATATTTGTGGCAATAGCCAACAATACATTGTATGGGTCAAAATTATTGATTTTTCTTTTATGCCAAAAATCTTTAGGATATAAAGTAAAGATTATGTTCCATGAAGATATTTAGTAAATTTATTACCGTAAATATATAAAACATTTATTTTTGTGAGTAATTGCAGGACAATCGTGAACATAAATGGACAACTTTGAAGGTGATTTTGTCAAGGTTTTGATTTTTTTGCACCCTCAGATTCCATTCCAGATTTTCAAATAGTTGTATCTCGGCCAAATATTGTCATATCCTAACAACTCATACATCAATGGAAAAAAAAATCAATTATTTATTCGTATTTATTAAATCTCAATTTAAAAAAAATTGACCCATGTGGCTCAGGGTCACATTTGTTTGTTCTCATATGATTATTAATGAATTTCGTCTGAGCAGGAATCAGTTGACGGCCGAGTACCTGATGTCTATTGAGAGTTCGGAGGGTTTAATGGAAGCTATTGGATCACAGGCCCTGGCTGAGGGTTCCTACCATTCCCCTGAGGCTGTGACCCAGAAAATTGATGCTGTGTCTTCGGCTGATGTTGTCAATGTAAGCAACTGTTGTCTCTTAGGGTGACGGTATCCCAGTGCACAGGCTCTAGGATGGTAACACAAGAATATCATATTTCAATCCTGGGTAAAGACAACCTTTTACCATTGTGCTTTTACAGAAACCACTTTACTCCAGGTTGCCCCATGGAAACCACCTATTAGTGTGCTAGTGTACTGTACATAATGTTTAATTTTTTTTTTGGTCACTACATAATTCCCATGTCTCCATTGGTGTTATTTATAATTTACTTTACTAAAAAGGCCCTGGTATACTTCGTTTTCCGTGTTCCGCGTTGTACGGATACAACAGTTTTGGATACAGCCAATGACATTCATTTGATTGGTTCTTCATAGGCAGACTCTTATGTTTCTATGTAGAGGAGTCTTTGGTTTAACAATTACTTCATTGTTAATCACAAGTTCTAACCTAGTCATCTGTCTAGTTTCATTTCCCATATTTGTTATTTATACACACAATCAGGGGTTTGACACATACATTCATCTAAAGTACAGAATGCCTCAGTACATTGTTTCAGAGTGTTAGCAGGTTAAATAAGGTTAAATGTTAAAACATGGTTCGCTTAATATTCAGCTTAAAGCTGCCGTCGGCAACTTTTTTAAAAATCATATTCAGCGAATTCGACACTATATTCCGACAGAACAACATAAAGTGTTTTTAGATAAAAAACCGAGCTTCTAACTCCACCTGGAGCGTGTTATTTGTTTTGCAAAAATCCACCGCTCCCGGTTCATTGTGTCCAATCAGCGCAGGGGGGTGTGAGATATGACTGTCAATCATAAGTCGTGCATGCACACGTCAATCACATGCGTGTGCCTGAAGTTCGCGCAGTAGCGAAGAGTGATGGTGCACTGACGAGCACGAACTCGGTGGGAGGGTATTCGTTGATAGTGGGGGAGGGGCATGAGAGTTGGAAACATTCAACATTTTTCCTAAATCCACTCAATCAGCCAGAGATGCGGACGGCAGCTTTAAATTTTCCACCACATTATTTAAAAAATTTATTCTGAAAAATAGTAATAAAAAAAGGCTTTTATCATTTGGATTGTAATTTTGCATAACAAAATTGGTCTCATTTGTTTTTCAGGTGGCAAAGAAATTCATGTCTGGCAAAAAGACTATGGCCTCCAGTGGAAACTTGGTCAACACACCTTTTGTTGATGAAATCTGATGGGCAATCAGTACTCTCGTACATTTTATCTTTCAACAGTGTCTAACTCTTCATTTCACTAAAATGAAATGAGAAAATGTCCATGATATCTTTATTGTTCCTGTAAAAAAAAAAAAAGGTAATTATCAGTTGGTCTTGATAAGGAAGAACTCAGCACTTGTCCATTTAAAATGTATAGAAGTAAATTAATAAAGTATCTGCCGACACCAACAAATATTTATGAAACAAGTTGTGATTTTGATCCTCTCTACTCCACTTAAACCTTGAGATCTGAATATGAAAGAATAATGGTAATTGACCCGTGCAGTATTACTGGGTTGTTTTTGCAATAAACTGGGTTCAAACCAACATGAAACCTTGGAAATGTCAGTGTTTTTTTTTAGATTCTGATTAATTGTAATGGCAGTGTCTGTAAAAGTATTGTTTTAAATCGTATACATTACTCATGAAGCGTAGCGTCAGTTCTGGCAGGTCAAGCTCGCTTCAGCTGATCCACGTCTACCCATAGCAATACGATGCCTATCACTGTATACACATATATAAGCTCCTTCAGTATTATCAGCTGCTACCGTGTTTCTCAGGAGCTTATTACCCTCCTCTATCCCTGAATCAGACTAAATTCTCGAATTATGTTGTACATTAAAATACTGACTTTTAATGATATCTGCAATACATTCATGTTGGTTCTGTTCTGTTTACCACCAGCTTCTTTAAGTCTTATTACAGTGCATCTCATCCTCATGGAGTGCACAAGATCCACCAGTTCTTTCTGTGAGATGTTACTCCAAGGTTCTCGAACATGTCTGGATGGTGACATGTGGTTTACTGCGAGGACAATCAGCTGTCCTTCCTGTCTGCCTCTAGCACTGTCTTATAGGAGTCTTACATTACGGACATACCGGTAGCAGTTTATTGCTATAGCTGATCAGGGACACTGGGCATCTTCTGGTGTTTTACAATACATTTTCTAAATACCCCACATCAGACACATTAAACCTCCAACAAATCATATTTTCACACCTCAGGCATTAAAGACATTTTATTTATTTTTTTCCAGACTTAAACACCTTTTATTCTCAACCCTGTTAACAGACTAAATGGAATTGGTTTAAAAATAATAAATATTATTATTATTTTTAAAACAAAACATCTACCTACTGCTCACGTGCCGGCGTGCCTCATGTGTAAGTTTATTTTAGTAAAAAAGAAAGAAAAAGTTTTCAATTTAAATGTTTAACTAAAATCACAATTTTATTGTGCTACTCATTAACATGAATGACCCATTACCCATATGCAGTGTTGTTAGTGTAATTTTACATATAAGTAGGCCAACTGAGCAATAGTAATAACGTGTATTTACTCTAGGGTTAGTGTTTAGTTTAGAACGGGTCAGTTGCATGTAATTATGCAGAGATATACATTCAAGCAAATAGTAGATCAAACTTCTATTTTGTTCATTGGCATTTCTAATGGAGCACAACAACTGTCAAAATCAGACTGGTGACGTTATGTGTTGCGTCATGTTCTCCTGCCCCCCTCCGTTATTCCTTACAAAGGGGAAACATCTCGCGAGCAGGGTTTTGTTTTGAAAGCTTCGCGGACGCTGTTTTACGGTATATTAGTTTAAACAGAAACGCGGAAGAATATAAGACAAGAAGGACAACTGCAGTTATCGGTAAAGCACGACATATTTGCCAGCGTATCCGATAGTGATGCGTGAACAGACTCGTGCGCTGAGGAATCTTTTCCAATTATCCATAAATCAAGAGGGAAGATCCAGCACGGACGTAACGTCGGAATACTTCTGATTTTCCTCTCAGCGATGCTCAAGTATTAGATGTTGTTAATGGTCAGCTGTGGAGTAACGTTACGTGAGGAGTAATACTTCATAATGGGATGATGTGCTGTGTGTTGAATGTCATACTGCTGTTTGCATCATAATCCCTCAACTGACAATCAGATGCTATTTTACTGTGATGAACTGAGATCATCTCCATGAGGTTCCCACTGGAAAGAGGGAGTGAAAGTTGTCTCATACAATCCCAAACATTTAACAGACCTCAACTCATGAAGTTCACAATCTGAAGTATGAAAATGGATAAACTCACCATTATTTCAGGATGTCTCTTTCTCGCAGCAGATATCTTTGCTATTGCAAGTATTGCAAATCCAGATTGGATCAATACAGGCGGCCAAGAGGGTAAGAAGCGTAATGTTCAGTCAAATACTATGGTAACTCACTAACTCTTTAGGTAGAGCACACGTGTATCTGCATGTGCAATGTTTTTATGCTTGAGCATAAAGAGTATTGTGTCTGTCTGCAACACACACATCCATTTTATCCATCAATTAATCTGGCTCCAATAGCCTACATTTATTTATGCATTAAACAAGCACATTTTCCCTGCTGTAGTTGTTGGGACACATTGCAGGTCAAATTAGCACTATAATGTTCCTTTCTCCACACAACCATTTACGGGTAGAACATATAAATGTATAAAGCATCTGGCATTAGCTGTTAAAAGCCAGTCATTAAATGTTTTGCATTAGTGAGATGTGCAGAAGAACGCTTTTAAGGGAAATGTGTTGTTGATTACTCAGTGTGTTTGTTGCTGTATTAATGAAGTCTGTTGGGAATTGTCTTCCACAGAGATGAGATCTACACAGCAGTTAATTAGTTGGAAAATTGTTCTGTTATTCAAACACGGGAATAATATTAATAGAATGTTTTTGCTGCAAATGATCTTACAATGGATCCTAACATTTTCCACTCCACTTTAACTCTCAAGTAAGATAAAAAAATATTCATTAAACTCTCTGACTTTTAACACATTATGGGCCCTGCAGGGTCTGCAGACATTAGTTTTGTTGGAGAAGAGCATTTTATTTATTTTTTTCACAAATTATTATGAAGATAGTCTCCCAGACGAATATGTCACAAAAGAAACAGATGTTCACCAGCCGTTTCTTGATGTTTTTTTTCTTTTTTCTTGTCCCTTAGAGATGTAGCAGAGAACAAAAAGTACAATGCTCATTGCTCACTGAATGCTGAAAACATTCACAGCATTCATCTATCTATCTATCTATAATATTTTTGCATAAGGATGCTAAACTGTACACATTTTATGTTGCAATGCGGAACCTATGGGAAGTAAGCTATTTTCTGTGAATGTGCAAGACTTCCAGTTCATTAGCTGCTATAGGTAAATAAGAATAGCAAAGTGCAGTAAATGGGGGGAAAAAATTGTGCTACAAGTCAGTATGTTTATAATGACAACAATACATTAAAATAATATGGTAAGAAATACAATTTTGCAAAATCAAGCAGCATAAAAGCGGTTTTGTACAGCTAAAAATAACTGGCAGCGGATGACACCGGAAGCCAGACGCATTCAATTTACAAATGACCGCTCTCTCTCTCAGGTTAAAAATAAGATGGATAATTGACCGTTCTCCCACGCAAACTATGTCTTATGTAGCTGTGCTACTTTCATCTCTGTTGTATCAGTCCAGCTCTTTTTGTTCCCCCATAATAAAACAATCCAAATCAGTATTTCACATCCATATTATTGTTTCTGGTAAGTAGTGTGTGTTAAACTAGTTTGTATACGTGTGTATATATACATTAAAATTTTAATGATATAGCAAATGAGACACATAATGTACTCAAATATATATAGAAATATAATATAAATATATTTCAAAGACTTCTGCTCTACATTAACAAAGCTGATGGTAGATTTTGAGACAAGGGGGTAAACAACTGTTCTTATGGCGTCACTCTAAAGATGTGTAAGGAAAGAACAGGATATCCTGTGCAACGACTTTTGAATATAACTAACTTCCCCATGGTAAAGCTGAATTTGGCAATTTTTCAACCAATTACATTTTGTTGGTGTATGTTGGAGTTGGTGTCCAGCAGACCTCCAAATTTGATTTTTACATTAGTCTTTTATCTTGCTCATACAGCTTAACCCTATAAAGCCTACTGTATCATATTTGATACACACATTTCTAATGCCTCTAAGTTATTGAAGTTATCAAAACAAAAACTGTTGTACACAATCTGCTACATGCTTTCTGTCTTCTGATTTATTGTTTTTACTTTTTAGCAAGTAAAAAGCTTTCTAGTATGCTAAATTGTAAAAATGTTTTTGCTGTGAAATCTTCACTGATTTTTATAAAGTAAATGTAAGATTAACTTTTATCTAAGGTTTGCTTGATTATCTAAACATAATTTTTCAGGAAAATATCATGGTAAAATGTGAGTATCAAATATGAGACATTAGGATTTTGAGGAATGTTCATTTGTAAATCTCTCAATCAGAATTGAGAGAAATGTTTTTGATCCCTGCCATTAAAACTACAGAGGTTTGATCATAAAACTAAGCATTTAAAAATCATCTTACTAAGACTGATATCTTATATTTATGTATTTTATGTATACTGTTATAAAGATTTCATTAGCTATCAGAATTTCCTCTTACGTTTGGTCATATAAATATCAGCAACTGCAAAAGTTACAGGCTAGGTTTTCAAAAGATTTTCTGATGTCCTGAGTCACAAAGCTTTCAAAAACACTATGATTTAAGATATATTTTAATTGTTAGTGTATTTGTAGAAATGGAGTGAATACTAATTCACACTCTTTCAATTTAAATGACACCATTTAGTGTGGAATTCTGAACATTATAAGAGACTCCTGTAACTCTTAATTCTTCTTGTCTTTGTCCATGTTACAGGAAATCCGCATATTATATATGGATATCATCTTTATGCCCTTTTGTAAAGTTCTTAAAGGAACATGACATTATTTACTCACCCTCATGTCATTCCTGAATGCTGTTTTATCTTCTTGTGTTATGTGGTGTTAAACAAAGACTTCTTTTACTCTTTAAAGTCATGACATTTTCATGTGTTTTCCATGTAGGAGCTCTTACTGTGGGTCTAGTCAAGCAATGCCAGACCATCCATGGTCGAAACAGAATATGTATCTCCCCAAGCCTTCCTCCAGAATGGGTCATTACCCTGTTCTTCATTATCTTGGGCATCGTCTCGCTCTCCATCACATGTGGCCTGCTTGTGATCTCACACTGGCGGCGAGAGGCAACAAAGTATGCCCGCTGGATTGCTTTCATGGCAAGTAGGTTACCTAAAGGGAAAATTGATGTGCACAAATAATCCAAGTCTGTTGATTGGTTTTAATAACTGTATGTTATTTTTTTGCTTTCCATAGTGATCCTCTTCTGCATGGCTGCCCTCATATTTCCAGTTGGATTTTACATCAATCAAGTCGGAGGACAACCTTACAAATTACCCAATAATACTGTTGTTGGGTCCTCATATGTACTTTTTGTTTTATCAATATTTTTCACAATAGTTGGACTTCTTTTTGCTGGTAAAGTCTGTCTGCCTGGCTGAAAATCCCCTCTGGTTTTAAGATTTTTTTTAATGCTAAATATTTGAACTACTTGACTTTTTCAATGCCAGTGTGATTCAACTGATGACAAATAAATTGGTCAACTTCAAATGGATTACTCATTGACACAAAAAGGGCCTTTTCGCAGTGGAGATTTTATTTGAGTTATACTGTGGTCCAAATTTTGGTCAGATTTACGATAATATACAGTCATTAAAACAAATAAATGATCCTTGTATCACCCTGTGGGAGTTTATTTTACTATAATGACCAGCTGACTGTACATTATCCTGCTTATGACATTGCTACTCACCAAATAAATAAATGGACATGAAACACTGATTTGAGTTTAAATGATGTATAAAATTGTATAATGCATATTACTTTAAAGGTACATTCAGTTCTACAAATTTAGAAATAAAAATGGTGTACACTCACATGATCTCAAGACTACCACAATAGTTTTCTATAAAAAGTGTTTTAATGATGTACAGTACCCCCTTAATGTATTTGGCCATGTTGAAATTACGTGACCTGCAGCGAGAGAATCGTCACGCTTATTGGTTGCCACCTCTGTGGATATCATAACCCTAGTAGCAAAGTGTTGTTGAGTGATGCAAAGAGCGAAAGACAATGGAACACACAAAGGGCCTAAAACTACATTTTTGCCACACCTGTCAATGGCCGATGACCATTGGTGAAAATTTACCAGCCATAAATATTTTTACCGGCCATGACAAATTTAGATACCAGTGAAAATTCTCTATTTCAATTTCAATACCACAGCTAAAACTACTAGCCTAATATAAATTGAAAACATTATTAAAGACAAGTAAAATAAGAACAAAGATACAGTAGAAAAAAGATACAAATTAAATAAACAGTGCTTTTCAAGTAGGGTTTTCAGGTAGATCTAACAGTATTTACTGGAAGAGAAATTCAAATTAAGTAATCAAATGTAAAATAAGTTATAACGCTGCATAATATTCACTGTATAAATGAAACAGATTAATCCTCATTGAAGTTACAAAAGTTATTCAGTCAAGAGCAGTGAGTTCGTTTTTTCTTTGTCTTTTGTGGTTTGACTGCTGTCCGTAACTTTTTTTAAGTTAAAAATGATCCAAAATAATTATATTAAAAAAAACATATTCAGCCAGTGCTCAAAAGTATATGCTTGCCATAGCTTGATTCAAAACGGTTAGCTTGTAATAATGATTTTAATTCCAGTGGTACTGGTGGGTTTCCGCGGGAAATTCGAGCATGTCTTTGTGTCATTATTACGTCACACCCGTACACATAAAGAAGGAGTTTGGGCTAGCCGGCTATTGCGCGTGAGGAGATGTAGAGATGTATAGACTTTTCTCGCAGCACTTAACATAATTAAACTTATGGCGGATCCAGAAAGACCCAAACAACAATCATCAGTGTCAACTGGAGATTCAGCAGTTATAAAACCCAAAAGACTTCGTACTTCGGATTTAAGGTGGAAAGAGAAAGAAACCTTCTCATGCGAACACAAGGATAAACATCGGCGGGACTTTTGAACGGTGCGTGAACTCCGTGTTTTGAAGGGGTTCAAAACAGAAGAAGAGACAGCTTTTTTCTGCTTAACAAGTAAGACATTTCAATAGTTCAATCGTGTAACAGTAACGTTACGTTTTCTTAATTCACACAGTTATGGAGTTTCCTTTGTTGTGCCGTTCTCGTTTAGCTATTATGGAGAATATGAAGTCTGAACTACACAGGTAACCATTAAACACATTAAATGTAACGTTAGTCACGCAATGCTGATGTTGATTTGCACGGTTTTTGTAAATCGCGTTGATTAAATCTAACGATCGCTTGTCATGTCGAATGCTTTTTCCCCCTTAGTAGATCAGAACAAAAATGTTACTTGTTCAGAAGACATTTTCCGGTGAAAATTCTTATGTTGGTCAAACTTTCAAAAAGTGAATCTGTGATTTTGAATGACAGTATCCACACAGCGCGGTGATTGACAGCAGCACTCTCCTCAAAACATTGTGTTCATCCGCGCTGTTTCATGCCGATTTACAACCCACGTAAAGATGATAATTCCGCGAATAACTGCAATTGCAAATTTCGAACAGAGATGGTGACAAAGAGGAAAAGTTACGGACTGTAGCTTTAACATTACTAAGCGTAACGGAGACAGCAGCAGAATTAATAGGCTGCTATCACTTTAAGGGCTGGTTACACAGAACACTAGCCTATAGAAATCTAGACCTAGCTGCAGCAAAATGCTAGCAACTCTCCATAGACTTTCGAGCTGGAAAAACCAAACTCTAGTCAGGCCAATCACATTGTGTATA
This sequence comes from Semotilus atromaculatus, assembly GCA_031834385.1. Taxonomy (NCBI): domain Eukaryota; kingdom Metazoa; phylum Chordata; class Actinopteri; order Cypriniformes; family Leuciscidae; genus Semotilus; species Semotilus atromaculatus. The sequence continues at coordinate 8,042,468 of JAULUF010000014.1, forward strand.
GAGAGCCTATAAGTCCCTCCTCTCGGCTTCCGGCTCATAGGACCTTATTTCGGAAAAAATATGTATCGTAGTCAATGGCGAGAGACAACTTATCTTTTTATTAAGTCTGATCTGTGCCCTGAATTATGATGTTTGTCAATTTAAAAGATAATTATGAAAGTCAAGAAAGTCGCAGTTTGTCATAAAACAGAAGAGTAGCATTTCGTTTTATGTGAAAATCGCTCAATGAACTACATCTCTCGTCTCGCACTACGTCACCAAGCTCGTGTGTGTGCAGTCTGGTACAAAACACATGACGGCGTAACGTTACAATTATAAGGTTAGACTATAGAAAAAATGACAGACTTTAGCTTCAGTAAAGTTAGCTTCATTCATTGAGAGAAAAGGTATAACGTCACATGCGCGCCTTTTGGGTTTCTAGTCTTTGTAATACATTTATTCACAGTCTTATACCTCAACAGTTTTACATCAAACTGCTACTTTCTTGACTTTAAAATGTATCTTTTAAATTGACAAACATCATATGTGTAAAATTCAGGGCACAATTCAAACGGGATCAAAATATTTGTTGTCTCTCGCCATTGACTACCATAATATTTTCCTGAAATAATGGTTTTTGAGCATGTAAATCACGACTTCAAACCCCTAGCTGTCTATGCTTCAAACCACGACTCACGACTTTGTAGCATTCCAGGCCAGTCACGCCAAACTACCTGACCGCAAGTGTAGCCGGTGAGGTAGCATTTAATAGTAAAGGGGTGTGGCCTGGTAGGTAGAGGGTTTATAAGCAGCAGGGGCGGAGTGGGGGGTGGCTAATGGGGCTTAGCCCCGAATCTTTTATGCCTGGTTCAGATTACACGATTTTTTTGTCTGTTACGATAGTCACTGTGTCAGATTACGCGATTTTGACTCCTAAAATCTTGTTGTGGCGTGGACAAGAAACATGTCAGAGTACACGTTGCTTCCTGACCAGTCATCGCGTGCCATCTTTAACGAAGCGCGTGATGTTATCGAGAAGGCGAAACGAGTAGCGAGTGACTTCCGGAAACGAACGTAAACAAACAATGGATGAAGTGAATTGGCTGTCCTGTGTCCAGAAAAAACGTTAAAAAAAGAAAGAAAACCCGACATTGGACACGTTCTTGGATTGCTCGAACAGGACAGTATGGGCTGTCAATCCTCCAAAGAGACCTTGAGGTAAAATATTGTTTTCTTATATATTTTTTTACTTTTAGCCAGTAGTACAAGTAAAATAATGTTGCTAGCTTGCCACAACGATAACATATTACAAAAACAGACTGTTAAAACTTCATACATGTGACGGAACCCGTCGTGGACGACCGTTAAAAAAAATTAAACATGCTAGTCTTTTTGTGATGTCGTGAAGCATCGCAGACGCAACGTAGGTTGTCGCCCACTATGACACACTATACGAGATGATACGATCGAATCTTGCGTCCCGACGCCCGCTGTCGTTTACGAATCCCCACGACACCCTACATCAAACAGATCGTGCCAAAATCGTGTAATCTGAACCAGACATTAGGCTTGTTTGAGATGAGCAAAATCTGCGCAGAACCGATCACCGGTGATCAACGCGAGATGCATGCCGGTTAGAAATGTGTCCTAGAGTGGTCCGCCTGGCTCTGATGTCATGCTGACGTATGTCAAAAAAACTCTCGCGAGCGCAAGGCGCACGTGTCGGATTCTGCAGTCGCGCGCAGTTGCTCTCCACCGACTGCGCTGATCAAAAGCATGATGGGAAACGACTTGCTGACGACATAGCTTAATGCTCATTGGTTTAAACAACCGTGATTGTTCTCTTTTAAAATGTTTGATTTTAAAACTCTGGTATCATGTTTTATGGGTATACGTGCGAATAAACTCTCTGACAGTGCGATATGGGTTATGTGATGTCATTTTTATAAATAAATAAATAAAATAACAAAAAGATATAGGCCTATAGGCTATATAAAAACACATGTCTGTATTAAAGAAAACAATATTGATAAACACATATTTGGAATGGAATTAAATAACAAGTACTTTGGGTGTCTTGTTCATTATATTTATTTTCATATAAAAGCAACAGAACTTAAATTACATCCAGTTTATTAGCAACACCTGCACGAGCGTGAATCCCGCGATATCCGCCTTTGATCTCGCAGGGTTATTTGATGGGGGGGGACGTCAAAGAGTTAGAACCATGGACTCAAAAGGGCCTAATTTCACTGTGGCAGAAACCTGTGCATTGCTGGAGGGTGTTCGGGCCAATTTTGCCTCGATAGTAGGAGGTTTCAGCTCGGCAAAGAGTGGAGAAGTGACCAAAAAGATTTTTGACTATTGGATAGTATTGTTTTTGTTTTGTTATTTAACATTATAAAAAAAATAAGTAATGTAAAATGTTTCTGTTATTACAGTGTTTCTGTTTCTTAAAATTAAACCAAACCATGGCTGTTTTTCTGGCCACCGGCATTTTGCCTACCTGTTGTGCCAGTAGGCTACACTGTTAGTTCCATTTAAGGCTCTGGTAATCCTGAAATTTGGTATTTGGATCACAGTGATCCAACCCGATGTTCCTTTAAAAAACAGGCATAAAAGAAAGATGGATCAGGCGAGCCTTGATAGCAAACCATGGGATTTCCAAATCCGGATCAATTTGATTCAGATTACATTTTTTGATAACCTGGGGCCGGATGTGGGCAGATACTATGTTGCTGTCTGGGTTGATATGCTATATTTTTAGTTTAAAACTCTTACGACAAACATTTCTAATATCTTATTGGATGTATACCGAGCTGCAGTGGACGCATATAGTATAGCCTACATGTTGCTGCTGAATGGGCTGACATTTTTGACACACTCACCAAACAAAAGAAAACCTATTTTGTTCTCAACAAAAATCCTCTTTTGTTCATTTAATCTCAAACCATGTTGCGCAGCGATTTATGTTTAAACGTGCCCCTGGACGCGATATTTTTTTTCACAGGATGGTAGGGGAAGACTCATTAATATTCATTAGGGAACTCATCCCTGATTGGTCTAATGACCTACCCCCTAACCCCGCCCCTAAACCTACCCGTCACTGGGGGTCTGATGACCGACCCCTAACCCCGCCCCTAAACCTACCAGTCACTGGGGTTAAGACCAATCAGAGATGAGTTCCCTAATGAATATTAATGAGTCTTCCCCTACCATCCTGTGAAAAAAAATATCGCCCCCTGGACAAGCGGATTGATATCCCACGATGGTAAAAATTAGGAGTTCATACCGTCCGCTGGATGGCGCAAATGACCAAGTAACCTATTTCTAAAAGATATGTAATATATCTGCATGCTTTTTATGGATATGCTTTATATGGATATTGTCTGTGGTGCCGGAAGCACTGCGCATTTTGCGCATAAATTGGCATTAATAATACCAATCATTATAAACTACATTGTATACATGCATGCAGCACCAGAAGTGGTTGAAAGCAATTGAAAGGATCTCCCAAATAAATTATATGGACTCTAAAATGTCATGGAGATCATGCAATGAACTTAATAGTCTCTGTTTACTTGATCCTGTCAATATTAGAGGCATTTGTAATGTCAAATGTAGGCCTACGGGAAAGGCTGTGAGATGACTGGCATCCTGTTTAGTAGCGAAAAATAGAAAACAATTTGGCAGCGGTGGGATTCGAACCCACGCCATCGAAATGACTGGAGCCTAAATCCAGCGCCTTAGACCACTCGGCCACGCTACCACAAGACTAAAGCGTTAACAGTTGAGATATATTAGCATAATGATATGCGCATACAATATAATACTGTTAACGATAAATAAGCTGCTTGTTATGGAAATTGTTTGGAACTACTTTCGCGTTCCCAAAATGTTTATTATGCCGATTAAGTACCTCAAAATTAGCGCTCATAATAAACTAATTCAATTTGATACAGATGTTAGTCGGGAAGCATGTTTAACCTTACTCGCTTTTAACAAATGCAAGGCCAATCGTTGATTGTTTTACTTGTAAAACTGCAGGTGTCATAAGTTTCATGAAATTAAATCCCTTAAGAAGTATTGTAACAACGGTTATTGTCACGTTTACTGATGCTGGTTGCTGACACTGGCAATAAAACGAAAACCAAGAACACGAAAATAGCCGCTTGATAGCCTACTTGAGTTGAATGGGCAGATCTGTTCTTTTTCACAGTGGCTACGTGCAGCCAGTCCTCACCAGTGTGGAGGCTCGCGCCCTGCCCCCCACGAGTACGACTCTACTATGGCGAAGAGTGCTCTCATTAATATTGATTGCGTAACGCGACGTTCGCTCATTAGAGTACGCCTACTTGATGTGATGTTGGAATGTTGCCGCTTGAAGGCTTGGCTTATAAATATGAATTTTCTTACGTTTCCAGGAAAGGTTAGCATGAATAAATTAATATTATTTATGAGATATGCCTTTGTCTTAGTAGAATTCGTAATACCCCTGCTATCGATTAACAACCTGAGCTGTTTAAGGCCATGCGATCGACTGTCATGCTCTCTCTGAATAACATTTTGACGATATTTCTATTCTATTTTTCTATGCAAACTGACTTTTAGATGTATTTGTTTAGATTGTATCCATTTAGGTACCTGACATTTCTCTGAATGAGCTGTGTTTTTGTTAAAGTCCACTAGAGGGCTAAATGCAGCTTTGGGGTTGTCCTGAGTAATGCGAGGTTGGAGGAATCAACAACACAAGGGAACATTTGCTCGCAGGCCAAGACACGTAGTACACATTTCTGCAGAGCCACAGTAACGTTAAACCTGTCACTGTCCAGTGTGCTTGAGACACAACCGGAGCTGAAACTTCCGTTCAAACGCTCGATTCATTGTTGAGTTGACTTCCTTGTCCGAAGAGGATTCGCGATAATAGAGCATATGTCCTGTTTTCGTTATGTCTTCAATCTAGCGACTTTATTCATTCTAACGTAAGTAATGTGATATGCACTATTGCTTATTCTTGTGCTCTGTAGTGTTACTACCTTTGATGTGTTATTTTGTTTTGTTGCTATTAGTTATAATGCATCAAAAGAAATTATTATATAGATTTAAATGACATCGTTTTTGAAGGTTTTAAAACGCGTCTGTCATTGCAAACAGAAGTTTTTAAGGAATGTGCTGTCAACGTCAACGAGTAGTCTAGTAGTTGACGGGACAATGGAACGCATGAGTAATAGACAGGTTTATCTTAGACTAACATTAACAAATACCTTAACATTTGATCAAACTGTTCTTGGTCATTTGTTTCATCAAGATGTTTGTTGACAATGCATCTAATAATGTAATATTTGACACTTATTCTTACGTGCTTGTTTGTAGTTTTGGTGCACAACACAGTGGGACATCATGGCTGAGGAGGAGCTCATGTTTAGTATGGAGGAGGTGGGAAGCCCTCTGGATGGACCTAGGAATGGGTGTAGTAAGAATAGAGTGACTTTTAAAGATTCCAATGCAAGTGATGGCGATGATGAAGATGACCTCCGCATATGCCCCATAACCGACGACCCCATAAGTCCAACCAAAGGCTTCTGTGATTACCCAAAGAACCTTGTTCGAAACCAACAGCTTTCTAATTCATTGCCCAAAAACTCCTTTACATACAAGGTGAGAATTTCCCAGTTAATATGCAGTAAATATAAATTGCAAGAGGCTATACTCGATTTTGAATACAGGTATGTAGAAACAATACAGCACAACTTTATAAACCTGTTACTACATAATAAAAATATTAAGGGGCCAGGGCACAATCTTTCATTACAACGTTAATTTATTAATCAAATTCATTAAGTAGCATCATTCATGGAAAAATGTAGTCCCTGATATACTATTTTTGGAACAGCATAGCTGCCATACTATTCATTCTTTGTGTGTAGTTCACACTACAGTGTGACATGGTACGTGCATGACCTTCTATATTTTGCTGTAAAAAAGGTGCAGTATACAGAAAGTACTGTATCCCACTAGTAGATCATAGATCAAATTGGAACATTTATAATATTATATATAAAATACATGTTAGTAAATAATATGGTCATGTGACAACAATGTAGCATACTTATGTTTGAAACATTCATTATTGCATAATGCATGCTGTTTCACATACTATTTCAGCGGGTCCTGTGCAGTAATGTACACAACAGCTACTGTTGACATAGTCGCTATTACTACATTGTGTATTTTAGCACGTCTGTAATGCTGCATTGACCAATCATTACCCAGAACTTGAACTATCCATTTAATACTGGCATTTTGGAGGTCATCCAAGAAAGTTCTTAGATTGTTCGTGTCCACTTAGACAATGACCTCTCTATAATGGTAAACGAGATGGTCTGTACCACAGAGAACAAGTGAACAAATGTTTTTTCTTAACCACAGATTATTATTTTTTTTTTACCAGAAGTAGTAGTAAACTAATGTACAGTGTGCAAAAACTGTTTTCATCCATCTCTATGACACACTCACTTCCATATATGGAGCTTGAGCTCTCTCTCTAGCTCACTTCCTTAACCTCAAGTCAAATATGTCAAGTTTGCATTTGTATTCATATTTTGTGTGTGTGTTTAAACAAGTGGGTTTGTCTATTCCTCTAATTTAGAACAAAAATGACAAAGAGCATGATGTCAGGTTTGGATCTTTAACTGAGAAAGGCCGGGTATGTTTAATACAAGTTTACATTTTTACCCTTCACGTTTTCTGTCTTTCCCCAATTTGATTAATCCATCTAGACTGGCATCTATCATTTAATGTGTGCTTTTCCCTTATTGAACCTATTGCCTTTTTTCCCTTTCACTCCTACATGCTTCTTACATCTGACTCCATTTTTTAGACCAACACCCATATCTCAAAATCAATCAACAAACGATACATACATAGCCCTACTTAATTTTTCGACAATCTGTTACATTAGGAAGTACGTCACAGTAAGGGGGGGAAAAAGATATGTTCATAATGCACAGCAGATATGTTACTTTTTAGTGTTCATTTAACCTAGCTATTTACTATTTGAATTTGAAAATGTAATATACATGATCAGCTTCAAATATCAGACTTTTGCAAGGAAAAATACAAATACTTGCCTAATTTAAACATGGGTGTTTTCATTTTTGATTACCTACAAGCCCAGCAATGTTAATATATAATTAATTTGAGTTATTTGTTCATTATACTATTGAATTCCTACTCCAATATAGTATGGAAGGTTAGGTATCAGTGATAGTCCTGTACTGTTTAGGAGATGATGTCTACGTGATATCTTGTGACACATGGGTAACGTTTCTATACTTAAGTGGTTCCCTGTAAAGAGGAGCCCACATTTTCCTTGTGTCTGACATATATTTGAACTCTGTCTCCGTTTGACCTTTCTATAAATAATTGGTTGAATATACTTGGCCACAGGTTCTAGGTTTACTGGTTATTTTGGCATATGGGCAGGTTTACTTCAATGATGACACTTGGACTTGAGACTTTTACTACAGCATAGTATAGTATGCTAGCTCTCTTGCAGGTGTTTTTCAGAATTTGCGAAGCACAATGTTGATAAAATAACCAAGCCTGGTGTCTAATCCTGACCATTTCTTTGTGGGATTACAGAACCGTGACTCTGGGAATCAAGATATGTAACGATTCTGGTTCTAATTCTGATTTCTATAGGGTGCAAGATGTCAATCAAATGATTTATTTGCTGATGTTATTTCTTTTATTTTTATTAGGCTGGTAGCCTGGTATTAGGATCCCCTACTATAAGTCTACTAAAAACTTCCCAGCTTTGATTCAAACTTTATTTGTCCTTTTATTCCTGCGTGTCCTTTATTGTAGCATACCTCTTTTCCTCCTGTTCTTTTCTCGCTTCCATCTTCACGCTTCAACCCATATAGCCAGATGTAGGAGTTTTTTTAAACAACTTCAATTTCTCATACTCAGGCTACTTGGAAACATGCTATTGAGAAAGCCAAAGCCATGCCAGATCCTTGGGCTGAGTTCCATCTGGAGGAAATCGAGACAGAGCGGTGTACTCGCTACAGGTGAGTGATTTTGAACCCCTTTGGCTGGCTAACCTACTCAAAGAGTTGAATCCATCAAAATGCCACACATGAGCAGAGTTGGGGAAGATAGTTGGAATCTGTAGACAGCCAAGCTACAAGATGTTTAACTACAGCTATACTCCCACCTACCAACAAACATCATCTACACTGCAGCTACTAAAAGGGTTAAAACATTCCAGACCCATAAGACTTGTGACGAATGAAGATATTTTTGTTGATCCATTAAAAACCCATGCAACCGAAACTTTTATGGTTCAAAAGTTCATATAGAGATTGTTAAAGTATTCCATATTTTATTTCAAGTGTTCTTAAGAGAGACGTCACACGATTGCTTTCATATGATGAACAGATTTAATTTAGGATATTATTCACATATAATACTTGATGAACAATTACATAGAACACATCAAATATGGAATATGGAAGATCAAACATACTTGCTTAACGTCAAGCAAGCACATATAAAAACATATGAAGACAAAAAAAACCTAAAGCCACCTATGTCAAAAATTAGATAATGAAATTGAGTGAATTCTCTCCGCACATAGTATTATCTTCATCAAATACATTCTTTTCCAATCTGCTAAATTCTAGCCTCAGCCCATTTATAAAAAACAGTTTGTCAGCAAAAGCCACAGAACCAATCAGATGTGGTGACAAATTGGGTCCTCCCCCAAATCGGGTCTCCGTTAGGACCCCCAAGCGATCCCATTGGCTCAAATTACTTTTAATAGGTACTCTCTTTAATGCCTGATCACAATTCCTACAAAAACATGTGACGATAAAAGCTGTTTTAACAATGGTATAATGACCATTTAATGTCTGTATTAGTTAACTTATGTACTAGCATAGCGCACATACAGATTAGCCTTATAGCTTAGTTTATACACGCGGTTGCACTTACAAATGTATTTGCATGTATTCACAATCATCTTTAATGTCAAGTCAAGTCAAGTCATCTTCATTTATATAGCACTTTTAACAAAGTAGATTGTTCCAAAGCGGAGATTGTTTTGGCTTTATAGCAGTTCTTGAATTAAGTTATTTTCCAGCAAAGTTAGTTTTGATTGATTCACTTCCGTCGCAACAATCATTAGTTATTAACTTAGGGGCCGGTATGAACAAAGACACTAAAATTAGCGTAGATGCCATTCTTCTTATGATGTAACGAGTACATCAGGATTTATGGGAAGTGTTCCCAGTTCTGGCTGACCTAATCTATGCAGCCTAACATTGAATTATAGAAGTCTATAATGTATTATGTGTATGCTAAGTCAAAGAGATGTGTTTTTAGTCTAGCTTTGAACTGACAGAGTGTGTCTGTTTCCCGGACAATGGTAGGAAGACTGTTCCAGAGTTTTGGTGCTAAATAGGAAAAGGATCTACCGCCAGCAGTCGATTTTGATATTCTAGGTATTATCAACTGGCCGGAATTTTGAAATCGCAATAGACGTGAAGGACTATAATGCGTTAAGAGCTCGCTCAAGTACTGCAGAGCTAATCCATTCAGTGCTTTGTAAGTAATCAGTAATATTTAAAAATGTATACGATGTTTAATAGGGAGCCAATGCAGTGTTGACAGAACTGGGCTAATATGGTCATACTTCCTGGTTCTGGTAAGAACTCGAGCTGCTGCGTTTTGAACCAGCCATAGTTTGTTTTTTAAGCGTGCAGGGCAACCACCCATAATAGCATTACAATAATCTAGTCTTGATGTCATGAATTAATTACAAATGTAATTACATTTTCAATTAAGTGTAAAATATCAAAATATTTCATTTATAAAAAGAACAATGTAATGTTCAATTATTCACTTAATGGGCTATTATTATTAATTTATTAACAGTTTAGTCAAGTGAAAGAAATGATGTACAATTTGTTTTATTATGCACAATATAGTAAGCTATACATATTTGAAATTATTACCGTTCTTATGTACTTAGTAATATCATTAATCAGAAGGACCTGATTTGTCATGACAATGGCGTGCGTGTAAAGAAAATTTTTGAGTAAATTAACAATTACGGTGACAGAAAATGCACAAATTATTCTGGAAACACATGAACTACTCTCATGCTACTGAAAAATGTTACGTTTGTAACGTCTCTACTTTTAATCAGTGACTCCGCAAAACTGGCCATGAGATTGACCCTTGTGTCCCATCATCACTGAACCTTCGGTTTCCTCCTGCTACCAGTCCAGTTTTTCCCACTGTGCCACACCACAGACACCCGACACACGCCCAAGTCAATCTCAGAAAATGTGTGATTGCACGTTAAATAACAGACTCTAATTTTAAACATTTGTAACTTCACACCTCTAAAAAATATCCCTTGACTGCCTGCCAATGGTTGTGTGTGCCATTAAATAACTGTTTGATGGGTTGGTCTACATGGTACACAGCGTTCTGGGCCACGGAAAAAAACAACACACACTTATGTAAATATTGGGGGTGTGCCTTTAGGACTGTGCCCATCATGCAGTATTTGCTGTATTGACTCTTTCACTAACTGTCCCAAAGAAGAAGAAAAATCACTTGTGTATTTTACAAATATTATTTTCATAATAATGCATGTGCATCTCCTTGTAGCTCTCAGCCACGTAGTTTGAGGTCGATTTCTAGTCGCTGGCGCTGTGGGTAAAAGTTTGATAACTTCTTCCTGAGAATGAAAGGGAATAGAAAGCTACATTGATTTACATTGGTGTAAACATGTATTCTTGCTCTTTAGATACAATGCGGTTACTGGTGAATGGGCAAAAGACGACATATTTATCAAGATTTCCTCTCAGGTACTTTGGTGTCATCATACTTTTTTTATTAATATGAGCTGGAAGTTACATTTCTGTAAATACGTTGCTAATACTGCTTAATTATGTATTCTCTTGGATTAATTGGGATATATTTCTTTTACAGCCGTTTGGAAGAGGAGCCATGAGAGAATGCTTCAGATCGTGAGTCAAGCAAATATATATAAAATATATATACCATAGACTAGGTAAAGATTATTGTTTATTAATGAATATTTGGAATAGAAGTGAAAGTGTTATTCAGTTTTTCAGGTTTTTTCACCTTTTAGCCTTTTTGCAGTTAATATAAGTTATAATTATTTTAAAGTATGAATATTCCATGTCATTTCTTAATTGCTGTCATAAAAACTGCACATTACTATATTAAAAGGATTAGGAAAATATTGTGTAGAATAGTTTTTTGTCAAGCCAAATTAGTCATAATTGACCAATGCCTATGAAGACTGTATTTGTTATCCTGTACGAAAATACATCCCTTATATGTCCCTTTCTTAGTGATGTATCTTCCATTCAAGTGATAGTTTTATTAGGGCTGCCCCCTAATAATCGACTAAATGTTAAACACGGAGCTCACTTCTCCCCAACAAAGAGACTGATATCAGAGGGAGAAAAATAGCGACGGTGAATCAAGTAGAGCCTAATTGTCCATATTGTTGTACTAGTGTTTCAGTTTGCTGCTGTATTTTATTTATTCGTTTTTATATAGCGTATATATTTATTTTGTTTGTGTTTAACTTCTGACTGAAAACTGAGTTTTCATTCGATATTAAGGCTATACTTGTCCGTCTGCCGAATCCTGGTTTAGATTAAGCCAGGATTAGGCCTTAGTTCTAATAGGACATTTAACCCTTGTGCATCCTTATGGAGATTTGTCTCTTTTGCAGGTTTTTATTTAGAATTTTGCCTGTGTTAATGTCAACTGCATACATTTTGGCACAAGTGTGTATTTTTATTGGAATTTTACTATTTCATCCCCATTTCCTTTAAAAAAAAAATCTAGTTTGCACTAGGTACACAAAATAGTTCCTCTCATATGCTTTTGGACAAAAATGTCCCAGTTGAAACCCATTAAAACTGCAATTTTTCATTCCTGGGCCATTTGACTATAAAATGATGCAATCTATGTTAATAGGCTTTCATTCTGTTGGCAAATTCTTATATTTTTTACCAGACGGTGCCATTTTTTTCAGGTTTAGCCTATAATGCAGCCATAATTGTGTGGGTGTATTGGTATGGATGTCAGAATGTGGTTTGTATGGGTAATAAATACAAATGTGTGCCTGTATGTGCTTGTAATATTTGAGAGAGATAAACTCTACTGCAAATCCCAAATCCAACCACTGTGTGTCCCATTGAGTTTTGCTGGCATCTAATGAGGAAAATTTGGTTCTGCGCCCAAACAAAATCTTACTGAAAGCTCATTCTTTGAGATATCAACCTCAAATTTGGAAAACAACTTGTTTAGATTTATGGCTTTGATTTCCTAGCAGTTTTATAGTTCAACATGTTTCATAAAATATACATTTTATATAAAATAATGTTCCTAAATCATTTTCATAACCTTAAACCTATATAGCTTTTTTTGTTTTACTTTTTAAACTTTTAAACCAGCTCAAACATGCATTTTTGTCTGGGACTGGGACTATAGGCTTAAACCTTGTCTGTGAAACCGGGGGTTAATTTAATATTTTAAATGCTCATTATTATGGTTTAGTATTTCTCCCCCAACTAATCGACTAATGACTTAAATGAACGACTAATAGTTGACTAGGAAATTCTTTGGTCAGGGGCAGCCCTAAATATGATACTCTCATCTCTTGTTTTAAAATGGATTTTTGTTGACCTGTTTCTTTCTATTTTCTATCGTTCACAGGAAGAAGTTATCAAACTTTTCCCACAGCAGCAAATGGAAATCAGCCTCAAACTATGTGGCTAAGCGCTACATGGAGACTGTGGACAGAGAGGTTTACTTTGAGGATGTGAAGTTACAAATGGAGGCTAAATTATGGGGCGAGGAGTTCAATCGCCACAGGCCTCCCAAACAGGTACTTCTCTGGTGGATGTTTTCAATATTAATTAAACAGTCACATTTAGTGTGTAATCCAGGTTTGACCACTCAAAATTGGTTTGATCAATCATACCAGATATGAATTATGTACCAATTTAACATATCCCATCATTATTAGGTTGACATCATGCAGATGTGTGTTGTGGAAATGACTAATCGCCCTGGGAGTCCTTTGTTTCACCTGGAACACTACATTGAGGGGAAGTACACAAAGTACAACTCCAACTCTGGTTTTGTGAGGGACGATAACATACGGCTTACACCCCAGGTTGTCAAGGATGTATCAAATCTGAATCTGTTGTCCCAGTGAAATGATGTGATTATTTATTGGCAATGATGTTTTTGTGGCTTTAGGCATTTAGTCATTTCACGTTTGAGCGCTCTGGACACCAGCTGATAGTGGTGGACATTCAGGGCGTTGGGGACCTTTATACAGATCCTCAGATCCACACTGAGAAGGGGACTGACTTTGGAGATGGCAACCTGGGTATTTATCAATATCCTGCATTTTTTCTCCTTATAAACTTGAAGACTTCTTATGAATTTGATTTGTCTTAAGCACGAGTACTTTAAGCGTGAGGAGCATTTTAGTGATGCACTGAATTTTGACAACTGAAAATATTTTGCCAAAATTAATTTTCAGTTATGGATGAAACATTGACTGAAACATTGATGTTTAATTAGTACTTCTCAGATGATTTTTTTGACTGTGTAAGTGTCTTTTTCATGCACACGATGTGGATAAACTACAACAGGTAATAATTATGTCAGCTGTGTGGACAATATACATTTTTTGGTTTTAATCAATCTTCATTTTAATGAACCGAGATGTTTTAGTCTATGCTGTTTTCATAACACAAAACTTTATTTATAGTTCACCTACCATCAAGCTTTGTAACTTTTGGGGCTCTATTTTAACAAAGCGCATGGTCTATAAAGCGTACGGCGTAAGCACACTTAAGGCGTGTCTGAATCCAAATTTTGCAAGTTTAACGACTGGAAAAATTATCTAAAAGGGTTGTCCCTATTCTCTTAATGAGTAATGGGTGTGTTTTGGGTGTAATGTGCAATAAACCAATCAGAGTCTCATCTACAATTCCCTTTAAAAGCCAGTTGCACTCGCCCCAAGGCGGATTCGCTATATACATGGCGGAATTTGCAAGCGGAAGCATCTCTAGCGAGAAAACGGCTCTGAGCAGACCATCTATGTGACAAAGTGCACACACGTTGTTGACCCGTCTATAGGTGCATATTACTAATGCGCTCTTTAAATAACAAAACAAATATAGTCTATTTCAGTTGCCTAAAAATAGCAACGCGCCAACAATGCGCCTGAACACACCTCGTTTTCAGACCAGCACGCCCATGGGCGCACAGATGGGCGCAAATGCATTTGCTATTTAAACAACGTGGAGCAGGACTTGAAAATGATAACTGCGTCGGGCTGAAACTAGCAAAAAACACTTGAGTCGCGTCTGGCGCTACATTGCACCAAATGTATGATAGGGCCCTTGATTTAGAACAAAATCTCAGCTTTCTGAAAATAACTCTAGAGAGGAGCAAATTTGTTTCTGTGCATCTCTAGTAATGGTTGTCTTATGTATATTGTGTGTTTCAGGTGTGCGTGGCATGGCTCTTTTCTTCCACTCTCACCTGTGTAATAAGATCTGTAAGAGTATGAGCCTCACTCGCTTTGACCTGTCCCCTGCTGAAACTGCACAACTGGACTGCACCAACAAATTGCTGGTTTGTACAAGATTCTTATGTAAGCTCTATATACGTAACATGGGCTCAACAGTAGGATTGCCTGGGGCTAGTGTGAGAAGTTTGGGCCAGTTGATGGAACTGCCAAATATGGACGGTGCTGTATTTATATGCTGAAGTGATGACGGCCAGTAGGCCATTCTGGAAGTGGCATCAGCCTGGTTCCCTCAACAAAAACCCATTCGGATTTTACCATTAGCTTTTGGATTTTTGCAGAAAATAAGCTCTGACCTAAAGATTATGATTCTTACACGTTTTGTTCATCATGGTAAACATCACAAATGAAAACAACTTTTTATTCATTTTGAAGCCTCGAGTCCCACAGAGGAGCCCGGGAAGGATAAAAGGAGGAGTGATGACAATGGAAGGCGAGAAAGGACCAGACTTGGGACATTTAAAAGGAATAGTTCACTTCAAAATGAAAATTCTATCATCTTTTACTCACCCTCAAGTAGTTTCAAACCTGTATGAATTTCTTTCTTTTGCTGAGCACAAAGGAAGATATTTTGAAGAGTGTCAGCAACCAAACAGTTGGAGTAGAAAAAAAAAAAAAAACTATGGAAGTCAATGGGGTCCATCAACTGTTTGGTTACCAACATTCTTCAAAATATGTTCCATCCTTTGTGTTCAGAAGAAGAGAGAAATTCATACAGGTTGAAACTTGAGGGTGAGTAAATTATGATAGAGCTTTCATTTTGAAGCGAACTATTCCTTAAATGCTTTGTGTGTGGCAGTCGGCCTTGAAGCGGCTGCCACTTCGGTTTGTTTTGTTGTTTAATTTTGTGATTAAAACTTTAGGTTAACCTTTTGCCGGTTCCCGCCTCCTCCTTCCCTAAGTTTGAACTGTGTTACACTTATGTTCACCACAGACCTTTTTTCAGGCATTTAACCAAAAACTTCAGGACATAAGTGCTAAAATACTAAATAATTTCTGGGTTTTGGCCTACAAAAATACATCATTCCTGCTGATATGTCGATCCCTCCTTTTTTTTCATGTTTAATGAAACATTCTGTACTCAAATATAAGTATGGGTGTTTTTGTGGCGTTGGCAGTGAAAATATCAGTGGAACTGCTGACCCAATCAGACCAACAGGATAAATGTCTCTTAGCCCTGCATTTACAAACTGTTGCAATTGGTTATGAATTTGGATTATTTAAACAGATATTTCTTAAAGTTTTCTAAATGAATGAATTTTTTCTAAGCAGAATTCAGCTCAGACTGTCCTCCGTGGATGTGAAGAGCAGTGTGGTTCGCCCAGGGTTCGGACAATCTCTCTCGGCCACATGCCTGTTCTTCTGTCCCGGCTCTCTGAGACTTCCTCAGTTGATGAAAACAGCGAGACAGACTCGGTTCCCTGTTCTCCACTTAGTATTGGCGTCTCTGCAGACCGATCATCCATGGGTAATACTATACTAACGAAAGACTATGTGTGAATGCACTTAAAGGGATAGTTCACCCAAAAATGAAAAGTAGCCAATGATTTACTCACCAACAAGTTGCGTTAGTTGCGCTTTAGGCGGAAGTAGACTTCATATGGCCGTTTGTCCGGAAGCTAGAATTCTACTTTGTAACGTGTTAAATATTGATATTTTTCTTACACTAATGCATCGCTTCACTTCAGAAGCCCTTTATTTACCCCCCGGAGCTGTGTGGAGCACTTGGATGGATGCACTTTTATGGACTTACGGCCATTCACTGCCATTATAAAGCTTGGATGAGCCAGGACATTTTTAAATATAACTCAGATTGTATTCGTCTGAAAAAAGAACTAGGATGACTTGAGGGTGAGTAAATCATGGGCTAATTTTCACTTTTGGGTGAACTATACCTTTAAGTAGACCACCTGAGGAATACCAAATCCCCCTTAAGACAAGTCAGATCACTTTGGTGACAGATATTTTTTGTAACAAGCGTACAGTTGCAATCTTCTTGAATGGAGAAAAACTGAAATATCCTAAACTGTTCATTAAGATTGTTTTGATAATATATTTATTGTGAACAATACAATCTGACAACAATTATACCATAACTTTCACTTTCTATACTGTAACCTTCCTGGGCCAGTTTGCACTGACCTTTAATTGTTTTGATGAATATTATAAGGACACATATTAAATTTTTTCCTTTACAGTATAATGCTTTAGTAGAGTATACAGTTGTCCGAAATATTAAAAACTGTCATGTTAGCAATTTAACATTATGATTTGAAAAATTATCGACAAAAGTTTATAAGCAATTATTACTAACAACACTTATTACTAATAACACCAATGTAATTAAATTGAGTTAAAACACATCAATTTGTTTTAAGCTTTTCCTCAATTCATGTTAAAAAAAACTGCAACATATCAAGGCATTCTAGCTCTTATATAAAGTAAGCTCTCATACAGTATGTCTCATACAGTAGGTGCACACTGAACAGCCTTAGCACTGCATATTTTGTTTTGGGACAAATGCACTCTCATTTTTATTAATTTCACCACCACTTATGTCTCTTGATTTGTGTTTCATAACAGGCTGGTCATTTATGAATGAAATGAATGAGACACATCGATCTAACACAGATCAAAAGGTCAGTTTTTGAATAAGAATATATATCCATTGTTGACAGTACTATTAAATTCAGTGATATTTTGTGGAAACTGATTTGATTTAAGTTGATTTTAAAATTTTAAGTTGATTAAGTTGATTTTAGCAGCAATGAAAAGCTGATTTATAATATTAACTGTACTTGGATTTACAGGACTCAGAGAATGGAGGAGACAGTGGTTACCCTAGTGAGAAACGCAGTGAAGGAGACTTAGTGGAACATCACACCCAGGTACCGAATACCACCTGGATATTTTATTTTATTTTATTCACAACAGTATTTGTATCCAGCACAGGGTTTTGGATGATTGTCAGCATTAAATCTGAACAAATACAGAACATTATTAAATTTAAATTAAACTAGTTTACAACTATTGTTTTTTTTTTTTGTTCTAAATGGGTATAGATTATGTTGATCATATAAATATATATTTTTTTGAATACTAAGAAATGTACCAGGCTACTGAGAAATGTAGTTGAAATTCTAAGCTGTTTCTGCTTGATTTTTTTGTTACTCTGTAACAAAGTTTCCTTTCTACTGCATTATAAACTTGTTGTTGTGTGCTGTGCTTACGTGCATCATGAAACGCAGCAGTTGTACATTTTTGGGCTCCTAAGATATGTGATGGTAGGTTTTTAATTCATTCACCATTATTTAGGGACGTCCCTTCTACAACAGACATTTCTCAGAATCGGATGAGGACAGTGTTCGTCGGGTAACTACAAAACCCTGTATCTAATCACGATAGTCACCCATCACCCATTGATTCCTAATATTTCTTATTATATCAAATTGATTTAAAGTGGTGCTGTCTTGTAATCTAAATTTTTTTATCTAAACCTCTAAACCTTTTCATCTCATTATTCTTTCACCTAAACTCCTTAATCTCATTTTACTTTAACACCCTCACAAGTGGCAAGCTCTCCTTTCCCGCACTGTACACGCATATGCTGGGTTCCCACAATCATGGAAAACCTGTCAATGTCAGGGAATTTTACAATTGTGATTTTTGAATGGCATGTAAAAGTCATGGATATGTCTCTTGTTGTGCTCAAAAATATTTCATTGACAAGCAGTTGCTGCTCGTGAGTGAAATTTATATTAAAATAATACATTTTAAAAAAAAATCTGGAATGATTGGAGAAGTAAGTCATGTCGGAACCCTGCATGTGATTTCCTGCATGCATTGCTTTTTTGTGCAGAAATATTTCAAGTGATTTTAAGTGTTTATTTTTTGTGGTTTTCAAAGTCTCACTGATGTTAGTTCTTCTGTTATCCATATTTAAAGATTCAAGGAATGTTATTTTAAAAAAAAGTAGTTCCTAAACGCAGTCTATTTATTAGCTTGGTCTTGGGCGGTAATGGATAAAAAAATTTGTATATATTTAAAATTTGGACATGGGACAATTCATAAAGTCAATGTTGTTGTCATTTCTTGCCTCAGTTATTACGTATTTTGTTGTCTCTCTCAGCTGACAGAAGAAAAATGGAGTTTTTACCATTCATCTCGCTCCCACGTACACAGATCCTCCTGTGTGGCTATGGAGGTGGAGAGACTGAACACTATGCTTCTTGAAAGGAAAATTGGCAAATCCATCCTAGGCAAGGTAAGAAATTGTGTCATGTGTTTACTAATCTGCTCCTGAAATTTACAAATATATTTTTTATACCTTATTTCTGACTTAAAGGCTTTAGTTCAGGCTTTAAAGATAGCGTAGGGAATTTTGGAGAAGCTATGAGGCATTTGAACTGAATGCAATGATTTGATGAAATATTCTTCCACAGAAGATAAATGTAATTTTGTTTTTTAATATTTAGACCACTTTTATTATTGATTGCTATCAGGATGTGAGGAAAGTTTCAACCAGTATAACAAAAAGTGTTTATGAAAAACTTTGCCTGCCCTAGCTTTAATGAAAATTCTGTCAGGTTTCTGTCTCTCCGTTGAAAGTCCATGCAACCAAAACTTTGAAAAAGGTCCAAAAAGGTCATAAAGGTGTCGTTAAACTAATCCTTATGAATCGAGTTTATTGCAAGTCTTGTGAAGAGATACAATCGCTTTATATGATGAACAGATTTAGGGGTGTATTTGATTTCAACATGAAAGCTCAAACTTGCATGTGTCATACACTTGAACAAACCTCACTGGTTCTCCTGAGGGACATACACGTTTGAGCTTCTGTTTGTACCATATTTTAAATGTTTGTTCAATTAAATCTGTTGATCATATAATGTATCTCTTCACAAGACTTGGATTAAAACACTTCTTTTTGGAAAATTTTGTTTGCACAGACTTCCAGTGGAGGGACAGAAACCTTTAAATAACATCATCTTTAATTGTGTTTTGAAGATGAACCAAAGTCTAATGGGTTTTGAACGAGATAAGTGTAAGTAGATGATGACTGAATAAAAAATTTTGGGTGAACTTTCCCTTTTTAGGTTCATCTAGCCATGGTCCGCTACCACGAGGGCGGGCGCTTCTGTGAGAAGGATACACCGTGGGACGAGATTTCTGCAATATATCATCTGGAGAGGGCCACCATGTGTGGGGAGCTCGAGGCTATAGTTGCCCTTGGCCAGTGTTATCTTCAGCTGCCACATCACATTCTACCAGAGATAGAATTAGAGGTGTTTTTTCCCCAAATGTTTCATGGATGGTAACATATTATTTTATCTCTCTGCCCTGCTTATTCTTCCTCTGTCATGTCTGTGTTGTTTCTTCTCAGCCGTCTGAGGAAAACAGCAAGAAGGGCTTTGGCTTCCTGCTGCAGGCCGCCGAGGCAGGAGACCGGCCCAGTATGATTCAAGTGGCACGAGCATTCGACACTGGTCTGAAACTCCCTTCTGATAGGTAAGAAATGCTTTAATTGTTTTTTTCACATCATTCACATACATTTTTATCTCTATGGACCAAAATGTGTTTAGACGGGGATCCTCCTACTCAGTATGGAATTTGATTTGAGCTATGTCCAAGTCAGAATAATGGATAAGTCGGAATATTAAAAAAAGATCATTTCCAGATTAGGTTTTCATGATCATTTAAATCACACTGTACTTTGCTGTTTGGTGATCAAGCAACATCAAACCATCATTACAGTATGAAACAGTACGAAACTGATATGTCAGAGGTATGTATGCAGGTTATAATGTGTCATTCTCATTATGTAAGCATGTATAAATGCATTCGGTGAACGTGAGAGTAGATCAGCACTGTGCCAGAAAAATATATGTATTTACAGATTACTGTACTATAACCTGAATATAATGTTGGAATAATAATGCCTGACAATAAATTATTTCATCAGTAGTGAACAATATTATACTGAACATATCCTGCCATTATTTTGAAAATAATATTTTCCACAACAATTATGTATATATATATATATATATATAATCAGTAACAATATTGTTTTTGAAACAACTTATTATTATTATTATTATTATTAATAATATGAATTTAAAGTACACATTCAAGAACTGGATTTTGTGTTCATTGATTTTGTATGATCTACAGTATTCCGGCAGTTATTTGGCAACATAATAGCAATGTTGTATTTTGAAACCATTCATCACACGTTAAATATGGTCTGAAAAATCTACAGAGAAGTCTGGAAAAGTATGGAATTTTAAAATGGAAAATCTGTTGGTACCCACTTTAGAACTGAAAGTTTTACTTTGAAAACGCAGGGCATTGGACTGGATGCACGCTGTGCACTGGTACAACTCTGCCCTTAAGATGACAGACTATGACGAGGGCGGAGAGTTTGATGGGATGCAGGATGAGCCACGCTACCTTCTGTTGGCACGATTGGCTGAGATGTACCAGGAGGGAGGGTTCAACCTGGATGCAGACCCCCAAAGAGCAGGTGAGTGCATCTCACTCTACATTCATCAACATACAACACAGTGGTTCAGTACTTCAGATTTAACATCACAAATATTACAACAGTATGATTTTAGATTGATCATTTTGGTTTCTAAATGTCTCCTGAATTTGCTGTAAAGTTTTCAATTGGAATTGTATGCATTTTGTAGGTGATCTTTTCACTGAGGCAGCTGATGCAGCTATGGAGGCCATGAAGGGAAGACTGGCCAATCAGTACTACATGAAAGCAGAGGAAGCATGGGCTATGATGGAAGAATGAAAGTGCTGATTTGCAAAAACAAACAAACATGAAAATGGTTAATATTTTGCATCCAACCCCTGTTTACATGCTGATTTCAATGGTCTATTTGACAAATGTTCCATTTTGGTCTTGATAATGTTGATCTTGGATCTAGTTTTTAATGAATGTGATAAGGGCATGCGCTGATTCTAGATCAGTGATATACTAAGGTGCTAAATACACACACTCTTGTGGTTAATTTTTTTTCCATTAAGAATAGTTGCTCGGTGTCTGCAGCCTGTTCTGGCTGCTTCATGGGAATTTGGGAAATGCGCATTACCTGTCAGTAATTTTATTCTCTTTATTCTAAAAGGCCAACTGGATGTTTTCTTAATAAACCTGTTGTGACTGTTAAAAAAAAAAAAGGACATCATTGATGATTTAACATACTTCTGTAAAATGAATTTACAAAATTGTTAGATGTGACGTGTAAGGAATTTAAGCATCAAAAGTTATTGCTGTGAGTTTTAACCTGTTTTTGCATTGATGATACTGTCAGAAATAACTTTCATAATTCACCATAATCAAGGGCTGTACCAGTGTGTGATGTTTTTTTTTTTTTTTAATGAGTACTAAATTAAATAATAAAATATATTTTAAACTCATTTCACAATATGCCTGTTTAACTAGAAAGTTAATATGATCTGTTGTCTTTTAAATTCATAACAAGATGTCATTGCAGATAAATTAATGGTAGGAGATAATGAAGTATGTAATAAGATGGAATTTCAGGCATGACAAGGACATCCAGCAACTCTAGCTCTTCAATGCACACCACAAAGATAAAATACATCCCTTCAGGGTGGTATACGATTCTGATCACTCAGTCTGGAGTTTTACAATAATGCTAGCATAATGTGTGCAACAATGAGCTTTCTTATAAACAGTTGTAGGTTTTATTTATTGCCCATTACTATATATTTAATCAGCATTCATTTTAATTTCAGATACTTGGACGTAATTTAAATATTTAAAAATACGAATTATTTTATGTGATAATTACTTATGTATCATATTTCATTGTTATTATTGTTATAATATTATTGTATTGTTATTACTGGCATGGTTGGGAGGAATGGTTTGTGATTGTGTTTTTCTTTGATTGTTGGGGGTGTCCCCTCAAATTCACACAAGCAAGTATTACGTTTATTATTACCTTGAGTGTCAAAATATTTGCTTTGTAATTGAGTCAAAATATGTGAGTCAAGACATTAAAGTCCAAATTAAGTATGTGTTCTGAGTTTGTCACACCACAGAAAAATGTGTTATTAGCCAAATTTGAATGATAAAAAAACAGGTGTTGTGCCGAATTTCGACCCCCTGCCAAATTATTACCCCCCTTGCTGAAGTCAGTGCCTCCCCCACAACTAATCCTAAACCTACCAACGTTAGGGGGTAATAATGTGGCAGGGGGTCGAAATTCGGCACAACACCGGTTTTTACGGCGTTTAAGACGAAAAGACGCCGCAAAGTACGGCGTTCTGTGGTACAAACGCCGCAAATTACGGCGTTTACAAAGCAAATTCGCCGTCATTATTGGCGTTTTTTTATCCAGCCATTGACGCCGTTTCTGACGCCGCAGGCCATCCGTGCGCCGTTATCTACGGCGCTTCTGTCTGACAAAGACGGCGTAAAAAGCGGCGTTTTGTATAATATTATAATCAGCCCCACCCTTTTCTTCAAAGTTCAGCCCATCTAATGAAGTAGATGGAAAGACATACGTAGTAGATTGTCGATCT
Organism: Semotilus atromaculatus; assembly: GCA_031834385.1. Taxonomy (NCBI): domain Eukaryota; kingdom Metazoa; phylum Chordata; class Actinopteri; order Cypriniformes; family Leuciscidae; genus Semotilus; species Semotilus atromaculatus. The sequence goes on from JAULUF010000014.1 coordinate 8,065,683, forward strand.
GAATGGGTTCTGTTTTTCTAATGTTGTTGGACTATTTGGACTGTATTGTCATATTTTTCTTCATTGGGCACGTGGTGTATCCCCCTTTTTCCTTTATCATGTGGGTATATAGTATGATTCATAGATTCTGATTCAGCCTCTGTTTACATTCATGTCTATGAAATACATTAGATTATAGCAAACCATCTTCAGTAGGGCATTGGTCTGCGTGCACGGGAAGCAGTGTTGTTTGCTCTTATAGTGACTGGGTTCGACTCGAAGGTCCGAGCGTATTTTTATCTCCGCTTCGTTTCTTTTGCTTTATTATTTTAAACATTACAAATTAAAACATTTTTAGTAGGCTGTTTCCATGAGAGCGAAAAGCGCGTTTCTGAAGATTCCACACTCAGGGCCGTCGCCAGAACATGCTTTCGTTTTATAGGTGAACAATTTTTTGATTATGATCTGAGAAACAGACTTCTCAGCAAAACGATAAGATCCCGTATTATTACTGAAGTAGATAGTCCATCACCACAACCCTTTTGCATTAGCCTGCTATATATTCCCTATACTTCGTAAACGAGGAACAAAAACGTTTCAATTCCTCCAACAACACAATGATAAAAACAATACATACCAAACACCAATAAAATATGAAGCCTACATCTAAGGGCTGCATAATATATCAAAATATCGCAAATGTATTTCGCAATATGCATATCGCAACGGCTTGCAATAACTGCATGAGCAAAAGATGAAGAGAAAATCACTCTGCTCTTGGCTAAATAACTTTTGTAGCTTTAATAAGAATCAGTATAGGCCTATATTTAATTGGGTTTTTATTTTTTACATTTGATTATTCAGTTTCAGTTTTCATTTATAACCCTAATGTAGGATAACCTGAACCCCTTGGTTTATATTGATGTTAAAATAGCACTTCTAACACACTGATGTTCACTTTATATAAGTTGTGATGTTTTCCTGTCACAAAAAGAATGTGGAACACGTATGGGTTATATCATTTTAAATACATTTTAAAGATAACATATCGCATTTTTCTTCAATCGTGCAGCCCCAATCTGTAGCATATTGATGTGTAACAAAACATTCACTGTACAGTAGGCTACTCACTATCTAAGGCGGCTATTCTCCAAGTGATATTCATTTATAAATAAAATAGGCTAATGTTTCAAAGTTTCCTTTTGTGTAATAAAGCATATTAATTTTCTGACAGGCGGAGGGTGTCGCGCTTCCCATTTAAAAACAAGTTTCAAGTTACTTTTCACCGTGACTTCGAATTTCTTGAATTTCGTTTTGTATAATGTGTATCTTAATTTGAATAAATATTTCATTAACCAATGGCCTGGATTTAATAAATAAGAAGCAAACCAAGAACATCGGGGGGGTATTGCACAAAAGCAAGATAAGGAATTAAGCTGGGATTTTCCAGTTATCCTGGCTGAATTTAGCCCTGACTCGGTTGCATGAAGGGAGGCTAAATTAATCTACATTAAGTTACTATGGAGATTTACACTTTGCAGTTAGCCTGCTCTAGAGCAGGCTAACAACCAGGCTAAGATTAATCCTAGTGATTTATCGGCTAGTTCCTCCCTAAATCCTACTAGATATTAATGTTTTAGTTACTTCATGGTCCTGTATTAAAATACTAGATATACTGTCATTCATCTAAGTATGCATACTGCTATTTTAGTAATTATTGAAAACTGCTGTTCATTTCACTGTCAGAGGTTTGATGAATATATATATTATTTTAGATTTAAAGCGTTTATTGGCATACACCTGCAGTGTGGAAAGCAGATTTTCCTGAGCAATTATAACTTTGCTGTCCACAATGAATGCCAACACAATCCAAAAGAACTATACTATACAATATGAGACATAGAATAAAGACTATATCTACATATGCAAGTATATAGTAGAAATGTACTGTTGAATGAGAAAAAATATATAATTATATTTTATTGCAGTTGATGAGATAAGAAATGGCTTGTGAAGTTGCAAATGTGGTTTCAATTAAGTCAGTAACGAGGTCAATATGTAGTATATATAGAATAAAGATTTGTGTGTTTCCTATTCACAATGGCTTGCCCTTTGTTGGATGATGTAGTTGATGAGGAGGTTTTAATACTCAGACGAGCATTCAGGCATGAAAGAGTCTTCCGAGATAGGGCAGACCCATTGGCCTTTTCAGACGAATATCTGACTGAGAGGTACAGATTCTCAGGTGATGGCATCAGATATTTGTGTAGGCTGCTGGGTCCACACATACAGCACAGGACAGCACGGAGCCATGCTCTCACTGTCCCACAGATGGTCTGCGTAGCACTGCGATTCTTAGCAAGTGGCATGTTTCTGTATTCTGTCGGTGATGCAGAAAACCTCAATAAAGCCACTATTTGCCGCACAATAAGAAATGTAAGTCTGGCATTGAAATCTCTTGTGCACATATTTATCACCTTCCCTGGTCACAGAAGATTCATCCACATCAAGGAGGAGTTCTACAAGATTGCAGGTAACACGAATAATAACAGATTGCTACAAAATGTCACATTAGCATAGTCACAGTATGACACTCATTATTTTGCGTTACAGCTTTTCCTAATGTAATTGGTACAGTGGATTGCACCCATATTCGTATCCAACGCCCCTCAGGGGCATATGAGGGAGATTATGTTAACAGGAAATCCTTCCACAGTGTCAATGTTCAGGTAAGAATTATGTTATGGTTACTGTCAGCTACATAATTATTCTGTGCATTAAATGACCTTAATAGGCTATATATTTTTACAGATGATCTGTGATGCTGACTGCCTCATCACAAATTTAGAGGCAAAGTGGCCTGGCTCAGTCCATGACTCCAGAATCTTTCGGGCCAGTAGAATTTACCAGAGACTCTCTCTAGGTAAGCCATGCACCCATTTTTTTAAGCACCTTGAACATCAAGAGTACAGTACAGTACTTGTAAGAATTATGTTTTGCATTCGCAGGGGAGTTCTCTGGTGTGCTGCTGGGGGACAAAGGCTATGCCTGTGAGACATTTTTGATGACTCCCCTTACAGACCCCCAAACCCCAGCACAGCAAGCTTACAACCATGCCCATGCCAAAACCAGGGCTCGAATTGAAATGACCTTCGGCCTTCTGAAATCACGATTTCAGTGCCTGCACCACCTGAGGGTCTCCCCAGACAGAGCATGTGACGTGACCGTTGCCTGCACAGTGCTGCACAATATTGCCTGCCTAAGAAAAGAAAGGGCTCCCAGAGTTGCTTTGGATGTTAATTGGGACAATGCTGCCATATTCCCAGATAACAGAAATGGTAGACTTGTTAGAGAACAATACATTGCAAATTATTTCAGTTAATTTAGTTTTGATTTGGCACATCCCTTAATAAAGGATAATGCTTTATATAACTTTTTCATGTGTACATGCATTTTATTTGGCATCGGTAGCACACACTGGTTCTTTTCCCAAATTCTAGTTCCACTTCACTGGATCAATAACTATAAAGTGTACTTGACATTCATAAAAAAAAAGTTACAAGACCACAATGGTTTTGGAATATTTTTCTTTTATTATTTTGCTGTTATCACTTGTCAACTTGGAGCTTTGGAGAGAAAAAAGGATGATGATTAATACATTGTGTTACAGTCATGGTTACAGCATGAACTGAAGTCACTTACTTCTTTCTAGTTTCTGGATTTCCAGTTCTAGTTTCCTCAGTGTCTTGTGTTTAATTTGCATCTCAAGGTCCATGTCCTGCAGCTTTCTTTTGTTCACATCAATCTTGACTTCTGTCAGCTCGATCTGTCTCTTTAGATGGGTTGTGTAGAGATATCTGACAGTTTGTGAATTCTGTGAAAACCTTTTAGTTAGCATAGCAGAATTTTGTCATAATGTAAATTTACTTTAGGCAATACTCACTATGTTACCAGGCTGCTTATCAGTCTGCCCAATGTCAGGATCCTGTAACAAATAATATTTTCTATTAGTACCACTTCCCTGACTTCTTTTCTATTATGAGCTTATAAAAAATTTTTTTGTCTATTTTCACAAAATACCTCGAGCCTTCTGAAGTCCAGCGACATGGTCTCCTCATCGGCAGAAGTGCACTCCACTGCTGTAGATGTGCCTTCCCTCTGCCATATTCAATACTTGTATTGATATTTTTTGACAGGACATGCAAAGCCTATGATTTAATAAAGAGTACTCACCGGCAAATCATAGTCTGGTGGCTCCAAAAGTGTAAGGGTGCTACCAGCCACTGCAAGGGAAGGCAAAGTCACACAGTTTACAAAACAAAATATATATGGATTTCAATATTTTCCATGTGCAGTTGTATGGCAATAATGTACTTTCTATGAAGAGGCCAGTATCCCTTGCTGGGCCAGAGTCAGTGGATGTCCCTCCCTGGATCCCTTCGATCACTGGCTTCTCTTTATTTAAATTCAGGGCCAACTCCTCTGCTGTGGTAAAGTCTTGGGTTGGAGGGCCACCCCCCGTACCAGATATATGACTCTTTTTTTTTTATTGCTAAAATCAGCACAGACAATAAAGTGTCAGCAAACATGCCACCTATGTTCTCCGCAAACAAGTCACTTACCAGCCTGCAAAATATTCTTGTATTTAATCTTGACTTGCTGCCAAGTCGTTTTTTGGCCAGACATGTTTGTTCTTTAAGAGGAATAGATACAAATGATAAAATAGATTAGATGGATAAAAATAGAGCAAAATATCTGATTATAGATTACATCAAATCAATTAAAAACAAAACCTACATACAAATAGATAAGAGTAAAAAGATTAAAGAGATAATAGACATAAAATAAACTAAATAGATACACACGTGGGTAAGTTTTTGCAATTATTCTTCATGTTAAATGCATGTTCACTGGTCACATATAAGGCAAAGTATACAATTATTTTAGAAAATGGCAAATAACTCCTTGAATTGTAATTATGAGGGTTTCAGTGGAGCACTGGTTATTTGGACTACTTACGCATTCAATCGGTCCGCTATTATTTGCCATGCATTCTCTCTTTGTTTTATTACAGCAGCTGTACTGCCTTTTTTACATATGATATGTTTCACTTCTTCATACGTTTCCATAAGAAGCTGTTGCTCATTAGGCGAAAAGTATGCCGCACGCGTTTTGTCCATTTTCGGATCGGTGATTCTGTGATCGATTTCGTGATCTTTTAAAGAATGCCGTGAACGTGCATTTATCCAAACTATATACACCTGGCTTGACATATCCGCGCGTTCTCATCCTGGCTCAGCAAACGTGCAACGGATTAAGCCAGGATGCACTGATTAAACTAGGTCAAGCCGGGACTGTTCTGTTATCCTGGCTTTCTTAATTCTACTTTTGTGCAATACCCCCCGGGTTTGGATTAGTGACAAACGAACCATGTTTCCGCGGCCTTTAATGCCGAAAAAATATAGCCTATGTCTTTCTGCTTTTAATGAATGTCTTGCATGTCTCAATTACAGTAAGCCTCTAGGAAGTTATGATATTTGTGTCTTTAAAGCAATATGCTGTATTGTATAAAGTGGTAGGCTATATAAAAAAATAAAAATAAAAAAAAACTTGTATTAGGCCTACTTAAGTAAATAGGCAATTCCAAATGTGTTGAGTCCAAGTTTGACTGAAACAATTAAATTCAAGATTTTATTTGAGAAAAATACAATATAATTATTTTTTTTAAATACACATTTAAAAGAAAAAAAATATATATATAATGTAGCATTAGCCATTATGGAAACAGGCATATCACAACTCTTTATTATTTACAGTCCATAAAAATAGGGCATGTAGCCTATTATACGATTAGGCCTATAGCCTATAATACGAGAATATATTTACAGTATTCCCGTGTATTTTTACTGAGGCATTGTATTGTGTTGTGTTGTGTTTTAAGGTTTAACGGAAAATGCCTAAAGTCTTGAAAAAAAAGAAAGAAAAAAAAGAAAAAAGACCATTACATTTTCCATCTTTAGCCCCCTTTTTCCCACAATGGTCCACTAAAAATAACGCCAGAAATTCTGATTTTGATTCTACAGAAAATGAATAATTTAGTGTTACAAAAAAAAAAACGACATTTAATCGTTATAGTATTTTATGACATCAGATCAGAATGAACAAGGTAGTAGCTACAAAATATTTTATTTACTGTTAGCAATATTAGCCTAATGTCTATTTTAAGGCTTGATAATAAATAATTTATGTGAAATATATTACAGTCATGTATGGTCAAGAGCAGCGGTAGTCCTCGCTTGGGCTGGCGCCATCGCTTGCTTAATAGTTCAATCGTTTAGGAAGGCTTCTTGTGTATCCTGGGAACTGATAAAACTCCAGAGTTTTATGATCTTAAAAAGCTAAATGGTCTATATCGTGAAGCGCCCATCTAAATCTAATCCGCAATAAAGGGACCCACAGCAGCCAAGCGGGCTTAAACAGTTGCTGTTGTAATTTCGTAATAAGTAGCCTACCCTAACGCCAGCTACTCAATCAGTTGTCAGCTATCGGGTAGTCTTCCGAAATGTAAAAGACATAGGCTACACCAACATACCAATACAAAAGAATCGAAGCGGAGATAAAAAAATACGGTCGGACCTTGTCCTGAGCAAAACACTTTTCCCGACACTGCTTCCCGTGCACGCAGACCAATGCCCTAATGAGGGTAGTAATTTGCTGGGTAATCTAATTTATTTCACAGACATGAATGTAAGAGGCTAAAACCATACTATATCATGATAAAGGAAAAAGGGGGATGCACGTGCCCAATGAAGAAATAAAAATATGACACAATAGTCCATAGTCCAATAACAACGTTAGAGAAACAGAACAAAGACGGTCGCCTTTCAGATCGACAATCTACTACGTATGTCTTTCCATCTACTTCATGGGCTGAGCTTTGAAGAAAAGGGTGGGGCTGATTATAATATTATACAAAACGCCGCTTTTTACGCCGTCTTTGTCAGACAGAAGCGCCGTAAATAACGGCGCATTATGGATGGCCTGCGGCGTCAGAAACGGCGTCAATGGTTGGATAAAAAAAACGCCGATAATGACGGCGAATTTGCTTTGTAAACGCCGTAATTTGCGGCGTTTGTACCACAGAACGCCGTACTTTGCGGCGTCTTTTCGTCTTAAACGCCGAAAAAAACGGCGTTTTGAGAATGTAAGGCGTTTGGTTAGTGGCGAAAATTGACCCTTTTGGCGTTCCATATTCACATACCGGGTTTGCGCGCTCAAGTTCATTCAAATATAGGCGCGTGGCATCCGCAGCGAGATCTCACCATTTCAGAATGCCGCAAATGCACCCCAGGTCATGTGACAAGAACCAACCAATCAGCCCCTTCCATAACAAAATTGAAAGCTCAGTCAACATGAAGGATGGGGGTGCACCCAAACACTACGGGTGTTTTTTTCTTCTCCGTAAATAAATCTGGAAGCAGAGCTACAGCAAGCGTTTCTCGGTGGTGGAAATCCATTAGCTACTAAAACTTCTTTGTCGTTATGGAGAGCGCAGTGCATGGTTGCATAACGTTAGCAACAACAGACACAACAGGAAAATCTGCCCGAATTTTACTATTAATAATAAAAGATAAGCGGATGTGCATTGTAAATGTCAGTAATTTATCTTTTTTGACTCATTCTTTTTATAAAAAAATATTTAAAGGCTGAAATATGTGAGATTTATCTTTTTATAAAACTATTTTTGTAAAAACTTTATTTTAACTTGTACATGTTAGTAGATAACCTGTTGCAAGACACTCCTTTAAAATCTGGCCATCATTTTTAATGGTATTTTAATGTTGTATGTAAACAAAAAGTGCATTTTATTGATGCTAATTTGTGTTATTTGCTGGGTTTCGACATACATTTGGTAAATTGATTTCATAATAATCATGAGATGAAATGTTCATGCCATTTCATCTCTAGCCATCTCTGTGCTACATGGGTTGGAGTAGCCTGTTCAATCTCTATTAGGCTATTAATATGTTTCGTAATGTAAATAAATATGAAATGAAATCTATTCTATTTGAGGTGAAGTTTGTGAACCTATTTTCATTTTAGGCCTAAGGTTTGGGCATTTGGCACGTTGTTGGGTGTGGAAGGTTACTAATGTGATTGGTTTATCTGTAAATTAAATGAATGCTTTTTCAATGACTGAATTCATTGAAATAAAATAATTTTTTCAGAATTTTTTTTATCATTTTTTTTTAGTAATGCAGTAATTCAGGTAGGTCTTAAATTTCAATCTTTAGGGTCTTAAATGTCTTAAAAAGGTCTTAAACTTGACTTACTGAAACCTGCAGAAACCCTGAAGAAAACAAAGATATAAAACATTTACCATTTACCCTTTTGGCATTTATTTTTTGGCCCAAATATGGACAAAAGCATTGCAAGTCTGTGAACAGCAATTTGCAAGTGAAAACAAGTTTAGAGAACTGCAAAAGAGATTGAGAGCATAAAACCAATCTGTATGTGAAAATCTCTAAATGACTTTTACGTAGGGCAACAGGATTAATTTATAAAGATTCTCGTGCACTTGCAAATTTTATTTACGCTTACAATCGTATGCACACTTCCACAATCTTATCCTGTGCATGCAAATATTGTTATCTATCATCATCATCATCAACTGCTTTTAAGTCTTTATATAGTGGTTTTCTACACAAAAAATTGTTTCAGAGCAGTACCTTCTAATGTTTATTTGAAGAATAAATATGTACGAATGTGCTTGTGCGCCTAGAATTACAGCACAATAGTGTAATGCACCTACCTTGGAAACCATCTGCTTTTTTCAAATGGCCTTTAACAATTGTTCAAATATAAAAAATAAAGGGAATCACTGAAAACGCAAGGATTCTGATAGTTGATAATAGGCCGACCTAATGTAGGCCTACTGACGGTAACAAAGTTGGCTGTTGAAGCTCGCGCAGTTATTTATAACATTATACAGTTAACCATCACACAACCAGAGTGCTGGGGCCTGTAAACACCTGGGGCCTATACCATGAAGCCGGTTTAGGAGGCTAGTAGGTATGTTTCAGTTTAGGTTGCGCCAAACCTGGGTTTTAGGCACCATGAAAGTGGTTTGGCTTTTAGCAGTGTTCATCTCCATAGTAACTTACGCTCCACGGCTAACCTGGTCTCCGGCAGGTTATGTTCCAGCCAGGTAAGAGGTTGCAAACTGAACTTGGACCAATCAGCTGTGAGCAAAGAGACATATGTTTGATGCGATAAAGTCACTCCACCTGTTTCTACTCCAAATTAAAGGTCACTATATAGCAAATGATTTTTAAAGACAAAATCGTCTGGCTTTTAGTAATGCTTATTTAAAAATAATAAATTTGTATGATATAGATATTAACCCTTCAAACCCTAAGGGGTTTTAAGGCCACCTGGCACTATGTTGATATTTTTGCTTCTGGAATGGTCAATTTTCATAGCAGAGTAAAGAGAGACATATTTCTGGATTCTATAGATTCTCAGCTACAATGTGGATGCATTGAAAATACAATTTTGTAATTATTATACCTTTAATCGATCACATGTAGAAATTTTGTCATCAATTATTATTATGCAGAGTTTAAATGAATAAATACAGGTGAAACTCGCGCAAAAGTTCATGCATTTCAGTAATTCAAATTAAAAGGTGAAACTAATATATTTAGTATATATAACTATATACATGATTATACTTTTCTCCTTTTTTTATTGATTTCATGTAATATTCTAATTTTCTGAGATTTTGAATGTGGGGTTTCCATAAGCTGTAAGCCATAATCATCAAAATGATAACTTTTGCAAGATATTCAAATTTTTCGAGTTTCACCTGCATATAAAAGGTAATATAAATACGATGAAGCTACAAAATGACTACATGTGAGCTTAAATGTTCAATTCCCTCTATACCTTTATCAACTGTATAAACTAACTTCTCAACTTTTACTTGCACTGGTATACAGTAGCGACGCGAGACTTTCTTTTAGTTGTTCTCTTTCATAGACAGCTATTTTCTTCTTGCTGTGTAAATTTTTTTAAATTCTTAATATTTTAAGAGTTTTGATGAGTTTCACTCTTTCTCATTATGTGATTGGCTGTTCGCTACTGATGGCACACCTAAACTCAGGATCAAAGCCTGAATTGACAGAGAAAGTTGATGATCAGCATCATGGTACCAACAAAGCCTGGTTGTATTGGTTTGGTTTTGTCATTTCTAAACTAATCCTGCAACCCTGAGTTTGTTCAACTACCATCAAGTCAAGTCATATTCATTTATATGAATGTAGATTGTTTCAAAGCAGCTTTACAGAGATAAACATTTAAGGTAACAGAGATTGCTTTGGCTTTATAGCGGTTCTTGAATAATGTTATTTCCAGCTAAAGTTAGTTTTGATTGATTCACTTCCGGCGGAATTATCATTTGTTATTAAATTAGGGGCCGCTAAGACGACGCCGTTCTCTATAAACAGACTTTAAACGCGAACCTGTGATAAACGCTGATGGCGTTCACATGCGCAATAAGAATTGATTCTATAGTTATGTGCGTTTGAATCTGTAGAGTGGGAAAGGGATCCTTCATAGGGAGAGGCTAGTTGGCACGTCAGCACTGCATTATCATCGGGTCCAGGCGAAACTCCTCGTCAGATCTGGATCCGGCAGGCTGCGGGAAAACCTTGGGATAAAGAAAGAGCTAAAATTAGCGTAGATGCCATTCTTCTTATGATGTAACGAGTACATCAGGATTTAAGGGAAGTGTTCCCAGTTCCAGCTGACCTAATCTATGCAGCCTAACATTGAATTATAGAAGTCTATAATGTATTATGTGTATGCAAACAGATGTGTCTTTAATCGAGCTTTGAACTGACAGAGTGTGTCTGCTTCCCGGACAATGGTAGGAGGAAGACTGTTCCAAAGTTTTGGTGCTAAATAGGAAAAGGATCTACCGCCAGCAGTCGATTTTGATATTCTTGGTATTATTAACTGGCCGGAATTTTGAGATCGCAATAAACGTGAAGGACTATAATGCCCCAGGTAAAAAAGTAGTATACTTTAGTGTATTAGAAATATGAATGAAGTAGCCTACATTAAGTATAAAACAGGTAGGCTATGCTTCTACTTGTTGTGCTTTATTTAAAGAGTACTTAATATGTACTTTTTAAAAGTAGCCTATACTAAAAAAAAAGATGTAATTAAGTTCAACTTAAGAGTCCAAAAAGTAAGTATACTAATTGACCAGTAATCAAATTATTTTTTAAATGTACTTTTTGAAAGTGTACTTTGTTGTTAATGTATTTTAAATTGTATAGAAGTTTATAGTAATTATAAGTATGATAGCAGTATGCACAAAATGTACTTAAACAACTATAATTTGTGCTGCAATGCCTTTTTAAGTGTATTTCTATTAGGTGAAAAAGACGTAGTATTAGATGTATTAAAAATATATTTGAAATACAAATAGTATGTTTTTAATACATATGTATTTCCAACATGCTTATTTAAATTGAACTAAAAATACATTGAATTGCATTTTAATATATTTCTAATAAGTGTACTAGAAGTACATTGGTAATAAATATATGCTTAATTACACTTTTAAGAAATATGCTATAGACAAGCATATACTTTTAATATATTTCTGAAAAGTATATTAGTAGTACATTGGTAATAAATGTATGCTTAACTACATTTTTAATAAATATGTCAATGACAATCATACTTTAAATATATTTCTAAAAAGTGTACTAGAACTACACTGTTAGACATTTTATCGTATTTTTACGGTAACTTACTGGCAGCACTATTGCCAGTAAGTTACTGTAAGTTTACCTTTACAGTAGCTTACCTGTAAATGTGCTTTACAGTAAGATGCCCTTACCGCAATTTAATTTTACAGTATGATGCCCTTACCGCAATTTAATTTTACAGTATGATGCCCTTACCGCAATTTAATTTTACAGTATGATTCCCTTACCACAATTTCATTTCACAGTATGCCCTTACCGCAATTTACTTTTACAGTATTATGCCCTTAAAAGTATAAAGTATAAAAAAAAAAACAAATAAGTGACTTGAGTCCATGTACATCAGCATATTCTTTATTCACTGTCAAAATCAATTACATCCATTTTATTTATTTATTGTGATGCAACATTAGGCAAGGCAGTTTTATTTATATAGCACATTTCATACACTTTGGAAATTCAAAGTGCTTTACACAGTAAGGAATTAAAATAATCACAAAATAAAAAAGTGCCCCTATTATGGATTTTTGAAAATGTCCTTTCATGTAGTGTGCAACATAGCTCTAAGTGAAAGAAAATATCCTGCAAAGTTTTAAATCTGAAAGTGCACCATATATAGCACCATATATAAAGTTATTGTCTTTCAAAAGTAAGAGTTGACGGAGTCAATTACTTTAACTGTTTTTAATTACATTAATCGTTTTTCAAACGAGTCATAAGCCGTTTCGTTGTGACATCAAGACAAAACATTAGCATATTGCCCACCACACGCGCGCAGACACCAGGGAAACTTAAACCTCAAACTGGCAGCTGATCCTGTGGACACTGGATAGATCATATCGAGAACACACTGTGTGCATAATGTGAAGGTAAAGCCATTTTTTTCCCACTGCACAAGGACGAGCATGTGAAGAATCTGTGGTTAAAATTCATACCACAGTAGTATAATCCTAAACTTTTGCTGTTACCCTTATTTTACCGACGACCGCTTCTCAAAACATAGTTTTGAGTTTTAAATTGTGTAGGTCTCCTGCTAACTGGCTAACTCTTACTGAAATACTTCAGCTAATCAGCTATGGGCCACTATTATCTAAAACAGTGTCTATTAATGCAGATTGTCTGTCGTTCTCACTACTTTGAGGAAATATTAAGCATGGAGCAAGAATTGTTTTACCAACGTTTATATTACATCAGTCATTCACGCTGGAGCTCGGCTAATGTATGCACTGTTATTGATACAGTTTCCACATGTTCGACGCAATAAATTAGAAACATTTATTTAAAAAATTTAAAAACTCACGTTCGGATTGATATGATAAAATCGATGTCATCGTTCGTTACTGTTTAGTTTACGGTGTAGGAAGCCTCAGGACAGCTGACGTAGTTATGGCAATGACACGCACACTCACGGCGGTAGATCAATCACAACAGACTGAGCTGTCTGGCCAATCAGAGCAGAGTAACATGTGGAAAGGAGGGATTTAGAGAGATTGATCCATCTGACGAGTCGTTTGAGAATCACTGAAAAATGTGGTGATGTGCAAATGTATATTATGAGAATGTTTTTGGACCTTTGATGCATGTAATCCTGTTTGTTGAAAACAACATTAGGAAACTTTAAAATGGCATAATAGGGGCACTTTAAAACAGTTCCATAAAAGGAATTAAAAGAGATATACAATACAGTTATACAATTTATAAAATGAATTAAGAGTAAAAAGATGATACATAGATAAACTTCTCATCTGGAAAAACACCAGTATATCATTTTTCACAACTCCCAATTTTACTCTGAGATTTTCCCATGGTAATTACACTGTGTCTGTGGTGTTCTTGTGGAATGCCTAAGAAATCTATTGGATGTATCCAATAGACCTGATTTGTCCCTAAAAGTGTACAGGAGGAGCTCTAGGACTCACGGGGTAACCCCGGGTTCACTGCCCTGATGGTCCGCACCCCAAAGATTTGTCCGGAAGCTCAAGGAATGGAATCAATCAACCGCACCCAGACCGTTAAACCACTGATGGCTGATCTGAAAAAACAACAACAAAAAAAAAACAGAAAATGTATGAGAAATGGTCATGAGTTTATTTAATCTAAATTTGTTCATGGACAGATGAGGTAACAACTTAAGCAACAGCAGTTATTCCCAGTCGAATACTGTTTAAATAGTCAGTCTACAACTGAAAAATAAGCAGAAATGTTTCTTGATTCACACAAGTGCTCCTAAAAAGAAATGTAAGCTTAGAGCCCTGCAAGTTATGCATTACAACATGTTAATCACATAAGGCATCTGATAGTTAGTCAAAAAACATATACTTACAAAGCCAAAGATGCTCAGTGCAGTGGCTCTTTTGCAGCATTTGGGCTGTAGCTCCTGTTGACATGGCGAGAGAAAAGAGAGAAACAGAAGAAACATTATTTTTCATTAATGATTATTGGCTAATGACTATATGTTATGAACATGATAAATCACATATCTAGGATGACAGCTAGATTGATGAATTACACAATCAGATGACACAGTTTTACCAATAATGGGCATATTAGAGTTTCTCAAATATTTTGCAATGAATATTTTTCAATTAATCTATTAGTCTGCCCTTACATTGCTTTAAATGCGTTACTATTTTGAACATGTCATATTTCTGTCCTGTGAAGAGTGAATCCAGAATTTTTATACAGTATATATATATATATAACGTTAGCTGTCACATATCTCTTACGACGACGACGACACTTTGAGGATTCGCGAGCCTGCATTAAATTAATTCGGCACTGAATAAAAACTCTGGCGTTCTCCAGAGCGCGAAAACATAAGCACAAATATGCACTGGAGCGTTTGGCAACTATGTTTCGCCAATATATTATAACAGTATCAATTGAGGGTGCTCTTGCTTGCGCTTGAGGGTGCATAGCACCCCCACAGAACCGGGAGTGGGAGAGAGAGAGCGCGAGAGAATGCCTTTGAGAAAACGCGCTAGGCCTAACGTTAACGTTACTTTCAAACGCCACACACATTAACTGACGAGTAAAATATCCCATAACTGGTCGCAAAAAAAGACAGAAAACCATTGTTTGTGCTAGATTGGGTCCATCTACTGGAAAAGACAGACAGTCGGCAGTTTTTGAGGAAAACTATCCTGTCCTGTTAGCTCAGCTGTTATTAAAAGCCTATTAGATTTTATACTTTATTCATAAATTTAGCTATATTTAATTGATATTGGTAATGGTTTACATAGTAAAAGTAACTTATAAAATAAATTTGTTCAGTAAAAAGTACTTACCTCAGAAAAACTCACAGCTGGCGTCTAGCGATAGCGATCCACTCCCAGCAGGGACCAAGGGACGTCCGTTATTGCGCGCACTCGACACGTGACGTCTGCCAGATTGTTGCGCGCATTGCGCGGGCTTTGCACGCAACAATGTAAATTTTGTGAGGTGTATGTAAGCAAATATTATATATGTGTGTGTATACAGTTTGCCTGTATGGGAACCATAGATGGGAACCAGTTGTGGATTTTTATTTTTTGTTATTGGAGAAAATGATAATATAAAAATGACTCTCGTCTCATAAGAACTAATTTTAAATCCTTCCAACCATCTGTTTTTTTTAATTTGTTTAACTTTTAAACATCCAGCGTGTTCATAAATAAATGAGAATGCAGATTCATGATTTTCATCTACAGAACAAGATGTGGGGAAAAAACTATACAACATTAGGCTATATGACATTTTAATATGCCTAAAACATAAATACAATACACACTTTAAGAAATCTTCTTCATTTACAGTAGCACTACTGTTTTTGCATAAACAGTAAAGTACTGCAAATTCCCATATACAGTAAGTTACTGTAAATTTCATAAAAATACCCACAATGCAGTGCATATTACAGTAGTTAACTGTAAATAATATAAATGGTATTTTACTGGGCTTTTTTGTGGTAAGTAACTGTAAAATTACGGCAAAGTCTAACAGTGTACATTGGTAATAAATATATGTTTAATTACATTTTTAAGAAATATGCTAAATACAAACATATTTTAATTATATTTCTAAAAATTGTATTCAAAATACATTGTAATAAATATATGCTTAATTATACTTTTAAGAAATATGATAAAAACAAGCATACGTTTAGTGATGTTTTTGTGTATTTACAGAAAACATACTTGTGTTACTAACTTAAGGTATTTTTTTAATGTTTACTTTGTGTGTATAGCAAAACGATTAATATTTTAGTTGGTTACACATACCTTATTTATAACCATGTATAGGCCTACTGCAATATATTTTTAATATTTATGTAATAGCATGTGCTTCAGCCCTGCTTTTAAAAATATTGTGAAAAACACGTTTAACATTTTAATATATTTAAATAACACATCAATATATATTAGATATTCAAATGAATTCTTAAACTAATTGCATACCGGTATATGCATAATATATATATATATATATATATATATATATATATATATATATATATATATATATATATATATATATATATATACACTCACTGGCCACTTTATTAGGTACACCTGTCCAACTGCTCCTTAACACTTAATTTCTAAGCAGCCAATCACATGGCGGCAACTCAGTGCATTTAGGCATGTAGACATGGTCAAGACAATCTCCTGCAGTTCAAACCGAGCATCAGTATGGGGAAGAAAGGTGATTTGAGTGACTTTGAACGTGGCATGATTGTTGGTGCCAGAAGGGCTGGTCTGAGTATTTCAGAAACTGCTAATCTACTGGGATTTTCACGCACAACCATCTCTAGGGTTTACAGAGAATGGTCCGAAAAAGAAAAAACATCCAGTGAGCGGCAGTTCTGTGGGCGGAAATGCCTTGTTGATGCCAGAGGTCAGAGGAGAATGGCCAGACTGGTTCGAGCTGATAGAAGGGCAACAGTGACTCAAATAACCACCCGTTACAACCAAGGTGGGCAGAAGAGCATCTCTGAACGCACAGTACGTCGAACTTTGAGGCAGATGGGCTACAGCAGCAGAAGACCACACCGGGTGCCACTCCTTTCAGCTAAGAACAGGAAACTGAGGCTACAATTTGCACAAGCTCATCGAAATTGGACAATAGAAGATTGGAAAAACGTTGCCTGGTCTGATGAGTCTCGATTTCTGCTGCGACATTCGGATGGTAGGGTCAGAATTTGCCGTCTACAACATGAAAGCATGGATCCATCCTGCCTTGTATCAACGGTTCAGGCTGGTGGTGGTGGTGTCATGGTGTGGGGAATATTTTCTTGGCACTCTTTGGGCCCCTTGGTACCAATTGAGCATCGTTGCAACGCCACAGCCTACCTGAGTATTGTTGCTGACCATGTCCATCCCTTTATGACCACAATGTACCCAACTTCTGATGGCTACTTTCAGCAGGATAATGCGCCATGTCATAAAGCTGGAATCATCTCAGACTGGTTTCTTGAACATGACAATGAGTTCGCTGTACTCAAATGGCCTCCACAGTCACCAGATCTCAATCCAATAGAGCATCTTTGGGATGTGGTGGAACGGGAGATTCGCATCATGGATGTGCAGCCGACAAATCTGCGGCAACTGTGTGATGCCATCATGTCAATATGGACCAAACTCCCTGAGGAATGCTTCCAGCACCTTGTTGAATCTATGCCACGAAGAATTGAGGCAGTTCTGAAGGCAAAAGGGGGTCCAACCCGTTACTAGCATGGGGTACCTAATAAAGTGGCCGGTGAGTGTATATATATATGAAGAATTATGTTTATTTATTTCGAGGTGCATACATTTCGACCAATCAGAGCCAAGCTTTTCAAACCAAGCATGCATGTAATTGTCCAATCACACACTGCCATTTGAAATTACAAGTTGGGCGGGCAACGGATACTGTGGTATTCCAACTATATGGATATTTCAACAGAAATCATGTGTTTTCCAAAATTTGCTTAGTATTATTTCCCTGACTCTGACCTAGTGAAGGTGGACAGCACCGATCTAATATTAAGAGAACACAGACGAGCAGAATACCAGGTCAAGTTACCGCAGTGAAGAGGGCTAGAGGTGCGCCGACATGGACAGAGCAAGATACTGCCAGCAAAGATCTTACTTCTTGGGGGTAAGTTTATTAGTTTAAGTGATTAACTTAGTATAAGTGGCTTTATTCTCACTTTAGGTTTAGAAAATATTTTCAGAAGTTGATGCCGGTGTAGATAAAGTGGATTACTGAAGTTAACAGATAACTTGACACTGACACGAGCTACATAACGCTACGTCTATCAACTTAGTCAATTGTTATAGATACTTAATCTAGACAGTGACATAAAACAACTATAAAAACATTGTACACTGTGTTTGCAGAAAACAAAATGGTTATTAATAGTGATTACACGGCTTGATTGTCCCTTGGATAAGTAACTTAAATCGGTGAACATAATAACGTAGCAGCTAGCAGCTAAGTTAGGCCTACAATGTTAACGTAGGCCTACTTATTTGTGTTGTAATAATTTACTCTAATTAAACTTACACATTTGTGATATTAAAATCCATCAAATGTTAGGCTAATTCGTTAATATTAGGCTGTCAGTTTTCATGTCAATATCTTACATTTGATAAATAGGCCTATATTAAGCTGTAATCATCCACTATAAGCTTTTACAAAACGAATTAAATAACTTGCACTGCGAAATTAAAACGGTAATAACTAATGATATGAGAGTTTTTAAATTTAATACATAACCAATAAATGTGCATATGTGACCCTGGACCACAAAAGCAGTCTTGTGTGTCCATTTTTTTTTTAATTGATATTTATACATCACCTGAAAGCTGAATAAATAAGCTTTCAATTGATGTATGGTTTGTTAGAATAGGCCGATATTTGGCTGAGATACAACTATTTGAAATCTGAGGGTTAAAAAAATCTAAACATTGAGAAAATCGCCTTTAAAGTTGTGCATTTATGTCCATGATTGTGCTGCATTCACTCACAAAAATAAAATTGATATATTTACGGTAGGAAATTTACTAAATATCTTTATGGATCATGATCTTTACTTAATATCCTAATGATTTTTGGCATAAAAGAAAAATCTATCATTTTGACCCATACCGTGTTTTGTTGGCTATTGCCACAGATATACCCGTGCGACTTAAGACTGGTTTTGTGATCCAGGGTCACATATTATTGCAAAGATTTTTTTTTATTAAACCGTCAGTAGATGACGTCGAGTAAGTAACTGTTAATAGTTGAGCCTCTTTGTTTGTAACTTTTCGTTGGTGAAAAACAACAAAAACAGTAAATGGTGTGTCTAAAATGTAAGTGACTTATAATAACTGCTTGTATCTATCTTGTATAACTACTTGATTTTATTTATTTATTTTTTTACCTGTGTGACAGTTGAAATCGTGATATTTTGGAAAACCGCATTCTTGAGATATTGTTAAAGGAGAACTCCGGGCAATTTTTAAGTTAATCTTGATCGTTATATCTTTATGAGTACTGTTTATAGGAAAAAAAACGAACCGGATTGGTGCTTGCGATGCGGAGCTGCGACAGCGAATGCCCAGAGCTCCACTCAGCTAAAACGGCAGCTCTGGGGGCATAACATAAAGAGCGTTTTTGTGCCTCTTAACAGACACAAAATGCAATTAAAATGTCTGTCCAACATGAACAGGGGCCTTACCTGTGAACAAGATGCGTTTAGCAACTTAGCCATGGTTTAAATAGTGTTTTAGACAGCAAGCTGTAGTCTCGCGCTGAAGTCTCGCTCCTCCCACCTGGACTCGCGCTGAAGTCCCGTGATCTCAGTTGTAGCCGGGAAAGGTCAATAGTGTCCAGGTGGGAGGAGCGAGACTTCAGCGCGAGACTACAGCTTGCTGTCTAAAACACTATTTAGGTGAATTTAAACCATGGCTAAGTTGCTAAACGCATCTTGTTCACAGGTAAGGCCCCTGTTCATGTTGCACAGACATTTTAATTGCATTTTGTGTCTGTTTAAGAGGCACAAAATCGCTCTTTATGTAGATGCCCCCAGAGCTGCCATTATAGCTGAGTGGGAGCTCTGGGCATTCGCTGTCGCAGCTCCGCGTCGCAAGCACCAATCCGGTTCGTTTTTTTTTCTATAGACAGTACTCACAAAGATCTAACGATCAAGATTAACTTAAAAATTGCCCGGAGTTCTCCTTTAAGATAACGTTATATTAAATTTGAAAAATAAAAATATGAATCATTCTCTCAGTGTTACTACTTGTCTGGTAGGGCTAGTAAAAATACTCTTTTCACTTATCCCTTTAGAAAAATACACCGAAAAAGCGTTTATGTCGAGGCCTGTATTTTAGAATAGCTATAACATTACATTCAACAACAGAAATATGATTTCTATTGGAAATTGTAAAAGTGGTATTTTCCTCTGTTGTTTCTGTAAAATGTGGATCTATTCTGAGTAGTGTCAAGTCTTCATATATCCTCTATTAAAATAGTATATTATATTATTTTTCCAAAGTAGAAAAAACACATTATGAACAAAACATACAATACTGTTGTATGTTCATGTTCACTGTTGTTCAGCAAGACTTAATATTTTTGATGTAGATATATTAACTCCTTTTTTGAATTACATTAAAAAATGTTATTGAATGTCTACTGTTAAAATATATGAACTAAGCATTCTATGCAAAAATATTTAATTTTGACCAGGTGAAAAAGACAAAAAAGTATGTTTTTAGTACAATACATATATAATTTAATGCATTTATAATACATTTAACAGTACGTCTTTTTCACCTTCTAATACAACATGTAGGGAAATGTCAAAACATCATGTGTTGTAATAAAAAACGTGTTACAACTTTACGACTGTAAGCTCTGTTCCCTGAGACCAGGGAATAAGACACTGTATGGATTGTGCTATGGGGAACGCCCTCCAGGTGAACCGGGTCTGAAAAGCTATAAAATCATGGCAATCAAATTTGGTGACAGCCTATGACTATATTAGTACGACCCAGAAGTATAACAGGGATTGTTGGAGAATTTCATATTTCATCCGTCTCATACATGAGTCTGAATGCTGTAATGTCAAAAAAAAAACTAGGTCACAGGGCATGTGAGGACAGGATACGCAGTGCAAGTTCCCATTCAAAAGGGAACAGTGACTTTTTTAACAGAGGTTAATTTTGCTTTTTCCCTTTTCACAGATACTGTGATCAAACAGTTTCCGACCACGGCAGTGTCTGGTGCGAGCACTGATTAGAAGAACATGCAACAATGAGGCAAACTCCAAGACCAATCACTTCAATTCACTTGAAGGATGAAGGTTTTTTTTGCAGCTATATCACTTTCACTTTGTTTGAGTTTTTTTTTTTTCTGTTTAATACCTCTGCAGATCAATGCATTTTATGTATTTTGTTTAGTTTTTATATGATGCTGTACTGATGTAGTGCATTAAAGTTTACTATCTTTCAAAGAGTGTTTGAGTGTGTTTTATACAAATATTTTTTACTGTGTGCTTTACTGAATTATAAGTTTTCACTGTATTTTTAATACATTAAAATATATTATTTTTATATTTAATGGTTTTGTAAAAATATATTTTTAATATACTGTCTTATAGTGCTCTACTAATACATTATTAATAAGCTGATATTATATTTAAAATATACTTGGAACACATTAATGTGAAGCTAAAAATATACTTCAGCTGTATTTCTAAAGTAGATTTAAAGTGTATTAAAAATACAATTTAAAGAAGTGCTATTATATTACACTAAATGTACTTAAAATAGTTCCATTTTAACACAAATATAATTAAATATATTACTATTACCTTAAAATTGAACTTAAATACATATTAAAGTACACTTAGTATACTTAAAGTTGTTTCAAAATAACACATTTAATATATACTTAATACAGTAAACTGAAAATACATTAAGTATATCAAAATAAGCACAATTTAAATATATTTCCTTTTCACCTGGGGATACAATGCAATTGTACTGTAAGTGTGCTTAATTGCTCATGAATCTTGATTTTCATTAGTGTATTTTAGTGCACTTGAAGTTTAAAAAAAGTTGTTCCATTTTAGTATACTATTTACACTAGAAATGTAGTCAAATAGATGTTAAGTTGAAGTTAATACATAATTTAATACACTTAACTATACTTGGATTTGACGAAACTAGTACAAAATGTAGAAAATATACTTAGTACACTTTATTAAAGTATATTTTTAATAGAATTATTTTTCACCTGGGGCGTTAAGAGCTCGCTGAAGTACTGCGGAGCTAAACCATTTAGGGCTTTGTAAGTAATCAACAATATTTCAAAATGTATACCATCATGATACAGGCCCCAGATTCATACATTTACAAAATATTCTTCCGGGGGGGCATGCCACCGGACCTCTCTAGAGGTAATGAGCTCCACCCACAAAAATACTGTGGGAAACACAGTAGGCTATATGATGGTCTACGAAAAATAAAAATGTAATTATCTTATTAAAATGCATTATCAGGGTTTTACAACCTGCACCTCCTTTTCAGTCAGGAAAAACCCTGAAACCCCAGAAACAAAAAAGAAACTCCAGCAAAAACCCCTGCTTGTGGTTTCAGCCAACCCGAGACGTCATCCATAACTTCTATAAAACTCAGCCAGGAACCTTGGAGTTGTAATTAATGATCAATTGAACGTCACGGACCACGTATTGCTAGATATATGCTTATTTGCACATCTGGTTTTCAGTGGCATGCATCAAATTTGTGACCCGTGAAAGTGAAGACTTTTACTTTTAAAAACTTGTCTTTTCTGTTTGCTAAACAAGGTAACTTGTTTTAAAATGCCTTAGCTGAGGAACATAGTGTTGACCGAAAAACATAGAGAAGATGTCACTGAATTACCCTACACAGCATCCTGTCTGTTCGGAAGGTCGGTAAAACATTTATTTATAATTATGGCTTACATGGCTGCATAGGGCCATATGGGCAATTGGGCAAGTGCCCAGGGGCACCACGCAAATATTTCTCATTTTTGTCATGATGGCTATGAATATTTTTAACTATAATGCAGTTAATGTACAGTGAGGAACCGTCTGCGTTATAACGATCGTTCATGTCTTTTAACATGTTTCATATAACCGAAGCCTAACCGAAGCTAGATTGTGAAATTAAACATTTATCTTTCTTAGTGTTTTTTGTAGTTATCTTAGATAGTAACATAGCATAAATCTATCCGATATCTTTTCGATAAAAAAATTCTATAACAATTACGATACAAGCATACATCTGTTTAAGAATTAACAATTACCTTATATATAAATAATCAAGATAAAAATAAAATATTACATGAATTAAAGTTTGATTGATTACATTAAGAATCGCGAAAACATCTTTAGATCAGGCATACTAACGTTACTAGCGTCCGAAGCTGGGACTCATTAGCCCGCCGCTGAGCGCAGGGGAATAACGTTAACTTATCCGGGGACTTCAGATTTCTTGAAATCTCGATTCAGATTTCTCTCCTTCAGCGACTATCTACGGACCTTATGATCCTCTGTACATCGAAGCCTACGCCTACTCGCCGAGTCAAGTAGAGACTGCAGCGAGCCAACAGCCGGTCTGATCCGGTAGCGAGCCAACAGCCGGCCTGATCCAGTAGCGAGCCAACAGCCGGTCTGATCGGGTATCGAGCCAGCAGCCGGCCTGATCCCGTAGCGTGCCTGACTGATCAGAGCGACTCAACACCAGTCACTCGCTGCCTATATTTTATAGGCGGATTCCCCTGGAATTCCCGCCGGAATTTCCCCGGGGATTCTCTTGCGCTCAGTTCGGCGAGCTTCTCACCGATTGGTTCGCACAGTTACGCCACTCTCCCATCTAGGGTGACCACCCGTTCCGCTTTGCGTTGTACCGCATAGCATTTTCACCCCTTGTCCCACACGTCGCATATTGAGAAAATGTCCCGCATTGTCATCAGTCTGTTGGTTTTTAATTATCATATTAAGAAAACGTGCGTTCGATATTTTGCCTTTTTAAGAAAGCATTTTATTTACTCTTTTTTTGGGGCATAGTTTTTCACCTATATTTAACAGCGCGTCGTCAGAAGTAGATGCATCAGCGGTTTTTGAAATCCTATCCAATGGTTGTAAGGAAAGGAGTAAACACGGTCACTAGTAGGTTGTGACGGCTGTCAATCAAAAGGTGGAGCGGTGAATCGTTCCATATGTTCCCTGTCAGAAAACAAATGGATAATTCCATTTTTCGTTTTAAATCACATTCTTTCTAAACAAATATTTTTTTTTATATATTCTTAATATAAGACTGTCAATTAACTAATTTCATGTTGTTTTATATTTTATTTGTTCATTATTTATTTTGTTGGATTTTAGTTGGACTTAACTGTTTTAAAAAAATTGTTATCTGCATAATACTACTCAGTGATGATGAATCTAATTGGCATGTAAAATAAAGACATGTTATGTTACATTGTGATGTAATGGTGTTTTCTAGAAGGGACTAAAGAACAAAGTTTTTTTCTTTTTTATCAGCTGAAAGGCAGAATACAAATGTTTTTATTAAGTTCGATAGATTTTTATTAAGTAAGATAGTTAGATAGACATTATATAACCATTTCAGGTTATGTTTTAATGTTGGTAACATGTCCCCCATTGTCCCACACAAACTTATAATCGTCCCACATTTGGGTTGTTTGATGGTGGTCACCCTACTCCCATCGGTTCTGTATAGCTCCCATCTCTGTCGAGGAGTAATTAGCTGGTGAAGTGGATTTACTTATAGAGCTGGTAAGTCCCGCCCATCCGTAAAACTCCAAGTGGACCTCTAGGTTGAAAAAGCGTCAATGCAAGTGAATGAGAGAAAATAATTATTTTCTGATCCCGTTTGAATTGTGCCATGAATGTGAACATATGTTGTCTGTGAATTTTTTATATAATGTCTCATGTAACGAGTGTGACAGTATATTGTATGATTCTTTGGCTAGCAGTTGTGGAATAGACATAACGAGAAAGACTACACGTCGTATATGTGACGTCACCGCATAACACATTTTCCCTCCACAAATCACGGTGCAATAATCTAAGGAATTAGATCGAGATGCCTGTGTGTTTTGTACCCAAATGAAGGCGGTGAAGTGCACCAAAGACAGGCATGTTTAGCGGGATCCGTGTGCTAGTGGTGGTGACGTATATCAAACGCGTCGAAAGCAGCGAAGAGTTGTAGTCCACAAAGTGCTCTCACACAAAGTCTAACCGTATGAAAATTCTACCCGCTAAATTGTAGCATTCTTTACACGAAAAATTATATAAAAAATTCACAGACAACATATGTTCACATTCATTGCAAAATTCAAACGGGATTAGAAAATAATTATTTTCTCTCATTCACTTGCATTGACGATTTTTCAACCTAGAGGTCCAGCGGGGTTAGCGGAAGGGGCGGGACTTACCAGCTCTATAGCGATGTTCGCCGGAGTCAAATGTGACGTCACGATATGGGCGGCGTGGGCAGTTGGCAGAAAGAACCAAACTCAATGCAGATGGCCTGTGAAGAGAATGAAGATGAAATTCTCTAGTGGTGCATTGTGTACGTAATTTGATTTTTTGATCCAGCCACTTTTTATTTTACCCTTTTGTCTTGTTTCAGCCCCAAACCATCTCTGCAATACAAATTAATAAAGGCTGGTTTCTAAAGTAGGCTACTTCTTCCTGCCTCCATGTATGCCCTTATAATGTTAGTATGTTTTTTAGATAAAAAATAGTCATAATTTAGAAATAAAAGGCATTTTTCCTAGCCTGATTTTAGCCCTGAGCCCAAACGTTTGAAGGGGCGTGTCTACTGTGTGTAACCGGCCTCTGCTCTGGCTGACATGCTTGCATATGAAATAGCTACGTATTACATGTGAAACTCTCTAGAATACTTTTACTACAGATATTATACGGTTTTACTATTACATCTATCGAGATTAACGAATCGTGAGATGTTTTTGAAGTATTTAGATCTATTCCCATCACATAAAATGTTGCCGTGATGACTCGAGCATTGAACAAACAGATGACAGTCGTGTTGATCGCGAGAATAAAGAACTTCTCAGTTTCTGCACTCTCTCTAATGCTTTCACCAATGCAAACACGATGATGTAAATGCAGTATTGAACGATTTTGAGAGAAAGATTACCTGTCTGAACTTGAACAATTACACATTCAGAAAGT
The DNA here is from genome assembly GCA_031834385.1 of Semotilus atromaculatus. Classification (NCBI taxonomy): domain Eukaryota; kingdom Metazoa; phylum Chordata; class Actinopteri; order Cypriniformes; family Leuciscidae; genus Semotilus; species Semotilus atromaculatus. Next base: position 8,091,663 of record JAULUF010000014.1, read on the forward strand.
GTTGCTTGGTATAGCTCGATCGATCGAGGCCAGCTCTGTATTGGCCCAAGTTGAGGGAACAGTCTCGTCGGTGAAATGATTGGAAATTTCCAGAGAAAATAAAAATAACCCATTGTTTCTTCAGAGGCTCACACAAAACTGTGCGTTTTTACGTGAAAAAATGATTTGCGTTTCAAAGCTTGATTAATTTACCACACAAAAAACACGCCGGACAAAATTCATACCTCAGTTTTAATCGGCACTATTTTCTTTGGGTTTGGGTATTTATGCAAATTAGCACATACGTAATTAGATTATGCACCGTTTGACTATGTTAACAACAAATGTTAATAATGTTAATAACTGTTAACAACAAAGGTTACTAATGTTAATAACTGTTAATAACAAATATTAATAACAAACAATTAAAAAAACTTGTAATACATTTTTTGTTTGTCTTGATGTAATCAACTCAGTACTTATCATGGTGATATCTGGGTTTAAATTTGTACCCTATTCTAAACGCCTAATTGCAGAAATCCACAGCTATCTTCTTGGTACGCGGTAGAAGGTTACTCTTATCGAACCTGTTAACACAGCCGATCACACAGCACGATACAACCATTTGTCTTCTGTGTTTGCACTGCGCAGCAAGCCATTACTTTTCTTTTTGCCAACCAGAGCGCATGTAACCGCGTCGTGACGTCACGACGAAGATCGCTATTGTAGAGTTAACAAAAGTTATCACGAGCATTGTAATGTTTATCATAAGCATTGTAAAGCAGATGTCTTAACAAATGTCAACCAGGTACTTTTTTAAACGAGCCGGTCATTCATCTATGCAAGATCGTTGTGAAAATACAGACCGGAAGTCAAAAGACAACGAGCGCAGCGCTGAAAAGGGGCGGGGCTACAGAAAGTCTATAACAGCGCTGAAAAGGGGTGGGGCTACAGAAGCTCTATAACAGCGCTGAAAAGGGGCGGGGCTACAGAAGCTCTATAACAGTGCTGAAAAGGGGCGGGGCTACAGAAGGTCTATAACAGCGCTGAAAAGGGGTGGGGCTACAGAAGGTCTATAGCAGCGCTGAAAAGGGGCGGGGCTACAGAAGCTCTATAGCAGCGCTGAAAAGGGGTTAGGGCTACAGAAGGTCTATAACAGCGCTGAAAAGGGGTGGGGCTACAGAAGGTCTAAAACAGCGCTGAAAAGTGCTCATCTGCTTTTCTGTAGTATGCATTATTAGTATGGTGTTTACTAATTGCATTATTTGCATTTAATATCAGTCTAATGCATTAAGCCACGTTAGCGTTTCAAACAAAGCGTCCCCGACGATGCGGGTTTCGCAACATCATCGCGTACGATTGAAGTCCAATTTCATTGGCTAGTCACCAACCAATAAAACGGCTAATTTGAACACCCCCCTCCTACCCCTTTTCTCTCTCGCCGCCTCTGAGTGAATCGTGAATCTAACGCACAGAAAGGTCATTTGGCACATCCGGTGGCACATCCGGTCTTCATTGGCATGTGTCACTGACGTTATGTAACGTAGAGAACAAGGACGAAGCAGAGAGCGAATCCAATAGCAAGCACTATTTTAATAAAGTAGACAGGTAACACAAAGGAACACGGAAATCAGGACAGGAACTCAGAGAACGCTACAAGCAACAACGACCGACCAAACACAACTGAAACACAGAGGTATAAATACACAAACAGACAAGCTAAACAAGATAACAAGACACCTGGGGAGATTAATCAACATAACAGGGAACAGCTGAACATGGGACAAGACACATGGCAGGATCACATGACAAACAGGGAATCACATGACAGACAAGAACAAGGAACAAGACACAAAACCCACACCGTGACATAGCCCCTCCCCTATGGGCGGCTCCCGACGGCCATCAAAAAAACAAAAAACAATAGTTCAGGAGGGTGGTGAAGCAGAGGCGGTCTTGGGGGAGGGATGGAGGGCCAGGCCCATACAGGGGAACGGGTCCAGGAAATTGCCATGGCGGGCCTGGACCATGGAGCGTGGGCGGAGCAGGCTGTGCAGGTGGCCAGGGTGGAGCAGGAAGCGCAGGCAACCCAGGTGAAGACCCCTCGGGCGGCCACGGCGGTGAAGACCCCTCGGGCGGCCACGGCGGTGAAGACCCCTCGGGCGGCCACGGCGGTGAAGACCCCTCGGGCGGCCACGGCGGTGAAGACCCCTCGGGCGGCCACGGCGGTGAAGACCCCTCGGGCGGCCACGGCGGTGAAGACCCCTCGGGCGGCCACGGCGGTGAAGACCCCTCGGGCGGCCACGGCGGTGAAGACCCCTCGGGCGGCCACGGCGGTGAAGACCCCTCGGGCGGCCACGGCAGTGAAGACTTCGTAGTCCCATCAAGGGCGACTCTGGTCCGGGAGCAGGAGGCGACTCTGGTCCGGGAGCAGGAGGCGACTCTGGTCCGGGAGCAGGAGGCGACTCTGGTCCGGGAGCAGGAGGCGACTCTGGTCCGGGAGCAGGAGGCGACTCTGGTCCGGGAGCAGGAGGCGACTCTGGTCCGGGAGCAGGAGGCGACTCTGGTCCGGGAGCAGGAGGCGACTCTGGTCCGGGAGCAGGAGGCGACTCTGGTCCGGGAGCAGGAGGCGACTCTGGTCCGGGAGCAGGAGGCGACTCTGGTCCGGGAGCAGGAGGCGACTCTGGTCCGGGAGCAGGAGGCGACTCTGGTCCGGGAGCAGGAGGCGACTCTGGTCCGGGAGCAGGAGGCGACTCTGGTCCGGGAGCAGGAGGCGACTCTGGTCCGGGAGCAGGAGGCGACTCTGGTCCGGGAGCAGGAGGCGACTCTGGTCCGGGAGCAGGAGGCGACTCTGGTCCGGGAGCAGGAGGCGACTCTGGTCCGGGAGCAGGAGGCGACTCTGGTCCGGGAGCAGGAGGCGACTCTGGTCCGGGAGCAGGAGGCGACTCTGGTCCGGGAGCAGGAGGCGACTCTGGTCCGGGAGCAGGAGGCGACTCTGGTCCGGGAGCAGGAGGCGACTCTGGTCCGGGAGCAGGAGGCGACTCTGGTCCGGGAGCAGGAGGCGACTCTGGTCCGGGAGCAGGAGGCGACTCTGGTCCGGGAGCAGGAGGCGACTCTGGTCCGGGAGCAGGAGGCGACTCTGGTCCGGGAGCAGGTCCGGGAGCAGGAGGCGACTCTGGTCCGGGAGCAGGAGGCGACTCTGGTCCGGGAGCAGGAGGCGACTCTGGTCCGGGAGCAGGAGGCGACTCTGGTCCGGGAGCAGGAGGCGACTCTGGTCCGGGAGCAGGAGGCGACTCTGGTCCGGGAGCAGGAGGCGACTCTGGTCCGGGAGCAGGAGGCGACTCTGGTCCGGGAGCAGGAGGCGACTCTGGTCCGGGAGCAGGAGGCGACTCTGGTCCGGGAGCAGGAGGCGACTCTGGTCCGGGAGCAGGAGGCGACTCTGGTCCGGGAGCAGGAGGCGACTCTGGTCCGGGAGCAGGAGGCGACTCTGGTCCGGGAGCAGGAGGCGACTCTGGTCCGGGAGCAGGAGGCGACTCTGGTCCGGGAGCAGGAGGCGACTCTGGTCCGGGAGCAGGAACAGACTCTGGTCCGGGAGCAGGAACAGACTGTGTGGCGGCGGCCATCTTGTCCGTAGACACTGACTTGGCGGCGGCCATCTTGTCCAGGGACACCGGCTCGGCGAACGTGACGTGAAGCGTCTCTGGCTCGGCAGACATGGCGTAAAGCGTCTCTGGCTCGGCAGACGTGACGTGAAGCGTCTCTGGCTCGGCAGACGTGACGTGAAGCGTCTCTGGCTCGGCAGACGTGACGTGAAGCGTCTCTGGCTCGGCAGAAGTGACGTGAAGCGTCTCTGGCTCGGCAGACGTGACGTGAAGCGTCTCTGGCTCGGCAGACGTGCAGAAGTGACGTGAAGCGTCTCTGGCTCGGCAGACGTGACATGAAGCGTCTCTGGCTCGGCAGACGTGACGTGAAGCGTCTCTGGCTGGACGGTCTCTGGCTCAGCGTGGCTGACGTGAAGTGCAGGCTCGGAGACTCCCACAGTGAATTCCGAGCCACTTAGCTGTAATGCTAAGTCTATGTAATGCTCAAGAGTCCCGTTAGGGTAATGTAATGGCATTACGGAGCTAAGCGGCTCGGATAGTCCTCCGCGGAAAAAGATCATGAGGCAAACCTCGTTAAACCAGGTCAAGTGAGCCAGCTCCACAAAGTCCATTACGAAGTCCTCGATTGGACGATCACCTTGACGAAGGTGCATAATTTGTGCTGCTGGATTCATTTTTTTTTTCTTGGTCGGTCGTTCTGTAACGTAGAGAACAAGGACGAAGCAGAGAGCGAATCCAATAGCAAGCACTATTTTAATAAAGTAGACAGGTAACACAAAGGAACACGGAAATCAGGACAGGAACTCAGAGAACGCTACAAGCAACAACGACCGACCAAACACATCTGAAACACAGAGGTATAAATACACAAACAGACAAGCTAAACAAGATAACAAGGGGGCGTGGTAAACCGAGACACCTGGGGAGATTAATCAACATAACAGGGAACAGCTGAACATGGGACAAGACACATGGCAGGATCACATGACAAACAGGAAATCACATGACAGACAAGAACAAGGAACAAGACACAAAACCCACACCGTGACACATTATTATTTTTTTGTGTAAGTATTTTTATTAGGATTTTACATTTTACAAAAGAACAAAAGCAAACAAAATACATTTAGAAGATGTATACAACTCAATGAATGATAATATCAGCAGAAAAAACATGTATAATTATTAATATCATCCACCATTGATAACGATAATATAAAAATAAAATAATTAAAAGAAACAATCATTTCACTGACATTATTGGCAGTGCCAGTGGATATAGTGGATTGTGTCACTGACATTATCACAACACACTGACATGACACCTGACTGACACAGAGCGGAACATGTCGCGTCGCCGTGTGTTGTGACACCTCCAGTAGACTGACAGATTAACTAAGCACTTTAATCGTTTTTAAATCAATAAACTCCTTTTTAAATCAATATTTTGTGTCAAATTATTGATTTATTTGGTAGGTAGCCACACTTTCAAGACCCATCACGTCGGGTTCCTGATCAGCCTGTCGGGGTTGTGTTCGCTATAACAACCGCCTCACTCAAAATTGTCCCTTAGCCTCCATGACAGCCCTCCGCTGTGTGTGACTGAGCTGGAGTAGAGAGATGGCATAACTTTACCCCACCCATTTCTGCCTTTTATTATCGTCTTCGTGTGTGTGGCTGAGTAAACTGTGTGCATAGGGCTACACATAGTCTCTAAGGGTGCTTTCACACCTGCCTCATTTAGTTCGGTTGAATCGCACTAGAGTTCGTTTTCAGCTTTTGTGCGGTTCGTTTGGGCAGGTGTGAATGCAGCAATCGCACTCGGGTGCGCACCAAAAGCGGACCAAACAAGCGTACCGAGACCTCCTCGAAGAGGTGGTCTCAGTACGCTTTCAAACGAACTCTGGAGCGGTTCGTTTGTGGTGAGAACATGATCCGACCCCGAACAGACCCAACTGCCAAAGAACTGCGCATTTTTTAACTAAACCAGCTGCCGTAGTCAGCCGCGCTGTGCATTATGTCACTGTTTAGCAACATTAATGCACGCGTCGCCTCCTTCTGAAGTGACTCGCCGCGTGCATTGCATAAAACATTATTTTCAAGCCGCATCCTCGCTTCATTCTCAAATGTTATTGTTTGCCTAAAGTGGTGTAGAAAACTATATAATAAACTATGACCAGGGATACAATCAGCCCACGCAGTCGTCTCTCCATAGTAAAAAAAAATGCTACAATGTATAATTTTTCTCCCTTGGTCCGGACCAAATGAACCGAACTACAGGTGTGAAAGCACCCTAAGTGACATGATATGGAAATGAACAACAACAAGAATAAACGAAATTCGCAAATAATAATTAATAATAATAATAATAAAAAAAAACATGTTTAATTTCTGTTGTTTCTCAAACGGCAGTGCCCCACTGCCGATGACCCAATGCCCCTCCAGTAGATCTGCTCTGGCGCCGCCGCTGACTCTGGTTGATTGTTCTTTCAGGTGATTCTGATTTTTTTTATGATTATTAAAAATTTAAAAAAAATGTTTTCTTTCTTGGAGAAATCCTTATATAATTTGTTTTGTGTTGTTCCATCTTGTCATAATGTTAGGTTTTGAGTACCCACCTACCAAGACACTGACAGCTGGAAAAGACAAAACAGTTCAGGTGTGTAGTTGATGTGAGTCTTGTGAAACAGATGATGGGTATTTTTTTTTGTTATTATCATTTATTTCTTTAGTTAAATATTGGTTCTGTAATCTCTTAGGCTTTGCTAAACCACCAGGAAAAAAGCACACCCATTCATGCAGAGAAGAGAATGTCAGAGCATTTGTTTGGTTAGTGATCATGAAATCATGAAATTTATTTTCTGTAATATTCTATAAATGTATATTTTGAAACATGTTTACTGTAAGTTTTTTTTCTAGTTTTGCTTATTCTGTTTGAATATAACTTCATATCCATGATTGTCATGTGTGCTATATTTGCAGACACTTGTTTAAAAGATGGGTCAAATTTACTACCATTTGTGGATCAATCTCTTGAGAATGATCCTTTTTTTGAGCTCTACCAACTCCTGCTCCCAACTCCAGAACTGGATTTCGAGGATCTTTGGTTCTTAGATGAAGATATTACTGGACCAGCTATCCCTCAGAGCTCATTTAATTCAAATCAGGAAGAGAAACCTGCTGATGATATGCCGTCTGTAGGGTCCATCACCCACTCATTGACAGAGAAAAGTGTAACTCTTGTCTCACAGAAGAAGAAAACACCATTGAAAACGCCTCAGAATTTCAGTGCTGGTGAGGTTGTCCAGCAAGTTCCCTTAGAGCCTCAGTCTGAGGGGAAAACTCCTAAATCCCCGGAAGGAAGGATAAGTATTGGATCACAGGATCAGAGCCTTGATCTTCAAATGCCTTTGTGCCAGCCTCAGACTCCAGGCCCAATAGGCAAGAACACTGAAGTGAAAATGTCACAAAGAACATCCCCAAGATCAAATGCTAATAATATCTCTGAAGTCCAAGGTTGTCCACATGAGATTACACCAATATTTAATTATAGGATCAAAGGTGAGAGAGTTTTCTTCTGTTTTTCTTCATATGAACACATATATAACACCTTAGAAATAGAGACGCATAAGTAATCGCTCACTCAATCTCATTCCTAAATGACAACAATTTGCCTCTTTCTATTAAACATTTGACAAAATCACAACGGAACATTCAAATATGTGTTTGCGCTGCTGCTGAGAAAGCAGTTATTATGTGTAGGTATGAAACAGCTTCTCAAACATTATTTTCAACCACACAGTATCGTTGTTTCTGTGTTGCAAATATTAAAATGATCACAGAAGTACTGGGATAAAATTTTATAGTTCGGATATAAACACTGATGTCTACGGTAGCGGCCATAAGAGCAATTCACCTTTTGTAAAATACTTGGTGCTTCAAACAACGATTGTATCGATTACATTGTTATGCCACTAGTTAGCGACAAGTGACTGTTTATAACATGAGATTTGTCCCAATTCGGAGACTGTGTTCTCCGGAGAGGCATTTAAAGTGCGTTTGCGTCACATCGGCACGACGAAGGCTGTCCCAATTCAAAGGCTGCACCCTTCGAAATTGGGAGAATTGCGAAATCGCATTAGAACTACCCCGATTCTAATGTGACTTCAAATGCACCCTTCATTTCTCTGGCAATTAAGGATACAATTGATGGACCCTTCGCTTGCAAACCTTGTAATATTTTCTGTTGTTTTAGGGCTCCAGGTGCGGACAGCTGAATTTATTCAAATGAGGGGTGACAACGACCATTTATTTACCAGGGGCAAAATCTCGGCCAGTGTGGCTTGGGGGTAAGGCCTATTTCCACTAGGCTCTCTTGTGTATTATAGCAAACAGTCCTCACCCTATACAAAGCCCAAAACAATACGACAACCAGTAGATAAGGCAATAGTCTTTCACTTTGTTGTTTTTTGTAGTGCTGTCATGCAAGGAATGTTTACAAATGTTTTCACCAAACTTGAGGACTTTTGTATGCTTGTCCTGCTGTGTCATAATTTGTAATGTTAAGATTGCACTTATCTGTCAAGATTGTCTTAATGTTTTTCATAAGTGTTTCCGTTTTCTATTGTTTTAGGAGAGTTCTGAAGAAAATGGGCCTGCATGGGAAGGCCACTCCCTTGGAGGCCAAAAGAAAATGGAAGTACTTAAAAAAAAAATACAAAGTAAGCCAGTTAATTGGCACGTCTTTGCTGAAATGTATTGTGCTGTTGTGGCTTTTGTTAACAGACGTGGTTTATTTGCTCTACCGTAGGATTGCAAGTGTAAGGGATCGAGTGCTTGGACGTGGTTTGCCCTCATGGATAAGGTGTTGGGACAGAGGCATTCCACCAACCCCCCTGTCCCACTTGCCTCCTTCCCTGAGGACACACCAGGGCCAAGTTCAGAAGTGGATGACGAAGATGAGGAGGAGCCACGACCACCACCAACCAACCCCCCTGTCCCACTTGCCTCCTTCCCTCAGGACACACCAGGGCCAAGTTCAGCAGTGGATGACGAAGATGAGGAGGAGCCACGACCACCACCAACCAACCCCCCTGTCCCACTTGCCTCCATCCCTGAGGACACACCAGGGCCAAGTTCAGCAGTGGATGACGAAGATGAGGAGGAGCCACGACCACCACCAACCAACCCCCCTGTCCCACTTGCCTCCTTCCCTGAGGACACACCAGGGCCAAGTTCAGCAGTGGATGACGAAGATGAGGAGCAGCCACGACCACCACCAACCAACCCCCCTGTCCCACTTGCCTCCTTCCCTGAGGACACACCAGGGCCAAGTTCAGCAGTGGATGACGAAGATGAGGAGGAGCCACGACCACCACCAACCAACCCCCCTGTCCCACTTGCCTCCATCCCTGAGGACACACCAGGGCCAAGTTCAGAAGTGGATGACGAAGATGAGGAGGAGCCACGACCACCACCAACCAACCCCCCTGTCCCACTTGCCTCCATCCCTGAGGACACACCAGGGCCAAGTTCAGCAGTGGATGACGAAGATGAGGAGGAGCCACGACCACCACCAACCAATCCCCCTGTCCCACTTGCCTCCTTCCCTGAGGACACACCAGGGCCAAGTTCAGCAGTGGATGACGAAGATGAGGAGGAGCCACGACCCCCACCAACCAAGAGAAAAAGAGGTGTCAATGAGCTGGTTGATGAGCTGGTCGAGGTACTTAGGGAAGACATACGTTTTCAACGAGAGGTAGAGAAGAGGAGAGCACAGGATAACAGTGTGAGAATGGACCGACTATTTTCTCTTATTGAGAAAATGGTTAATAAATAAAATTTAAGTTAAAAATGGGTTCATTAAAAATGTTCTATATATATTTTTTTTCAATGTAACATAATTTCTCAATGAAACAAAAAAAATATTTCTGTAGTTTATTTTTGTGATGCAAGTTAAAAATTAAAGTTGTATATAAGTTGTATACTGTGTCAAGCAGGATGAGGCCGAGGGCCGTGAGAGAACGTTAATTGTTCTTCTTTTTTAATAACTGTTGTTGTGGCGAAAATTCATTAAACAAACATCACTGCGTAAGAGACACTCATAGTCAAATGATAGAAATAGAAGTATTTATTCTTGCAAGAATAGGAGCAGTCTAATACACAGTTGTTACCCTGTGCAGAAGAGTGACACCCCCCCAGACAGACTGAACTAGCTTTTATCTTAGTTTCAAGGCCTTCTTCCCCCCAGAGCCTTCCTCCCAGTAGTTTTCCATAGACGTCACTAGTTGGCCCACTAAGCCCCCCCTGCACCAAATGGCCTTCTGACATCTAGGTCAGAGGTCCTTGTTCGTCTGTTCTCTGGAGTGTCTCCCCCTTCTGCCTCCCCAGGTACATAAACAGAATCTTCTCTCACTACAAGTGAGAGACACACATGTGACATTCTTTGAATCATCTATATTATACTAAAGATCAATGAATATCATAAAATCGCCACCACACTGTTTATGTATGCTCCATAGTTTCTACAATGTATCATGTGATATGATTTAATTACAGCCACTGATTTGCCAGTGATTTATCATTATTGGATACGCTTTGATGGTCTTTAAGACTTTCGTTTGATAACTAACAAACAAACAAACAAACAAACAAACAAACAAACAATGAGGGTAAACGTACCTATTAAGCTCAAGTACCCATTAAGCACACTACCATCTTTTAGCTCAGATTATAAAAAGAAAAAAATTATGTTTTATCCTACTTGATGTCTTAACCAATTGATGTGTTTGTTACTACATACCTCCTGTTATTTCAAGCAAATCAGACCATTGCACACTGAGATATGGGTCTCTATGTGTTCACACTGTCTGGTGGCCATTTTGAAAGCTGTCTGAAAACTTTGACCAGAAGAGGAGCCCCTTAAATCTGCATTTTTAAAATGTTTAAGCCTTTATTTTGGGTTAGTATAACTATTTACTGCAAAATTAAGAGATTAATGTTTATACATTTGCATATTATAACCTGTGACATGGATGTTGGAAATAATTACAGATAGATCCAAAAGATAGTTTTAGCAACATAGCGCAGATGCTACAGAACACAGTTACCTTACTAGCTGTATAAGATTGTGTGCTACACTAATATATTACTTAACAGGCATTAATGGCTTGTACTTTTAAATCCAAAATATTATACATTTACAGTTTATTGATGGTCTGTGATTTTACACTGCTTTAATTTCAATAAGACTTCATATTATTGTAAGGTGAGCTTAAAGGGTGCACTACTATGAAAATCACAGAGCTTCAGTGTGACATCAATTAGAAAAAGTATAATTTCACTGATATTGTAAATAATAGTTGTTCATATTAAAATATGTATAAATGTAATACATGACCTAGATCATTTATTTAGCAAAATCTTGTCCTTTAAATTTCACGTAATATTTATTAATTAAAAATTGTTGCTGCTCCAATTAAGCTCAGTGTGCTCCCTTTAAGCTCATTCACATTTAACGTCTATGTAAATACCTCATAAACAGACTTTAAATATTAACTGATGGTTGTCACTTTAAGTTAATCTTTATAAGATAATTAATTACTTATTTTCACAGCCTTGAGATGACAAAATCTATACAGAACTAGTTTATTCTGAATTACCGACATCAGAGCTCTTACACACGGGAGCGTTTGAAAGCAGCGGTATTATCAGTGGATATATTAGGGATCCTCTGATAGCTTTTAAACACCGATAAGAAAAGCGATCGGTGAAGACAACATGTTTTTGAAGCGTTGATCATTGTAGCCAATCACAGACATATATTGAGCGTGTGAACGCATTGGCCAATCAGAGGCGTTTAAAGGAGTTGTTCACTTTAAAATGAAAATTTCCCCATGATTTACTCGCCCTCAAGCCATAGGTGTTTATGACTTTCTTCTTTCAGATGAATACAATCAGACTTATATTAATAAACACCCTGACACTTCCGAGCTTTATAAATGGCAGTGAATTGCAACCATCAGTTTGAAGCTAAAAAAAAGTGCATCCATCCATCATAAAAGTGCATCCATCCAACATAAAAGTGCATCCATCCATCATAAAAGTGCATCCATCCATCATAAAAGTGCATCCGTCCATCATAAAAGTGCATCCGTCCATCATAAAAGTGCATCCGTCCATCATAAAAGTGCATCTGTCCATCATAAAAGTGCATCCGTCCATCATAAAAGTGCATCTGTCCATCATAAAAGTGATCCACACGGCTCCGGGGGTTAATAAAGGCCTTCTGAAGCAAAGCCATGAGTCAAAGCCAAAAATATTCATATTTAAAACTTTATGAAGTAAAGTAACTAGCTTACGGCCAAACTAGCATACGGATTCAACTTAAGTCTAAAGCGCAACTTATGCGAGTATTGTGACGCACTGCTAATATTTACGCTACGGCATGACACACTTTGCTACTTCTGACGTCACCAATTGCGTAAGTTGCACTTTAGTGGAGTACCAGATCTGATCTTTTAGGATATGTGCTTGATTTTAGAGTTCTGTTTTTTGTGTGTGATTGACTCTGTACCTTCAAATAAAACATTTTTCAATTATTCTTTAAAAAAGGTTGTTTAAAATAAGCACAAATTCTTAATAAAACATGTTGTGAGCTTATTGGCAACAGGGGTGTGCTTAAAGGGTACAAAACGTACCCATTAAGCACAGCCAGACTTTTTATATTTAATGATGTACATCTTAATTGAAATACTTTTGTTGTTTAAAATAAAATGAAATATTATAGTATGAGAGATTAACATTTTATTTTTAAATAACTTCTTGCACTAAAACCAATATCTTGTGTACTAAAAATGTCTCAATGTAGATTTTGGTGAGCTTAATAGGTACGTTTACCCGAAACAATGAAACCAGGGAGAATACTCAGAAATGCAGTATAAACACTAAACAAGACTTTACAGATAATAAATGAGAAAACCAGGCTTATATGGGGTGAGCTAAAAAAGATAGTGAGACACAGGTGAATGTGATAATGGATGAAGAGTCCGGGGACCCGGGCAGTGAGTTATGGGAGATGTAGTTTGTGTGGTAATGACAATAGTCTGATGTGGAGTGTCCTCTGATGGCTCTCAAGGGCACTCCGTTACACCATCAGGTGGAAATAAATGTCCATCCTCAACTTCCTGGAGCCATACATCACAGACAGGGACACCTCTAGCAATTTTAATCCATCTAGACTGGCATCTATCATTTAATGTGTGCTTTTCCCATATTTATCCTATTGCCTTTTTTCCCTTTCACTCCTACATTTGCTTCTTACATCTGACTCCATTTTTGAGTCCAACACCCATATCTCAAAATCAATCAACAAACGGTGATTAAGGATTTCTTTTCGACAATCTGTTACATTAGGAAGTACGTCACAGTAAGGGGAAAAAAAGATCTGTTGCTACTTTCATTTCATCACGACTCAAAGCACAATTAAAGCTCCAATGAAGAATCTATGACCTGTAACTTCATGAATAAAATGAGCACGTTATCGTTGCTTTCTAACATTCACACAATATAAAATACACGATAAAACACACTATGATAAAACGATTTAAAAACATTTTGGTATTCTGCTGATGAGAACAAAAACTGCATGTTTTCAAAAAAAGAACAAAATATTAAGACAAAACACAAATGCCTAAAACACAAAGTATTGGCGTGGACAGAATTTAAAAAAAGGCAAGAGTACTTAAAAATTACACAGTGTAGATTTAACAGTTGTTTAGAGACATACACAAAAGAACTTTGTCTTCATGACTGTGGTAAAATGCACAGCTTTAAGTGTAATAGTTAGAAAAGTTTGAAGTGTAACGGTTGTATGTAACAGGAAAACTGCAAGACTCACTTTTCATGTTGGGGCATTGTGTCTTGCGATCCCCTAGGCCTAGACAGACCAGGGCCTGTATTCATAAAGAATCTTAATGCAAAGAGTAGCTCTTAGTGACAAAATTCTAAAAAAAATTCTTAGCAATGTGGCCGTTTACTCTTACAATTAAAGAAAAAATCCTAGTAAATAAAAAAAGTAATTCAGAAAGCATCTTAACCCTTAAAAGAGGTCTTAAGGTCAAAATTGTTAGGAGCACGGACGAGGACTTTTAAGAGGCTTTAGAGTTTCTTTAGCAGAGGAGAAAATGGCAAGACGAAGAGGGAGAAGAAATGTGTTGCAGACGATGGATGACAGTGAGTTTGATACATTAAAACCAACATTCAAACCACCACTTAAAGGATTAGTTCACTTTTTAAAAAACTTTTGCTGATAATTTACTCACCCCCATGTCATCCAAGATATCCATGTCTTTCTTTCTTCAGTCGAAAAGAAATTAAGGTTTTTGATGAAAACATTCTAGGATTTTTCTCCATATAATGGACTTTACTGGTAGCCAAACCGTCCAAGGTCCATATGACAGTTTCAGTGCAGCTTCAAATGGCTTTAAACGACAACAGACGATGCATAAGGGTCTTATCTAGCAAAACGATCGGTTATTTCTAAAATAAATAAATAAAAAACGAAGTTATATGCCTTGCTCTGTTCTGTGATCCGCGGTCGTGACTCTCCTGTTCGAACTCGTTCATCAAAATGAACGAATCTTTTTTTCGAGTCATTTCGTTCATTATGTTCGTTGAATGAATGAAATGACTCAAAAAAAGATTTGTTCATTTTGATGAACGAGTTCGAACAGGAGAACAGAGCAAGCCGAGCATCTGTGCTAATAAAACTTAAACTTTTTTATTTCTTTTAGAAATAACCGATCGTTTTGCTAGATAAGACCCTTATGCATCGTCTGTTGTCGTTTAAAGCCATTTGAAGCTGCACTGAAACTGTCATATATGGACCTTGGACGGTTTGGCTACCAGTAAAGTCCATTATAAAAGTGTGGCATAGTTCCTCTAACAAATCTGACAGAGGAGCAAACATGTAAAATGATTTTTAGCACATATAGTAACTTTGAGTCAAAGATTGTACTATAATCTTTAATGTTATTCTTTACGGACGTTAAACACCTTAGAAAATATAATATGAAATACTTGTTTGTCAAAAAAGAGAAAGTTCAGTATATTTAAAAAGCCTCTAAAATTAAAGGTGTTCATCACACACATTTTCCCATGTGAGGAATAGCATGATGTTTAGTCTTCATGCACTAAAACAAAACACGTGTTCAGTGTCATCTCAACAAGATGAAAAAGTAATTTGCAAAAACACATTTTAAAAACTTGTAACAAACTAACAAACTGCTCATGAATGGATTTTTCTGTATTCTGTATCCATCATAAACGATGCTTTTCGCGTACCTTATTTTCTTAGTGATTTGGGCTCTTGAATTTACATGGTGTTTTCTGCACACAGCTAAATTTTAAAAATGACATACAACGAAATGATAAAGAAAGCAAAGCATCACATACATAAAGCCTACATGGCATACCATAGGATTAAAAAAAAAAAACACAGAACAGAAAACTTTCAATTAAAAAGTTGAAAAAAGTTTATTGTCTTACGAGTTTTTTGGATGATGAAATGCTTTGGATGTACTGTTGGACCTCTCTTCTAAACAATTAATAAAGGGTTATGAGTGAATTTATAGTGGTGAATGTGAAATTTTGCAAGGAGCAATAGTAGATTAATAATAAAATAGTCATTAAAATCAGCTTTTTGTATATCAAAGAAGCAAAACAGTGCAACCTTAAAAAACAAAGAGAAATCCGGAAGCACATTGCAGTTAATAACGGCTCCTTTAGACATAGGGTCCACAATGGGAAATTTCTTGGGAGTTACTTGGAAATTGAATTTACATAATTTTTCTTATGAATCTTATTTTTTTCTTATTTCTTTAAAATGAAACCTTCTGAATTAAGTAACTTAGAAACAGTTAAAAAAATCTGTCTGCACTTGTTCTTGTTAGTCCTAATTAGTTTAATCTTCCTCCACCTCTGTCTGTTTAGTTCCCTCATTAACCTTTGATATTCCCTGTTCTGTTCCATCAGTTATTGTTGAATGTCATGCTTGTCAGACACCAGTAAACTCTTTGTTAACTATTATTCAGTATTCCGCATCTTCCTTCATCTGCGTTCCGTGACAGCTTGCTTACTTAGATAAACTGTAAGGGATTCTAGCAATATTATAATTGCAGATCAATAGGAAAGGGAGACCACCTAATTTGGAAAATAAATAATTAGGAACTAAGTTCCAAACTGAATCTTGATGAGAAATCAAAGGGCCCCTATATGGATTTTTGAAAATGACCTTTCATGTAGTGTGTAGCCTAATATAGCTCTAAGTGAATGAAAACATCCTGCAAAGTTTTAAATCTGAAAGTGAACCATATTAAAGTTATTGTCTTTCAAAAGTAAGTGTCGACTCTGAGTCAACGAAATTAATTGTTTTTCAAACGAGTCATAAGCCGCTTCGTCGTGACGTCAAGACGAAACATTAGCCCGCCCACTTATTGCGCGCGCACCAGGGAAACTTAAACCCAAGGGGGTAATTCACCTGCTGGAAACTGAAGTCTGCCTGGGGGCCGCCATTGGCTAACAAGCCTTCACCTGCTGTTAGCATCCCATTGACTCCCATTCATTTTTGTGTCACTTTGACAGCGAATAACTTTACATCTGAGGCGTTTAAAGACTCCATTTGTCCATTATTTATTTCTAAAGACACACGACAATGTATAAAGGGCTCCATTACCTTGTATGTTACGTTATGGCCTCGTAGAAGCAGTTTTTGTAAAAATAGGCTAACGATTGCGTCATAACCACGGGACTCTCTGTCGCACAGTATGAAATTACCGTACAGATAGGAGGATAAGCTCACGGGAAAACTTTTACTGTCTATGAGGCAATTGGGGGGGGCGAGGAGGCATAAAGTTCGATAAAGTCGAGGGAGAAGCCAATAGAGAGTCCATAAAAGCAACGGGACAAAATATTTTCAACAACGTTTTGAGGAATTATTTCTCTTGGCACAGCTAGTAGAAGACGTACCACTGTCAGATGGGTTGCTTACGTCACATCTACGTCGTCAAGCTCAGTTTGAGTCTGCGCAGTACGCTTGGCAATCAGGAAGTGAGTGCTTCTAATTGACTTCACTTTTCTCCGTTGAAGTCAATGGGGTCGCTGTGTCCATTTCTTTTACTGTCTATGCTTAAACCTCGGCTGAGTCCTGTGGATACTGGATAGGAGATCATGTCGAGATGGTGGTCTACAATGTGACGGTAAATAAAAAAAATTTCCACTGTCCAAGGACGAGCATGTGAAGAAACTGTGGTTAAAATTAATCTTTACCATGATACTACAGCAGTATAACCCTAAACTTTTCTGGTTACCTTTATTTTACTGACAACTGCCTCTCAAATATCGGAGTCTTTTCATCGATCAATTTTCTGTGAAAATAACGATCGACATGCTTGTTTGCTTTGCGGCCCCTTTAAATAAAGTTATATAAATCACGTGTCACTGGTGATGTTACATTTGGGAAACGAGGCGTCGGAGCTTGTGTCGAGAAAAAATGGCCGTGCCAGATGAAACCACGATTCGAGGCTTGTGTTGTTAATGTGGAAATCATGTGACTAATGACAAATGAGGCCTCGGTTTGTGTGGATATCAGTTTGTGGTTTGTGTCATCGGTTCGGTCTAAGTGTTGCTTCCGGATAAAGGAGGTTCGAAACTCGCGCCACCTTGTGAGTGTTGTCAGGAGCATAGATATCTAGTATATAAGGCTAGATGTCTCGTCCGCGCTGCTGGCCAATGGTAGTCGACGTCAGCACCTGGCGGCCATCTTGTCACAGGCTGCTCGCCCACTCTTAACATTGTGTTTATGGTGCATGTAATTTTTATATAACCATAACTTGCTAAATTTTCTACCGATTTTCGAACGGGTTGGTTCGTTATAAACGTCAGAGATGTAGTTATGACACTGCACACTTATGGATAATTATGTATTAATTATGTAAACATCCATTATATGCTAGTATTATAGCCACGTTAATAACGTTAGTAAGAAACCAAACCGTTTGTAAATCCGTCCAGATTTCAGCGAGATAAGAGTATTTGTGTTTGTGCAGATAACTCACCTTACATTAAACCCTGCCTGTGACAAGATGGCCGCCGGTGATGACGATAGAGACTCCGCCCATAAGACATCTAGCCTTTATATAGATATCTATGGTCAGGAGTAGCAGAAGCAGTTGTAGTAGTGTCAGAGAGTAGAGAGTTGTTGTCATTATTGTGTCATATATGTGTTAGGGTTGTATATTATTACATTGTATCAGGTTAGATTAGTTATAGTATATTGTTATTATTAATTATAGTAGCTATATTATAGTATTGTTATATTAATTAGATAAGATTATTTGGATTGCTTTGGATTTGGACTGGACTCCTTTTTGATTTGGTTTGTACTTTTTGATTGGTTTGCTTTATGTGACCTCTTCCTTTTCCCTGGTAATAGAGCCAGTAAGAAAGAGCAAATCCTCCCCTGTCTGGGAGTATTTTGAAATGGTTGTTCACAATAAAGTATGTGTATTATTATTATTATATATATATATATTTTTTTTTTACTGACTTGATATAATAATAATCTTCACTATATGGCTGTATAATATTTAATGTCTATTATTTATTTTGTTTTATTTTTATAAACCCAAATTAATTCCTTTGATTATACTGTTTTTGACGTATTGCTGCTGAGAGATGTTCAATGAAAATGGCAAAAGAGGGAAGGCGAAAGAGGACATCCCTGTCTGGTGCCTTGATACAGTGTGAAACTCTGTGAAGTGATTCCGTGAGTGGTGACGGTGGCCCTGGGTGATGTGTACAGTATCCAGTGAATGAATGACTCTCCAAAACCAAACCTATATAGTCTATTGAATAAAAATGACCAGATATATCGAAAGCTTTTTCTGAATCAAGTGAAATAATAATGGTTTTCTGTTGTGTTTCTTGTGACGTATTGAATAGGTTGAAAAGTCTGCGGACATTATCTGTGGCGTGTCTATTTTTTATGAATCCTGTTTGATCTGGATGAATGAGTGTGGGAGCGACTGTTTGTATTCTGGTTGCTAGCACTTCAGTGATCATTTTCAAATCAGTATTCAATAATGACAGAGGTCGATAACTAGATGGTTGAGATGGATCTTTGTTGGGTTTTAATAGTAATGTTATGGCTGCTGTATTCATGTGTGTGTATGATGGAGGAAGTTTCTATTTCTATAATTACTCTATTAAATAGTGGTGATAATATGTCCCAAAAGTGTTTGTAGAATTCGACTGGTAATCCATCTGGTCCGAGAGATTTATTAGGAATTTTTTCGAGCGTTTGGTAAGTTCATTCAAACTAAGAGGTGCGTCTAGAGTGTTGGTTTATTCTACAGTTAATTTTGGTAATACCAGACTGTTTAAAAAAGTGTTGATTTCTGATTGTGTGGGTTGGTAAGTGGGGGAATAGAGATTGCTGTAAAAATTCTGAAATATGTTGTTTATGTCCTGTGAATTTTGATTAATGTTTCCTGTGATGTCCAAGATTGCTGGGATGATTTTTTTTTTTTTTTTTTTTGCAAGTAAATTAGCTAAATACTTACTGTTTACATTATTACTGTATTGAAAATCATCATATTTCAGTTGCTGAATTTGAAATTGTATTTTTTTCTGTATAATATCGTCAAGTTGTGTTTTAAGTTCCTTTAATTCCTTTTGTTTTGGTTCACTGGGTTGGCGGGATATTTCATTTGTTAATTGTTTGATTTTGAGTTCTAGTGTATTTTCCAATTGTTGTTGCTGTTTTTTCCTATATGAAGAGTATGATGTGATTTTTCCTCTAATCACAGCCTTCCCAGTTTCCCACAACAGTGAAGGTGAGGTATCATCGGAGAGTCATTCATCTCCAGAAAGAATGCTCACTCTCGCCTTATAAGTGTTGTAAAGTTGAGGTCTTCTAACAGTGAGGTGTTGAGGCGCCATCTAGTTTTGAGTCAAGTTTTGGCATATGTTTGGGTGTTTATAGACAGAGAGACAGGGGCGTGATCACTGATTACAATTGGATAAATTATGTTATCTGATATCTTAGCAATTAGCGAGTTACTGATAATAAATAGGTCAATTCTTGATGAACATTGATGAACTGTTGAAAAATATGAATATTCCTTTAAGGACGGGTTTCTCATTCTCCAACTGTCGCTAAGGCCATAGCTTTATTATGTCAGTTGAGTGCCAGTTTCTTAAGTTGCCCGAGATGCTTGAACGGTCAATTGTGGGATTTATGACAGTATTAAAGTCTCCTGCTATAATAAGATTGTTTTAATTTGATAACATAGAGAAGAATTTGTGGATGAAAGATGGATCATCATTGTTAGGGCCATACATCTTTGCTAATGTAAATGTTTTATGGTTGATGGTTGCATTAATGATGATGAATCTTCCTTCTCTGTCCATAATAGATTGATTTAGTGAAAACTGAATATCTTTATTTATTAAAATTGAGACCCCTTTGTTTCCTGTTATAAGTTTGAATTTAAGATCCTGTGACTCTGTGTCTGTTAAATGTGTTTCTTGTAAGAAGCAAATATTAGCCTTTAGTTTTATTAGATGATTAATAACTTTAAAGGAGCTGTATGTAAGAAATTTATTTCAATTAATCATAAACTGGCCCTGATATGTCACTAGACATTAAAGGAACACTCCACCGTTTTTTGAAATAGGGCTTATTCACAGTGTCCCCTACATTAAAATAGTTTGGCAAAAGCAATTTTTTCTCAGTACATGCATTGTCTTAGTTTGGCAGCGCCGACGCTAGCTTAGCTTAGCATAATGAATGGAATCCTATGTAGTCAAGTAGCATGTCATGAGTAAAAGTGATCAAATTAACAAAAAAACAAACCCAATTACTTCTTGTGGCCTGCGTATTCACAACGAGTACAAATAGCATTTCAAATTAAGACTAGGCGATTAAATAGGCAGATATTGACTTGGGACTATATTAGGGTGAATCACAGGCGAAGCACTGCTACTTGGGCGCAGTCATATCACGCAATACCTGAAATCCCCCAACTTCCGTCAACATACCGGCGTGACCTGACCTGCACCGAGTATCTTCGCTTTTGGATTGTTTAGTTTGAGAAGTTACAGCAAATATGGTAATAACCTGCATAGCAAAAGGTTGTGAGAACAAGCAAAGGACATACACGAATGTAATGTTTCACAGAATTCCACCGAATGTGGAACTGAGAAATAGATGGCTAGCTACTCTGGATATCTGTACTTCAACACCTCACAACATAATTAGCCAGTATCGTGTTTGCGAAGAGCATTTTGCACCGGAGGACTATGTTGAAAAAATGCTATATAGGACCAGAAAGACGGTACTACGTCTGAAGGATACGGCCGTCCCATCCATTTTCAACGTACAGGCAGAAAAAAGTGCACATGATGTAAGTTGTCTTTTATTACTCTTCCTTATGTGAATCTGTGTCTTTATTCAGTTGTAAGATAGATACTGAGAAGCTGTATATAGAATATGGTTCAAATTGCCAGTTCTATTATAACCTAATGTTGAGTTCAACCTGTTTAGCATGAACAACATTATTGAAAAAAATAAATAAATCGCTGTTATCGTTACCTGTGAAATGAAATGACTGAGGGCTAGCTATATTTCTCTCAATGAGTTAGCCTGGTTCTGATGACTCAAGAGTTTGACCAAAGTAGGTAGCAGAACACTGCATTATTTATGTAAAGTTTATATTATAGATCCTATTGGAGAACTGTAACGTTAGGCAGCTAATTCAGTGAATCTGAATGGTAGAAGGAACCATTTTCTTTCTACATGAAACACTGATAGTCTCCGGTCTCTAATGTCATAGTGTCTAAATAGTCCTGTTATACTACCTTCACCTTGCTCTAATAAATGTCAATGAATACCCAATATGACATTGCTTTCCTGTGCTTTTGAGTCATGTTCCTGTATTTTTTGCCTTCATGAAGTAACACTTTTCATTTATTTTGATAATCATCCATCAGGGTGAGCTGAGTGATGTACAGCAAGAGCTATCAGAACCTGAGCAATCCTTTCGCCTTTTTGCGGATTTACCACAATCAACCCCCCAGAAATCCAAAACTGCCATGTTCAAGGTTCCATTGCCTTTGCAGATGACGACTTCTGCACAGATCGCAACATACACAAAGCCATGTTTTGCCCTGGCACCCACATGGACACAACAATCGGTAGTCTAATGAACCCTTTTTCATGTTATAGTTACATGTACTGTATGAATTCAAAAACTCCTAAATAACATGAAATCTATTTCTTTTGCAGGACACTGCGTCTTTGTCCACCATGACGGCTGCATGCGGTCCAAGAATTAGTCTAACCTTTGATGTGAGTGGCCAAGTTGCGTGATATCAATGATTCATGATGGAAGTTATGAAAAGGTTACAGTTATGTTTTTAGTCATTCTGCTGGCATTTATGTGGAACACTTTCAAATGCAGCCATAGAGCAGTCAAATGAAAAGTCTGTTTTACGTGAGGTGACTAACACATTGTACTCAAACAATGGAATGCAAATGTGAGTAATAACAAAATAATTAAATGTGGATTTGTCAACAACAGGAACCACACCATATTGATTATGCTGAAATGGACATCAGCTCAACATCTGCCTTTGATGCCAGCATGACCTCAGAGCCGGCTACTGACCCAGCGGACATCAGTTTTGTTCCTCTGTCAAGCTCCTCCACCTCTACCACAGGAAGCTCAGCAAGCATGTCTGGACCACATGGATGGAAGGAAAGAAAGTGGATGGTAAACGAGTCCAAACTAATGGAACTCTTTAAAAAATGTACAATTTGCGGAGTACCATTGTGTGACCTCAACCACAACATAAAAACATTTGCCAGCAGAATACAAATCACATGGAAATGCAACAATGGACACACCGGTGAATGGGAGTCATGTCCCAATACTCAGGGAATGGCTGAAAATAACCTGCTTTCAGCAGCTGCCACACTTTTCTCAGGTGCAACATACACAGACATTGCTGACTGGGCTGGGCTATTGAATCTTCAGCTACCTCAACAAAGCACATTTTACAATATACAGTCGAGCTACCTCATTCCTGTCATCAGTGAAGCATACAAGATGCAGGAAAGCATCATCAAAGCCAGACTCATCTGCCAGACTCTGGATGGTGAGGGTGTGCACGTCTGTGGGGATGGGAGGAGCGACAGCCCAGGCCATTCATGCAAATACACCACATATTCATTCATGGATGACTCTACCAACCAGATTGTTGAGTTTGATTTGATTCAGGTAAACAAACAAACAAAAACAGTCAATAATGGACACAAACCTTCATTAAATATTGTCTAAAATGTAATCGTCTGTAACCTTGTCCCCCTTAGGTGACCCAAGCCAAAAATTCTGTCGCCATGGAACCGATGGGTTTCAAAAAAGGCATGGATAAGCTTTTAGATGAAGGGATTGAGGTGAAAGTGGTGACAACAGACAGACATCCCTCCATCAGGAAGATGATGCGAGAGGACTATCCGAACATCACACACCAGTTTGACCCATGGCATGTAGCAAAAGGTTAGTCTATTAGTCTAACATCATGCACAACCCCTAAGACTTATTCTGCTTTGTTGTCTGTGATCCTCTGTGTTTGACAGGTACCATAGTAGAAAAGTTTTGTATGCGCATTGTCTGAAGTGCACTGTAATTCTATAATTTTTCTGTTTTAATTCAGGAATAAAAAAGAAATTGGTTATGGCATCTAACCGTAAACATTGCAAGGACCTTGCACCGTGGGTAAGAAGCGTGAGCAACCATATGTGGTGGAGCTGCAGCTCCTCTAAAGGCGATGAAAAGGTACAAGCTTATTGAATACATGTAAAATGCACAGTGCAACTGCTATCACTCATCACAGACAGTTGACACAAAAAAATTTTATAGCATGCATTTTTTTCAGAATCCGTTTGAAAGGAATGGAATGTTGAAATAATTTCAGCTTGTGCTCTAATGTGATTATCAGGAATTGCTTAGGCGATGGACGTCCATCCTCCATCACATATGCGGTGTCCATCGATGGGAGGAAAAAGGAATTGAATTCAAATGCTACCACGCTGACCTCTCATCAGATGAACAACGGAAGAAGAAATGGTTGTCACAGGACTCACCTGCCTACAAAGCCCTCAACGAAGTTGTGTTAAACACACGTCTACTGAAAGATCTGAAGCAAATGACGCTGTTCAAGCACACAGGTATGTCTCAGTTACCTCTGTTCTGCACAAAGGGGAACTTTACACACCGTTACCCTACCCCTCCACTTTAAATGTACCTGGCCCTACTCTGCAATGTAGACACGACGGCTGAGAGGACAAGTGAGGTGTATGCCCTGAAACTTTCCCAGTGCCTACATTTTACCCTAGTCCAAAATTGACTATTTCCAGTCTTGTCGTCATGCACCCAACTTTCAGTAACTTGTACACATTTTCTCATTTGTACTGTCAATTTTGATTTGTTTTAACAGGACAACTTGAGGTTTTCCACAATGCCCTGCTGAAGTACTGCCCGAAGCGCCTGCACTTTGAGTACCAATCCATGCAGGCACGCACAATGTTGGCCATTATGGACCACAATGAAAATCATTACTCACCACGTAAACAGGAAACAACAGCAGCTGGTAAGTACCAAAAATATGTCAATACTTTTTCTGGTATAACAGGCAAAATGATAATCGATATCCGACAGACCAAATTATTAGAACTCATCCATGACCGTTTTAATTTCAGGCCTCCTGAGACACAACATTGTGTTCCAAAAACAGTCCAAACAATGGATTGCAAGACCTATCTACACCAAGACAACACAAAGTTTCAGAGATGACCTTATGGAGGAAGTTATCAAAAGAAGACTGGACACCTCCATCAAATATAAAGACCCATCATCACGTATTCAAGTCCCGTCTCTGGCAGCAAATATTGGCCTCCTTCCAAAACCCATCAAGGAGTACGTCATAGAAGGCCACACATCAAGATTCCAAACTTAGTTGTAGACCTTCAGTGTCTTCTCCCAATCATAATTGTCATTTTATTGTTATAATGTTTATTCATACTAATAAATAACAGTATTTCTCTCTATTTTCTCTTCTTTTACGGTTAATCAGCAGGCACATAGACTTAGATGTGGTACTTCTATATTAAAAGCTTATTTTGTCACATCATGTTGTTGTTGATACATTACCAGACTTAGTTAGATCAAGTAAACAGATGAAAGGTTTCACAAAGACTTTATGCATTAAAAAAAAATCTTTATTTTTAATAATTCAATTACAACATATTTATTGCCTCTTGAAAGCCAATGTATATACCAGACTCTGATGGATATTTTTGACGGATAGCTACAACCACACAGGATGGCAATGGTGTTCGATTTCCTCTGCCCAATGTCTCTCCCTTCAGTGCCCACTCCAGCACAACACGATAAGCCACCAACCTATATTGCCTGTGAAAACAGCAACTCTGTGAATACAGGTATAATGTGTCGATCTATCCATGCGTCATGTTTAAAATAATCACTTACTCTGTGGACAGCTGTCCATTGGGTCCATTCGGCGTGGGGCGTTTTTTCCAGTTGACTTTATCGCACCGGAAAAAAAAGTCGAGGACTGCAGGATGGATCAACGCCGAGAAATCCTCTGGAGCTATGACACAACTACGGGCACGCTCATCTTGATCTGACACGTTGAGCCTGGTCATCGATGGCAGTACTTTGTCCCACTCGCCACAGCACAGACACTCTATTTCAGTCGGCATAGGTTGGCATATTCCCCCACACTCACACCACCAGTTAGTGTTGGCTCTCATCCTCACGTCCTCAGGCTGTTGAGCGATCGCAACCTCCTCCTTCTGCCCGGTCTATTTCCATTGCATGCAGCTCCTCTTCTGAAAACTCTGGTTCGTAGAGGTATGGTTCTGGTTCTGACTGTCTGAGAAGTCACCCTCTTGGTCTCGCAAAAAATCCCCCATGTCCAACGCCATTCACTGTGTCTACTATCGTAAAAATAGCCAGCTAATATTCACGCCGGTATGTTGACGGAAGTTGGGGAATTTCAGGTGTTGCGTGATATGACTGCGCCCAAGTAGCAGTGCTTCGCCTGTGATTCACCCTAATATAGTCCCAAGTCAATATCTGCCTATTTAATCGCCTAGTCTTAATTTGAAATGCTATTTGTACTCGTTGTGAATACGCAGGCCACAAGAAGTAATTAGGTTTGTTTTTTTGTTATTTTGATCACTTTTACTCATGACATGCTACTTGACTACATAGGATTCCATTCATTATGCTAAGCTAAGCTAGCGTCGGCGCTGCCAAACTAAGACAATGCATGCACTGAGAAAAAAATTGCTTTTGACAAACTATTTTAATGTAGGGGACACTGTGAATAAGCCCTATTTCAAAAAACGGTGGAGTGTTCCTTTAAAAAAATACAGTAAGTCTCTGTATACCACATACAGAGACTTACTGTATTTTTTTATTTTGCAGTATACTACTGTATTTGACGTTGGACGTCACAGAAAATTCCCATGATGCAATGGGAATTATTGTTTTACACAGTTATTTACTGTAAAGAGAAATAACAGTATAATACTGGGTGATTTAAAGTAAATAACTGTAGAAAGTACAGAAAAGTCTAACAGTGTAGCTAATCTCAGTTCTTCCAACTGAATAGGGAACATACAGCTTCAGGAGGCAATTTAGGTAGTTGTAAGGATTTAAGGAAATCAGAACAGGCTTTGTCATCATAAAGACTTTGGTATAATAAATGAAAAGCACTAATAATGCATACTGGGTCAGACGTTATATCCCCCTCTCTAGTCCTTATAGCTGATATCTTTGCTAGATCATAATTTTTCCTTAATTTATAAGCGAGCAAACGGCTGGGACGAGCACTGCTATAATAGTGATTTTGCCTAGTGTGATGAATAGTAAATTCTCCTTGTCTTATTAACAAGCTGCTAAGTTTGTCAACTAATTTCTGTCGCTTACAGATGTTTTCTGAAGAGGGATTACTTAACATTTCATATTCAAGAGCTGCGATTTCAGACTCCAAGCAATTTATGCGATGTTTTTTAGATGTATTGAGATAGGATGCAAAAGATATAGTTTTATTTCTAATGCACCCTTTAACCGCATCCCATAGCACTCGTGGATCATCAACTGATAAGCCATTTATTTTAATAAATTCCTCAAACTCAGCCGCTATCTCGCGTATAAATATATAAATCTGGAGCAGAGACGTGTTAAAACGCCAACGAACTGCCCTAGATTGACCAGCTTTTGATGAAAAACTACATAAAACAGTGCTATGATCGGATAAAGCTATTGGGGTCTATTCTTAAAAAAGATTTATGACGAGATGAAAAAAAAAGAAAATTCTCTAGAAGAAGGATTCATCATTCGCCATGTATCAATCACTCCATAATCAGTAGACAATTTCTTCAAAGCAATAGATGCCAGCCGCTGATCTGGAACTCTGGGAGATCTGTTAATATAGAAGCCAATGAATTATAAAAGTGCTGGTCGAAGTAATTTGGAGCGTAAACGCTCATCAGTGCAATTTTAATACCATAAGCTATATTTTACAAAAAGTAATTTGACCATCATCAGATCGTTTGCGTGCGCAGGTAAAAGCAGGTAATATCCACAGGTATACCCGTAGCTTTCACTGAAGAAACATTTGCAGTCAACACATGCGAAAGGCATGAATTACAGCCTGTCCGCTAATCATCAATGTTGTTAAACATTCATTTTGGAGTGTTTGGCGTTTACAACAAAATAAATGCGTTCAAATTGCAAGAGAATTAAGGTCACATTGAATTTTATTTTAATGGTAATTAGGCCTATGCACGAACAGTAGGCCTACACAAAACATCATTGAACAGTTTTAGCGTGGCCAATTTGAAGCTTTGGCCTATGTGTTTCAGCATCTTGTTCAAGATGCTGTCAACACTACAGGCTTTCTTGGGCTCAAGGACCCGTAATTTGTCTTCCAATTCTTTCATTGTTAAGGGGGTTTGATTTGCTTAAATTGATCTATCCAAATTATCTAGTTTATTAATTATTTCATTTTGATTCGAATTTTGAATTTCAGTTGGGCTATTATAGTTCATGGAAGTGTTTTTTCTCCCCATCTTAGTTTTCCAGAACTTCTTGATTTGGTTTGTATAATAATTTCCATTTATCCCAAAATTTTTGTGAGTTTATAGATTTTTCAATTTCTTCAAACTGGTTTTGCAATTTGATACATTTCTGAGGATTTTTCTCAGAAACTTACAGCCCAAATCAAACCATTTGTCAGTATCTAACTTTCTTTGATTTAACATTTGCTCAAAACTTTGTGTGCTGTTTGTTTTGTATATGTTGTTTAGATCTTGTACTTCCTGATTGATGCCAAATAGATTTTTAGAGTATATCTGTTTGGATTGAATGTAACAGCAATTATACTGTTCATAGCATTGGTGTAATTAGTAGAACTGTTTTCTGTCCATTGAATGACATCATTTTGTTCATGTGATAGGGTGTCCCAATTGGTTTGGGTAATGTGTCTGATTGCTTTATATAGAGGGTGATTTGGCTGTGGTCTGAGAAAGGTTTGAAGGGTTTGACTCTGAATGCTCTCAAAGAGGAAAGATCGAGATCTGTGATTGTATAATCTACGGTGCTGTTACCAAGAGCTGAGCTGTAAGTGTAGTCCCCGCGCAGTCTTCCATTGACGATGTACAGAGCCAGTCGTCTGCCTTCCCTGAGCGTTCACATTTTTATCACAGTTTTGTCTTGTGAGGTAAGAAGGTTACATGTTGTTTTTTTGATGAATCTATACCGTGTCATTCTAAGAAATCAAATTCTTCTCCGGTTCTAGCGTTTAAATCACCCATAAAGCAGCACATTTCCCTGCTGGGGCGCTAGATGAGGTGTTGGTTGTGATTTAGTTTGTCTCGTTGTGTGTCTCGCAAGTTTGTCTCGTTGGCTTGGCTGGGTTAGGGCTGGTTCTGCTCCACCAGGGGCTTGTCTGGTTGGTCCTGTTTAGACCGGCATCTTTGAGTCTCTTTGCAAGAATATACCAGATTCTTATAGGTGGATGAGATCATATAGACAGTCAGTGTCCATGTCTGGATGGTGGGTCAAGTGGACATTAGGCAGGAGGGCACAAAGTCTGGAGATGTTGGAATTTATTTTATTGATTGTGTTGGGATGTAAATCTTTCCTCTGAAGTAGAGTGGATTATTTTTGAGTTAGGGAAAGTTTTTTTGCTTTCCACAACAGTCCCTGTTGGCTCCGCAGGTCGTTGGTCACCCGTATGGATTATGATGTGACTGGGCCAATTAGATGAGATCCTGTCAGGAGCTCCAGGGCTTTGTCAGCGGTGGGAAACTATAAATTTAACAGCTCTGTGTCAGGGGAAAAGTTTCTTTATGTCAATGACTTTGCTGTTTGAATCAATGAGTAGTACTCTTTCAGTGTGGTTAGTGCTAAGCAGGGGCGTGTCCAGAACATTTTCAGTGGGGGGGCCATGCTGGGGCACTGCCTCCAAACGGGGTGGCAGCCAGTGACCAAAAAAAAAGCTAAATTCTACAGTATATTACTTAAATGCTATTGATTTTATTATTTTATTAACTTGAATAAAGTTACTTGTAAACAAATTTAGTAATAAAGCACATTTTTGATTAATTAAATTTGGTTACACTTTATTTTAAGGTGTCCTTGTTACAGTGTAATTGTATATTTAAGTACAGAGTAATATTAAGTAACTACATGTACTTACTATAGGGATAGGGTAGGATTAGGGTTTGGTTGAGGGTTAGTTGCATGTAATTATGCATAATTACTACAGTAAGTACATGTAACATATGTAACAAGGACACCGTAAAATAAAGTGTTACCTTAAATTTTTTGTCATCCCTGTATATATCCAATAAGTTAAATTTGAGAGCCAGTGTTTATTATTTTTAGTGTTTTCATAAAACTAACAAGTTTATAAAATAAAAGCAATTTTAATAATGAGCAATTTAAAAAACCCAGAAGCAGAAACGATGTCAACTATTTTCTTTTAATTAGTTTGACCATTACAATATACAGTAGTTTTATTCACAATTTCTTTCAAATAATAATCATTTAAAATAAAAAATTTCCCCCCACTGTAATAATTCAAATGTTTGGCCAAAACATCATAGTGTTTCATTCAACATTTCTTTCAGATAAATTTACAAAAAAGCCGAGTAACACAGAGTTAAATGCTTCTGATTGGCCATTGTGTTTAAGAAATCAACACATGTGTCTGTGATTGGCTACATCGCTCAACGCTGCAAACATGATGCTATAAAAAGAAACTGGCCTGTAAATCGTTTCTGTTTTGGTTTAGTTGTTCTTTTTCTGCAACAGATGAATAACAGTTTGTTTTTATGTGTTTTATTCATTGATATTTATATTTTGCGGGAGTCCCGCGAATCGTTTTATTCTCCCGCAGCCCGCACAGAGTGAGCGCATTACCGCCCGCCCCCGCACTCGCACTCGCACTCGGCCATCAAATCTAGTCCCGCGCCGCACGTCTATGCAAATCAGTGTTTGTTGTTTGATAGCACCCAGCGTATTTTACTTTTATTGTGTTTTATTAAACTTTGACTGAACATTGGATTGAAATCAACCACGACCAACGCGAGCAGAGCCTGACAGGGTAAAAACATTGATCTGAGAAAACCATAACATATTAAACCATAGGCCTACATAAAGGTTACCAGCTCTTTGTTTGGTGTCTTGACTTCCCACACTTGATAAAGTAAAAGTCCTAGTCCGCGACGACCGTTGTTTCTCTGGCGCTGCCCTTCTTTGAATCACGAACTTCAATAGAGTCTATAACTGAACCAATCACAAGACATCGATCTTATGGGGGGGCACCTGGGGTGGCCAATCGAATTTCAGGGGGGGCCGGTGCCCCCCCTGGCCACCACGTAGACACGCCCCTGGTGCTAAGCTGCTGTGATGCAGCATTGTAGAAAAGTGAATTATGTTGGTGTGAAATAAACAGTTCCCAGATAGCACAAGCCTATTTGATGTGATTTTTACATCTGGAAGACGTATTTTTAAGAGTGTTTGCTCATCTGCAATACGTCTATAGGACGTCTCCGTCAGATGTCAAATAGACGTTTAGAAGATGTCTTTAAGATGTAATGATTTAGAATGCACGTTAAACTGACATCTTCTAAATGTCTATTTGACATCTGACGGAGACGTCCTATAGACGTATTGCAGATGAGCAAACACTCTTAAAAATACGTCTTCCAGATGTAAAAATCACATCAAATAGGCTTGTGCTATCTGGATGGAAATGTAGAAATTAAAGTTAAAGCTCCAATCTCCCCCCGAAAAAACTCTGTTGATGCCTCAGTGCCTATTTCACTCAGAGAAGCTGTCAATCTCAGCTGTCAATCACGACGTCACACTCCCGTTTTTATAGCATCAAATAACTAGCCTAACTAAAAACAAACGTATTAAAAAAAAAACATCAGCGTGATAAAAACTAGCTTAAATGACAGAAACCATCTTTGGATCTTTGGAAAAAGTTGAAGTGTAATTTGATTGTTTTGTCTCA
Organism: Semotilus atromaculatus; assembly: GCA_031834385.1. NCBI lineage: Eukaryota > Metazoa > Chordata > Actinopteri > Cypriniformes > Leuciscidae > Semotilus > Semotilus atromaculatus. The sequence goes on from JAULUF010000014.1 coordinate 8,122,922, forward strand.
CGTCCCATTCGGTTACATGGAGAGGGCTTCACTTTTCAGGACTAGTCCGGCACACTTGGTTTAAAAACAGGGTGTCCGCAGATCCTTAAAGGGGCTATATGCAGCTTTTTCCCCAAAATAAACGTAACAATAGCCTTTTTATTTTACCATTTATGACTCAAACATCTCCTGTTGAGCATACTGACACCTTGTCCGCTCACAGTGGGTGCACCTATAAGCCTGTATCCTATTTTTCCTATTTTCTGTCGGGTCGGATTTTTCCCGCGCTGTCTGCGGATGTGACGTCGAGCGCGTTCATGTTAAACGTTTCAGATCACTCTGCCACCACCGCTAGTCAGCAAGTAGCCTACACTCGCAAGCAGTGCATTTGACTGTATTTGTATTTGTATACAAATCTGTATTTGACTGTTCTTACCTCTGTAAACATAATGTTGACCTCCTTGCAGCAGATGACTTGTGAAGTGTGCACGTACGAGCGCGCTGCGAGAGCGAGCAGAAAGGAAGAGCAGTTCTGTTTTTTGGCCACAGGTGTCAGTCGCGAGTTTAAATTTCAGAAAAACGCATATAGCCTCTTTAAGTCTAAATGTCTTAAGTTTTTTATGTAAAAATAATACCTTAATTAGCATTAAAATGTCTTAAATCCACGTTTCAGTGCTTTAAATTCAACTGAACCATCATCGCAGTGAAGATTAACATTTTATTTTCACTCGTTGCTTTCTGAAATCTAAACTACTTCACGCCACTCGCATGCTGACAAGTGCCCTACATGCTCACACACTCACATGCGCACGGACAACAATCTCTAACAATCAAATACAGACACTAAAGTGTCAAAATACCCGACTTGACAAGTATTCATGTAAACACAGTCAGTCATGTCTTAAGTGAACAAAAATTGGATGCACGTCAGTCATTGTATTGGATCCGTGCATTCAGCCTTAAAGTGACAGCAGCCTAATACACTGGTCTGCTGTCTGTCAAGGCAGGCATACATGATGCGAGTTCGGACACTTGGGAGGTAGTGAGATATTACACACGTTACAAGTCAGTTAACCTGATAATCGCGTCAAAGCTGCTGGTATACACGGCACGACTGTCCTGCTCAAATTTTATCCCGAGCTGGCGGCAACGTGAGCTTTCGCGCTAAACACAGAGACCGGAGCTTAATTAAATATTGCAGGAAACTATAGCTTCAGATAGAAAAATGACAGAAATGTGTGTGTAAATGATTTGTTGAAGAGCAGAGAACAGTATAGCCATTCCTTTCAACATAAAAACTACACAGAGAGAGGGAGAGATAGAGAGAAGTGACTGTATGTGAGTGTGTGACAGTGTATGCCTGTATGGTTGCTGCCACTGAGGTATAGCCCCGTTGATCTAGACTCTGACATGGTTGTGTTTGATTTGGTAATAGGGGACAGCCTATACGCTAGTGAAAATCGGGCCGACAACCCGAAAATTTTAAACGTTTCAAAATTATCGGGAGGTCGGGAGGGTCTCGTAATTCCTCTCACACGCTGCGAGCCATGACCATACGAGCATCAGCCATTTCCCCTCAATTTCTCCCGAGAGAAAAAAATCATCTGCAAGTTCGTAAAAACAGCAAAAATCGCACAATGTACTCCCGCCTTAAGGGCCCTATCACACACCCAGCGCAATGCGGCGCCTGATGCAATTTCTTTCTTTGCTAGTTTCAGCCCAATGCAGTTATCATTTTCACTTCCTGCGTCACGTTTTCAATAGCAAATGCATTTGCGCCCATTTGTGCGCCCAAGTGATGTATCCTTTATGTGGTCCATAACCAGCCGTTAAAAGCATTTCATGATTATCGGAGTGAGAGCCACTGCGCGGTAGTCATTCATGCACGTCACGGCCGAGCTTTTGGGCACGGGGATGATGGTAGATGTCTTGAAACACACTGGCACCACAGCCTGGGAGAGTGAGGTGATAAAGATGTCAGTCAGCACCCCAGCAAGTTTCAACCACTTCCAGGAATATTATCTGGGCCTGCTGCTTTACATGTGTAAATTCTCAGCAATGACCTCTTCACATCCTCAGCGGACATACTGAAGGCAGCTCACCTGGCTGGAGTGTGAGCAGGGAGAGGAATTGTTGTTGAAAATAAGAACTTGTTCTTGACTTGGCTGGTTAAATAAAGATTAATATGGAATTGGATGTCTCAAAGCGGGCATAACATGAAATCAGGTCATCGGGAAGAGATAGATCCTGAGGGCACATCTTTTCATGCTCTTGATGCCCTTCCACATACTCCGGGGGTCATTGGTGGAAAAGTGACCCTGTATTTTCCAAGCATAATTAGCCTTTGCCTTTTTGATCCCGACCTCTAGTTCCCTCCTCGTCGCTCTCAGTGCAAGTGCATCTCGTGTCCTAAATGCTGCTAAGCCCTGATGTGCCTTCAAAAGACACCACACTTCTCCATTCAGCCGGGGTTTCTGATCATGTAGTTCCCTGAGAGCCTAGCATTAGCACTCAGGGGGATGTACAATAAACACAATAAACACAACTGTAAACTACCGAGGCAGGTAGTATGGTCAGTCGGCATTTCAGTGGCAACTATTGCACCGTTTCAGAACAGTGACTGCTTACCGGAGAGCAGTTCGTACACCAGCCTTTGTTTATGTAAACACAGAGTCCTCCTCCGTAAGTAGGCTATTTGTCAGTTAGTCATTATGACAAAATAAATCCCTTCAAGGTGGTATAAGATTCTGATCACAAAGTCTGGAGTTTTACAATAATGCCAGCATAATGTGTGCAACATAATGTCATTTCTTTGACAGTTTAGTATTTGTTTATTGTCCATTATTTTAGAGTTTATCAGAATTCTTTGCCCCTTTTTAATTTCAGATATTTAAAAATACTAATTATTTAATTTAATGATTACTTATGTATCATATTTCAAAGGAAATGTCCTATTGCTATCAGGCTACTGACTTATACATGAGGCAAAAGAAGTTAGAACTTACTATTATCCCTCGCTCAAATAAAAGAGCCTGTTACCCTTATCCTACTTAGTATAAAATTGCTAATTACAACAGCTTAAACATTAACATTTACGCATTTGGCAGACACTTTCATCCAAAGCCACTTATATTGCATGCAAGGCCATTATGTATTCCCTGGGAATCGAAGACTTTAGCGCTGTGCCATGATGTATTGGTTGACCTACACAGCAATAATCAATAGGCTTCTGATGTTTGTTTTTTCTATATAATATTTTGAAATAATGTAACTTATTTTATCTGAATTTATCCACATTTCTATTCCTTACTGTAAAGGTGATTTATTTTGATATCTAAATGTGTGTGTGTATATATATATATATATATATATATATATATATATATATATATATTATTATTATTATTTTACTCCTTTTGTACACAACAATATTGGATTTGTTATTGTTCTGCAAGAATGTACATATTTGTTCAGTTACAGTGGCCATCATTTTTGTTACAAGTTGCAATTTTAGTGACCATCATTTTTGTTTTTTGTCATTTTTATTTTGTGTGGTCATCATCATCATTCAGTGGTTAGTAGATTACAGCCCAGTTTCACAGACAAAGCTTAAGTCTAGTCATATCTTAAAATATATATTGTCAGTGCCATTGTTTTGTCTCAAGATGCACATCAGGCATGTTTATAAAAGCTACTTAAATGTCCAAATTTAACTAAGGCCTTCGCCTGGCTTGTGAAACCAGTCCTACGAAGAAAAGTGCACTCGGCTCTTTAGTGCTGCTTGCTGCCAGCTGCCCTCTTTACAGAGTAGGGCGGATCGAGTCTATTTTAAAAGAGCGGTTACACATTTAACATGATTTAATTGGCCACCTTTACTGTCGCATTACGTCAACACTAAATCCTATTGGCTACGTCAAGTAGCAAGTATTACTACTAGCCAACCAAATGCCTTCGCGCGGAATTTTGAATCGTTTTCAAACATTTGTAGTTATATGCCTTATATTCCTCCGCAGATTGACAGGGAAACTAGTCCCTCACTTTTATAATGCATTATATGTTAAATGAATCTTTGAATAAGGCTCCTATTAATCAATTTCATCCAATATGTGATATTTTGGTCATATATATAGTAAATAACTCTTAGTTGTTTCATTGTATTTTATTTTGCGGAGGGATATATGCCGTCAGTGAAGACGGCAACACGCGCCGCTGACTGTCGATGCCTCGATGGACAGAGTATTAATGTTGTGTTGTTGGTGCTAGTAAGTTAGTTTGTGCTAACGGCAGGACAGCAATCCGAATGCTGGATTAATCTGATTTTAATTATAAAATCAGGGCTTACCATCGATGGAATATACTTTATGACATTTTGATTTACGGAACTTCAGGTAAAAAGACGTTTCATTTCACGAATACAAAAGAACTGTTTAAAACTGACACTGCTAACGACAGATGCGTAACGTTATTTCCGTTAGCAATCAAAATAAATCGGAAATATGGCCACAAATAGTGTGAACAATATTTTATTCCAGTCGATCACTAAAACTAACAAGTAAAATGTGAATTCATACATGTGCTTTTTTCCTGTTATGTAATGTTTTAAATGTCTTTGGCCATGTGCTGATCTTGCTTTTTCAATTGTGTAACGTTAACTTAACTGTTATGTGAACTAAAGGCCCATGTAGAAACTAGGCTATAACTTACATTGATGTGGAATATTCATACTTTTTTCTTTGTATGTAACGTTAGTATTTTTTCTTTGTGTTGCATTTATCTTTGCTGATGATATTCAAGTTATGTTCATGAAACTTTATTGTAAAATACGGCATTTGCAGCACGTCGATGAAAATGTAATTATAGTTAATTATATTTTATTTTGTCTTTTTGTGTTTGCTTAACAAGGTAAGTTGTTTTAAAATGCCTTTGCTGGGGAAGATAGTCGTGATCAAAAGACATGGAGGAGGAGATGGGACTGAATTTCCCCTCACAGCGTCCTGTATGTTCGGAAGGTCAGTAACACATTTTATTACAATAATGGCGTGCATGATGGTTGTGAATATTTTCAACTGACATTATAATGCTGTCGAGGTTTTATAGTGAGGCACGTGAAAAACAAAATCAATGGATGGAATTACTACTATAGCACATACATACTAAGTAAAATCAAAGTTCATTTGTTTAAAAACTAACATTTGGTTTAAAATATCTGATAAATGGAAAGTGCCAAACATTTACAGTTCTTTGTGCCACATGTGTGCTGTTCTTTTTTGACGCTAGGCGGGCTTCATTGATGTCAAATTTTACGTAGACGATCTCCAGCCAATCAGAATGCGTTATTACTTAACAGCAAGAAGTACCTGTAATCGTGCTCATTTTATAGCTCATGCATGTAACATGTTATAATAATTGTTTTAGTATATTTACAGTTATGTTTGGCAAAATATTCACTTATCAAAGTTTTGTCTGTTGATGTTAGTGGTTTATGAACGTGGACAAGAGGAATTGCTGACAAATTAAACAAAGTTGTTTAAATATGCAGGTTTAATGTGTATAATAAAAAGGGAAATCTTGAACAAATTAATAATGTACTTGAATGTGTGGTGCATATATGGTTTGTCATGCTGTAACTTTTTATTTTATATGTTCTAAGGCATCAATGAACAAAAACAATGTTGCCTGCAAAAACTAAGGCACTAATGCAAGAAGCTATTGCTAGAATATTTCAATCTATTTTAATAACTTATGGTGGAACTAGAAATAACCAATAAATGGAAGATTCGTGCATCTTTGAATATCAACTTGGACCATATGCAAAACAATGTAGTGAAATTATATTTTAATTTATAAATTTGTTTGAAAATGAAATAATGTTGATTTTTGCCATGAATATAGCCACTACAAGCATCGTAGTTTAATGTTTCTCATTCACCAAAAATGAAAGTGGTTTAAAAGCAGTTTTAATGTGGACTCTACCTTTTTAGGAAGCTGGACTGTGATATTCGTATTCAGCTGCCGCAGGTGTCTAAAGAGCACTGTAAAATAGAGCTGAATGAGAACAAGGAGGTAATTATATTGTGATATTACACTATGCCCCTGGTTTCATAGACAAGGTTTAAGATAGTCCCAGACTAAAATGCATATTTGAGCTGTTTTAACTTAAAGTAACTTGCGCTGGCATATCTTAAAATATGTCAGTTTCATTGTTTTGTCTCAAGATTTTCACCAGTAATGTTTTTTTCTATGGCACATTTAAAAAAGGTACTTAAATGTTTCATTTATTGTCTCTCTCTTGTTTAAGCTCATTTTGACCAATTTAAGCTCTGTGAACCCCACACGTATTAATGGACAAGTTATTAACCAATCTGAACGGTTAAAGCATGGTGATCTCATCACAATCATTGATCGTTCTTTCAGGTGAGTCTGATTTTTATTATAATTATGAAAAAAACTTTAAAGTTTTCTTTATTGGAGAATCTTTGTTCTGAGAATAATTTGTTTTATGTGGTTTCATATTGTCATAATATGCCAGGTTTGAGTACCCACCTCCAAAGACACCGAAGAAGAAGAGACTGTCCACGGCTGGAAAAGACAAAACAGTTCAGGTATGTAGTTGATGTGAGTCTTTAGGGTTTTTCCTGGGTCAAAATTGGTCTTTGGTGGTGGCTGACAGACACTGCCATCCTTTCTTGCTCTTAAAAAAAAATAAAAGAAAAAGCTGATTGTACCACTGGATTTCATAGCTTTCAGGGTTTTTTCTGGGTCAAAAATGCAGGCATAAAAAAACTCCTCACCTGTCGGCGAAATTCGCCATTTTAAAACCAACATTTTAAAATTTGGGGGTTGGTAGAGGGTCGTGGCCAGCATTTACACGCTAAAATATCTCTATAGTTACCATAAACTTCGCAGCTTTAAAAAAAACAATCATCATTCCTAATGCCGAAACCTGACAACCAATCCGAGTCAGAGTAGGGAAGAATTGTCTTTAAAAAAGTCTGACAACTGGACACAGTGCCGAACAAAAAAACATTATTTAACCCACTGTTATTAACCAATAATGTTGCCTAAGTTAATTGTTCATTTATGGAGACTATTTACTAACGTCAACACAGGGTTTCTGCGGATCCTTAAAGTCTTAAATTAGATTTTTTAAATTTAAGGCCATAAGTCTTAAAACATCTTATTTTTTACTTATGAAAGGTCTTAAATTTTCACTAGCAGTTTGACTTCGACATATCTAAATGTTTTCCAAACATCTAATTGGCGTACTTTTTTATTTATTCTTTTTTTGTGGATTTAAGGTAAGGTATTAATTTTGCCTTAATGAATCCTGCAACAACAGGGTAAAACGTGTAGGTATCTTTCTCTTGTTGCACGTTATCTTTACAACATGTAAGCTAATGAAAGGAGTAAGCTCCTATCTGCTAGCTTTTATAGAAATGAGCCTGACCTCTGTTTTACATATGATGCTAATATATTTTTACACGTATGTTTGTGTTATTATATTTTCTATTTATTCTTTGTGCAGCACTTTGGTAACCTTGTTTTTTCAACCTTTTTTTACCCCTGACCTGTTTTCATGCCTGAAAATGGTCTTTGGTGGTGGCCAAAGATAAAATCCTTCTTTACTAGACCTGGGGCCGTATTCACAAAGAATTTTCTTATCACTAGGAGTACTCCTAAATCGCACTAAAATATTTTAGCTAGGAGTTTTCTCTTAAAAGTTATTCACAACACCTTTCAGACCTACTCTTAGTAAGGAAAAATGACAACTCCTAAACTAAGAGTCAGTCTTCGTTGCTATGGATGACGTCAATTCTCATGCACGAGCTTCCTCGCAATGATCACGGTGATTGGTTGTTAGATGACAGGGCCATCATGCGGAACACAGACGCAACAAATCACGAATTTACGACATCTATATGTCTGTGTCCTACACAAAATAATAATAGTAATGTCATCGAAATGCATAATAATGACATGTTTGTGCAGGCCCCAGTGAAGTGTAATTCTAAAAAGGCAGAGAGAGAGAAAAGTCGTGAATTAAATAAAATTAAATCAAGGTAGCCTAATACCCTAATGAAAACCGCCACTTGCCTACTAATGAAAAACGACACTTGCATTAACACTTGCTTGGTTAATTGACATCCTATTAGCCTAAATAGACTACTTAAAGCAAGGAAATGTTGCTCCTATTGAAGTAATGTAATAGTTGAATCATTCATCGTGCGCGAGCCTCAAGAGAACACCGTATCCGCGCCACTCAATTTTATCTGTCTGCAGCGGCAACGAGCACATCATCACTTGATTAAAAAAACAACACATTTCAGCGCTACATCGCCTCTTATTCAACAAACGAACGAAACGAATGCTCTCTGCTAGTTAACTGGAGATTTTTTATTTGTATTGGTACATCTGTGCCGCGAGATGTTTCAAAAGTGGTGGGGACATGTCCCACCCGACCCGTCCCGCCCGTAAACGACGCCTATGGTTGAATGACGGTGGATTATGAACTCGCCAAAACGGAAAAGAAAGCCCAACTGGACGCAGGATCAGTTACTGCTGCTGGCCCAGTTGGTGCTAGCAAAAATATCAAGCAAAACTAAGCGTGAGACATGGGATCTGTTTGCAGATCAATGCAGCATTCTCGCTTGTCTCGCGGACCCCGGACGACTGCGAGAGGCGGTTTAAGATCCTTTGTGAATAGGTCTTAGTGAGTTAGGAGTCCTCTCGACTTCTTTTAAGCTGTCCCAGACTTAGGTGCTACTTTTAGGGCTAAAATGCTTTGTGAATTACTCTTAGTGAAAAAAATTAGGAGTCCTAAAGTTAGGAGTGACACGCCCATTATTTTTTGGAGTTGCTCCTAAATTCACCAGTTAGGAGCTACTTTTAGCCTTAAAATTCTTTGTGAATACGGCCCCTGATAATTATTTTGTTATATAATCATATCAATATTAAAAAGCTTATTACATAGCATTGAACTATTTTAACCAGGGCCGAGACTCGATTAAAAAAATTAATCTAATTAATTAGAGGCTTTGTAATTAATTAATCGAAATTAATCGCATTTTAATCACATAAATATTTGACCTGAGAACAGTGTGAAGTAATTTTTTTCACATGGATTTTTAGTATACCATTGACTAATGACTGAATACATAAGCTTAAGCAACAAAATATTGTTTATTTTTGTTCAACCAAGTCCAATGCAGTGCAGTGCAGACCAGTGCAGTTTTTGCCATTAAATGTTACTGTAACAATAGCATATTTAGAAATATAGTAGGCCTACATTTTAGAAATTCAGGTAGCCTATAGGTAGGAAGACCTTCTGTAAACTGTTTTTTTAAGTTAAAAAGGGTTTCCAGTAGGGATGTGCACGAATATTCGAATTTTCGAATATTCGATCTGTAATTATTATTCGAAAAATAAAATACTATTCGAATTTTATCGAATTTATGAAGCCGTAGCCTAAATGCTTTGCTGGACGTAAATGCAGTGAATCCCTGATAAATCCCAAGCACTAACTCGCAGTTATAATTAAATCCTCTGGGTGGCGCTGTGGCGCGTGTTTAACAAGTTGTTTGTATTTGATCACAGAATGTCGTCGTCTGCCTCGCGAAGTTTGGAATTAGACTAGTTCAAAATTATGTTACTAAATGATCTTACAGAATGGAATTACTTTTGATCAAATGAATTAATTAATCTGAGTTATAATATCATCAACACAAAGAGAAATCACATGAAATCCAAACAGCAGGCGACTGAGGAAAGACAGCTGTCCATCACTGCATTACGACTGCAGTCTGCAGGTAAGCGCAGCTGTAGCGCGAGTGATCCGAGATGATAACTTATCTAATAGCAAAATTATTATTTTTTAGACATACTTCCCTTAAGTTTCATTGAGGGAGACATGTTTAAGAACAGAAAACGCAAAGTGCTGCTAGAAACTTAGAACACCGTGGCCGTTATCTTTGTGTCACTGAATCTGTCAGTGCTGCGCGTTTTCTCACTCGAGCATAAAAGTCAGCTTGCCTTTCAGCATAAACGTAGGCTACGTCAGCATAAACATAAACTTGACATAAACGTGAAACAATATAAACACGATAATCATGCTGACTCGAGTGTACGTGTACGTTCTGTTCGATATCTGGCGCAGTAACGTTAGATGCTACTCTGCTTTATTAGGCGTTTTTTTCCCGCTCGCGCTGCTTGAGCTTAAATCCTTTTGTTCTTTATATTTTGTTTACACATAGGCCAACTGTTAATGTTTTCAACTAAAAGAAAACTTTAACATATATTGTAAGCTTGTTGTGTATTTTGCCTAATCGTAAGCTTGTTAAGAAATGGTGACAAAAACTTTTAAAAAAACTTCACTTAAAAAATAACGTCTTTTTCGTTAAAGGTCATTTAAATAGGCTAAACGAATATTCGAATATTCGATTTTTATGAGCCCGAATATTCGAATGCAATATTTTTGAAAAATGCCCATCCCTAGTTTCCAGGGTGACGCGTCAGGCTTGGCACGTGATTCACCACAGCCAAAATAGCGCTTCATGACAGATGTAGCGCTTTTATTTCTAAATATAAAAAAACTTGCTTACCATGTCATCAACTTTTTTCTTTTCCGATTCTCAAATATGTGTAAGTGAGTTTGTTTTGTTGTTTAAAAAATCGTTATAAATTATCTTGATCTGTAACGTGAGATGGGCGCCGTGTTTGGGCCGCAGTTCAGAGATTCCTGTCTGTTGGATTTATTACAGCGCGTGAATTCATCAGTTTCTCCCGAAATACATGAAAGTAAGTGGCCGGTGAACTGGGAGTAGAATAGAGTTGACTTTATAGTTATTTACACTGTTTGTCTGATATGAATAAAAACCGTCGGCAAATATATTTTCTTGGGTTGTTATTGCTGCTTCCATAGACACCATTGTGTATTTTACAAACTATAAATGTGTTGTTTTGCTATAAATTATATGTCTAAAACCTAAAATAAACATTATGTGGTTAAAAACACTGAACAGTTGTGATCGCCTATGACAAGCGCTGAGCGTGTCCGTCTTTGGCTCAGCCACAGCGCGAAAGCACAGTTTGAATCTGGCAGTGATGTCACTTCACTGTACATTCGCTCCTTAGTGGTCAGCTGCTGCAGAGCGGGCCGACATGAGATATAGGAAAATATCTAGTGGAAAATGAGAATGTTATTCATCCAGTGAGAAACGTTCCGCAGTGCAAAAATAAGCGATTAAAATCAGTTATCGCGTTAATTAACGCGTTAAAGTCTGTAATTAATTAATCTTAATTAACGCGTTAAAGTCCCGGCCCTAATTTTAACTAATAGTTTAATTTTCTACCATATATAATTAGCAGCTAGCTAACAACAAACAACTTGCTTTTTGTTCTGGTTTCACCTCACTCCAGTCTAAACTAAATTATGTATTAGGTTAACTAACATGAACTAACCATAAGCAATATATTTGTTTTACGGTCTGTATTAATCTTTTTTTTAATGTTAGTTAATAAAAATACAGCTGTTCATTGTTTGTTAATGCTCCTTCACAGTGCGTTAACTAATGTTAACAAATACAACTTTTGATTTCAATAATGTAGGCTGTTAGTAAATGGTGAAATTAACATTAAGATGAATAAATTCTGCAGAAGTGCAGTTTATAGTTAATGTTAACTAATGTAGTTTAATAAATGGAACCTTAATGTAAAGTGTTACTCATTTGTTATACATTGATTCAGATGTCTCGTGAGTTCAGCGTTGGACAGATCAGTTGTTTTAACTATTCATTAAAGTGAATCGGTTCAAATGAGTCATTAGTTTGTGAATTGGACATGGCATTAGCAGTTAGGAAATCGCACAAGATTTGTCAACACAGACAACATTTCATCACTGGTTAGATTTGTTCATTTATTGAAAGTGTGGTTTATGTCAGCTGAATATGTGGAATGGTTTTCAGCGAAGGTAATTAAGGCAATTATTATTATTTTTTTATAGCACAATTCACACTCAGCGGTAATTCAGGAAAAAAACTCAGAATGCTCCACGTGAAAATTCGGTCGTTTACCATCGTGTCAAAACTGTAAGTTGTAGGGGTGCACCAAAATTTCGGCTGCCGAAAATGGCATTATCGGTTTCGGGCAAAAAAACCAACAAAAAAAACAGCCGAAAACGGACACGGAAAATGAATGTCACCCGCCCCTTCCATCCAAGGTTTCACTCACGGGTGAGCTGTTATCACGCGTCTGCCTATCAAAGATTATAAGCATGTCAGCGGTATGGAAGTATTTTAAAGTTTCAGATGAGGACACTAAAGTTCCCATATGTAACATTGGTGTGGTGCCAAACAATTTTAGACATCAGGTTTGACACACCACCTGAAATCACAACATCTCACACGCCCCCCCCTTCTTTGATTAATATATGCGAGAGGGAGAGAGGCAGTCATCTACATCACTCACCGATCAAAAGGCTTTGGTGGGACAAAAATTTGCTTCGGCAGCCGCCAAAAGAATTTCAATGCAGGAAAAACCCTGGTCTTGAGAAACAGATGATGGCTATCTTTTGTTAATTTATCATTTATTTCTTTGTTAAATTTTGGTTTTGTCATCCTGTAGGCTTTGCAAGACCAACAGGAAAAAAGCACACCCATTCATGCAGAGAAGAGGAAGTCAGAGCATTCATTTGGTTAGTGATCAAGAAATTTATTTTCTATGATATCTTGTAAATTTCTTTGTTTGCAACATGTTTGCTGAAGTTGTTTTTCCCCCCTAGTTTTGCTAATTCTGCTAGAACATAATTTCATGTCAGTGATTGTCTTGTGTGCTATATTTACAGACACTTGTTTAAAAGATGGGTCAAATTTACCGTCATCTGTGGATCAAACTGTTGAGAATGAACCAGAAGATGGCAAAATTAAAAAGGACAGTATGTCACCTTTTTGTGAGCTCTACCAAATGGTCAAACAGGACCTTGTTGCTAAATCACCATGGAAAACTGAGCGACCAAAAACACCTCTTGCGAGACCTCAGGTTGATCATGAGGATGCAGATGTTGAAAGTAGCCCTAAACCGGTCACGACTCCATCTACCAAGAAGCGAAGATCCTTGAAATCCAGTTCTGAAGATATTACTATCCCTCAGAGCTCATTTAATGCCAATCAGGATGAGAAACCTGCTGACATGCCGTCTGTAGGGTCCATCACCCACTCCCAGAAGAAAACCCCTTTGAAAACGCCTCAGAAGTTTAGTGCTGGTGAGGTTGTCCAGCAAATTCTCTTAGAGCCTCAGTCTGAGGAGAAAACTACTAAATCCCCGAAAGGAAGGAGAAGTATTGGATCACAGGATCAGAGCCTTGATCTTCAAATGCCTTTGGGCCAGCCTCAGACTCCATGCTCAGTGGGTAAGAACACTGAAGTGAAAATGTCACCAAGAACATCCCCAAGATCGAATGCTGGCAAAAGGTTTCAAGTCCAAGGTGGTCCGCATGAGATTAAGGCTACAACATCAAGTACTAAGAACAAAGGTAAGACCTTAAACACTGATGGCTATGGTAGCGATCATAAGAGCAAATCACCTTTTAAAAATAACTTGGTGCATCAAATAACGATTGTATCTATTACATTGTTACGCCACTAGGTGGTGACAGGTGACTGTTTAAAAAATGTATTTGCCTTTGAATCATTCAAAAGATTAATTCAAAAATGCTGATCCATCCAGTAATGAAACAAGTGAAGTATTTATGAGGGAGCCATTGAATCATTCATTCAAACTGATAAAAAAAAAAAAAAATTCATTCAAATTAATTCAACATTTTAAATAGACTGCAGCAATTACATTTTGTCAGAACCTCTGGTAAATTACATGTTATTTTTAGTTAGTCTGTTCAGAATAGAGGGAGAAACGTGATATATTTATATTTGAAACTAAATAATCTTGATTCTCAATTTATCCCGAATCGTGCAGCTCTACTTAGAAGTGTTTTCTTGGCATGTACACCATTTGTCAATTAGGTGAATGTTGCAAACATTTGCCGTTATTTAAATATTTCACCATACTTTTGTTTGTCCTGCAGATGGTACTTCAATTAATGAGCTGTGCAGCGGAAACAAATCTCACACCGAAGTAACAGTTCCAAAAGCAAAGAGAAAACGAGTGTCCTTTGGTGGACAGTTGACCCCAGAGCTATTTGACAAACGCCTGCCCCCGAATTCCCCCCTCCGCCGTGGGGCAACTCCACGATACAGTTTGGGACCTTCTCAGAAACCTCAATCTCTCCTACGACGAGCATCCACCATTGGTCTTTTGGTAATACTTAAAAACCAATTTTTAAGGACAATGACATCCATCTATTGAAAACTTTAGAAGGTTTTTAATGTTTCTTTATTTTCAGGCTCTTCGACTTGAAGAAACTGTTCCAGATGTTCAAAATAGTTCTCAGAAGAAAGCTTCACCCAAACGCGCTGCGAAGACTCCATCACCTGCCAAAAAGTCACAGAGTATCAAGGCTAAAACTCCATCACCAAAACCTCAAAAGTCACCTTCTGCTCCACCCAAGGTACCTGCAACATCATCTACTCCTGCCACACCCAAGACGCCTGCATCTGCTAGAAGAGCATCAACTTCAGCTGTTGAGGCTGCCAGTGACATCTCTTTAACTGAGACACCCAGGGTGCAGGGGAGGTTTTCAGTCTCTCGTATCAGTACTCCCTCGCCTGTCCAGGACCAGGAGGAGAAGTCTGAAGTACAGTCGACCATTGTAGAAGACATGCCTCAGAAGTGCGTAACACCAAAGATACCATTAAGGAGGAAGAGCATGAAGTCTTCTGCAAGAAAAACTCCTAAGAGTGCAGTTAAAAGTGCACTTGATGTAATTCGTTCAAGACGCAGTGGAGCGTCACGGGCTAATCTAAAAGGTGAAAGATTTAATCTGGTTATATTCATGTTGTCCTGTTTTGAAGTTAATCTTTAATTGATTTAGATGGTTAAATAAATTTTTTAAATGTTTGTTTCTCTGTTTTAAGTGTTGACCTCTTGGGCTGATATTGTGAAGTTTGGTCAGATCAAACCTCAAATAGAAGTTACAACTAAGAAAAATCCCACAAAGAGCAACGTAGTCAAAAGAAATCTGGTGCCAAAACCCAAGGTAAAATGAAAAAGATGGTTTCCATAAGTTTTGTTCTGATTCCTTTTTCTAATTTCTGTTGAGTTTTAGCTCATTGAATGGCTGATTAATCTATTACTTAATTACAAATTACATTTAATTACCAATGAAGACCCCTGCACGGAGGTTGAAGGATGATATCAGCACTGGGCATGCAGCATCTCCAGTCACCATTGTTGTTGGCAAAGCCCATGTGAGGACTAACCAGGCTTTTGGTGCTGCACCTAAAATAGTCACCAACATGGCACTATTCAAGAAGGACATGAAAATGGACGAGGACTTTACAGGTTTGTTCAGTATTGAAGAAAACAATATATGTAATAAATGATCTGTGAAATTGTTAGTTTAAATTCCTAATGTTTTGTTAGGTGTTGCAGACATTTTCAAAACGCCAGCCAACAGCAGGTCTAAGAATATTGTTCCCATAAATAATGAATGCCCCGAGATGCCTTTGGATGAGATTTCAGTCATGAGAACACCAGAAGAATCGGGTTAGTGTTTTGGAATTTTGGTCGCTAGTTAGTTATCTACTGTGTATTGTTTTGATATCATTGATTTCATGCCCTTGTTTTTCATTGCCCACACAGGTGAAATGATTGTCTCTCCAATAAGTGTGATTTCCACTACCAAATGTGGACAGTACAACAATGAAGCAGTAACACGACTTCTTTTGGACAACCAGGATGGTAGTTTATTGGAAGATGAAGGTCTTTCTCAACTCACTGACAACTCAAATGAGGCAAGTGGCCATGACATCATTCCAGATCAAGAGATGTCCACCAATGACCAAACAGAGGAAGAGGAGGCTGCCCCTGAAATGGTAGTCAAAACCCCAGAACAGAAAGCAGCACCGTCCTTGTGCCTCACTGGAGTAAAGCGACTCATGAAGACACCCAAACAGAGGGCTAAGCCAATTGAAGACTTAAGAGGAAAGCTGCTCAAGACCCCCAAGGAATATAAACCTCCCCAGGAAGATAGTCTGGAAGGCATTAAGGAACTCCTAAAGACTCCCAAATACAGGGGAGCTCCAGTAGAAGACCTGGTTGGAGTGAAAAGAGTGATGCAGACTCCAAAAGAAAAGAACAACCCTGTATTGTGCGCAGCTGGTCTTCAGAGGCTTATGAAAACTCCCATAGAAAAGTCTGAGCAACTTGAAGAACTTGCAGGTTTGAAAGAATTGATGAAAACACCTAAATTAAAGGGAGACCTGGAGGAGAATCAGTTTGGGCTGAAAAGGTTGGTGAAGACACCTAAACAGAAGAGAAATCAAGTCGAAGAGGACCTAAATGGTGTTAAAGAACTGATGAAGACCCCTAAACACAAAAAGCCAGTTGAAGATCAAATGGGTATTCAAAGGCTGATGCAGACTCCCAAAGAGAAGGTTGAACCTGTAGAGAACTTGACTGGTGTAAAGCAGTTAATACAGACCCCTAATCAAAAAGGAGAACCTTTCAGCAATCAGTTGGTAATCGGTAAACTGATGATGACGCCGCAACATGGAGTGATGGTAGAGGAAGTTATCACTGTCTTTAAAGAACTTGAAGAGCCAGAAAATAACTTTACCCTGACAACAGAAAATGTTGTGACTGAGCCTACTGAGGTAAATGGCTAGGTTACTCCTGTTAAATGTGCACATCATGTCTATACAGTAAATAATTTAGTTGATTACAATGGAACTTTTTGTCACACTGCTGGCTTGCAGTGTATGTAAATGTTATTCTGATAGATGGTATAGTCATTCTTTGTTTTAACTGTAATCTAGTTGTTTTTAAAAAAAAATTTATATATAATTCATTGATTTTCATATATTTAATGTCTAGATACAAGAGCCTTTTCTGGCAGTGGAAAGTGATTCTGCATTCGTGCCAGCTAAAGGTGAGTTAAAATTGGGACATGCACATGTTGTCTACTTTGTTGTTCTCAGTTCTAAAATTTGGGAAATTGTGTATGTTTTGTTTAATCTTAAACAGGAGTTACACAGTGGAGTACTGAAATGGATTCCCAGTGCACCGCTGAAGTCATCGATTCTATCCACAGTGATGTAGAGACTGATGCTGTAATCCCCCAAGAAACACATCCTGACCAGATTGAAGAGGAGTTGGTTTCAGTTGAAGCTATTGATGTCTGTTTTTCTGGAACTGATGAGAAAAATGAAAAGCAGTCTGAAGAAACTGTGTGTACCTCTGAAAATAGCTGCGCAACGGTTGAAGATACCCTAACTTCATCCAATGCTGAGGAAGGGGAGATAATCAAGTCTTCACTTGCCAACAAAATTCAGTGTGCCAGTCGAGGCAGAGTGCCACAGAAATCCAAAAATGCTAACAATAAGGTCAAACCTGCTGTGCTGTCAGTAATTGAAGAGAAAAATATAAACCGTCCACTTCCCTCTAGCCCTGCCAGGGGAAGGAGAGGCAAGAAGCTTCTTGAAGTTCCAGAAGTCACTGCTAGCCCAGTCAGAAAATCTGTCCGTGGTAGAATTCCCAAGCACCACTTTGTGGGTGAAGACGAAAAGAACACGGAGGCTTCCCAAGTTCCTGTAGACTCCATGAAAACTGAGAGACCAGACTGCCTACCTGTAGTTACCAAAAACAGGAGAGGAAGAAAAGCTAAACAAGATGTTGCAATTGAGCCCATTGATGATATAAATGCTGGTGACCCACAGTGTCCTGATGCACCTGCGAACGAAGAGCTTGTCCAACCCCCTGTTGTAAAAACTGGGAGGAGAAAGAAAATGGATAAAACGGGAAGCCATCCTTCAGAAGAACTTGAACAGAAAACACCTGAAATTGTTTGTGTGAGAAATGATGTTGCACCAGGTGGTGTCAAATTGCTGGCTACTGAGACTGTCTCTGCAACTAGAGCTAGGAGAGGAAGGCCACCAAAGAAGGAACACTTGAAAACTGAGCCAACCCCTACTTTGGAAAATGAAATAACTGGCACTCATCCTGCTGTAGTGGCTGAGAAGCCACTGACACCTGTAGCAAAGTCGGGGCGAGGAAGGAAGGCTAAAAAAGAAATTGTCAAGGAGCAACTCTTGGATGATGATGATGCCATGGTTGTTTCTCAAACTTTGGCAGAGGTGATTGTTGAACAAGATAAGCCTGAAGCACCTGTGGTCAAGTCTGGCAGAGGACGAAAGACCAAACAGCAGAAACCACAGTTGGCTGAAGAGGTTGTTGACCAAATAGCTGTAGATGCCAGCACACTTTTACCTGTGACTGAGGAACACACTGAAACAGTGGTGAAATCTGTGAGGGGAAGTAGGAAGACAAAGCAGTCACAGGGGACAGTTTCAGTTGAGACTAAGGAGAACATTGTCAGCCTTGTTGAACAATCAGAGACCCCTGTTGTGAAATCTGGTCGTAAAAGGGCTGTTATTGCAAAGGAAACAGAAGTGGAGGCAGAAGTTTCTGTCAAAAGAAGTCGCCGTGCTGTTGCAAAGCCTGCACCACCAGTTGCTGTGGTGTCCAGCCGTGGACGTAAAGCAGTTGCCAAGGCAGAGTCAGAGGTTACTGAGGATGTAGTTTCATCAGTAGAGCCATCTAAACCTGTTAAACATACCAGGCGAGCAGCAAAAGTACCTGAATCAAAGAGAGAAGAAATTTCCTTGACACAGGCAGGTTCTGAATTGGTTGCTGCTGACAATACTGCAATTGTGGCGCTGGAGAAGGTGGGAAGAGGAAGCCGTGGCAGAAAACACAAGGATTCAACTAAAGACATCCCTAACAACCCAATCAATGAATCTTCTAAAGCCAATGAAGCTAGTGAAATTAAACCCTCAAAAACTGTTTACTGGAACCCAGATTTGGTGGTCTCTAAATACATTAAAGAGATTGAACCTTCTGCAGATGTAGAACAACAGCTGAAGAAATCCAAAAGGTTAGGCAAAATACCAGCTGAGACATCCTCCACATCAAATCAGTCAACTGATCTGCCACCCAGAGGCCGCAGAGGAGCCAAAAAAGAGGAACATCCTGTTGAAGTTCAGATAAAAATCAAGCCAGTGAGGGGAGGAAAGGCAGTGGGCTCTGCTGCACCTAAATCAGATCTCAGTGATCGTAAGGCAACAACTCCCCCCAAAAGGAAAAGGAATGATTTGCTGGAGGTAACTGTTGAGTCGTCAAATAAGGAACCTTTGCCAAAGAAAAGAGGCAGAGTAGCCATCAGTGCTAAAGTTGCAGCTGAGGTCTCCAGCAAAGAGAAAATGCCTGACACTGAACCAGAAGAGGCTGAGGTTTATCCCAAGAAGACTGGTAATAGAGCTGTAAGAGGGCAGAAAAAGACAGCCCAGGAACCAGATCCAGCACCTGCTCAGGAGTCCGTTTCAGGTACACATTCTGTAAATGCTGTCTCCAGTGTATTCCAGAATACAAGAGAACTTTACATTGGGGTATATTAAGACTGGTGTTAAGTCAACCCGATTGTGCATCTTGTGACTTTAAATAAAATTTAAAAAAATCTTTTTTTTAGATGTAGCTATATCTTTAAGTGAATTATGTTTATCATATCAGTCTTTATCCCGATTTGGATGGGACTAGTCTTCATGGAGGACGTTAGAGAAATTCGTGTTTCACAGGTGTACTTTAGTGATTTAAAATCCTGTCTGAATCTGCCATGTCTGTGTTTTTCCTCATAAAATCTTAGTAACAATTCCAGGGCAAATTACCTAGGTTTTTTTGGCAAATCTAATCTCGTCCAAATGTCTATGACTTCCAATATTGTATTATACTACTAACACTTCATGTTTTTTTGACCCACCTGAGCTACCGTTTGCGCCAGGGCCGGATTAAGAGTTCAGAGGCCCCTGGGCACAATGTACTTGTAGGCCCCCTCTTTTAGACAGGCCAAATGTAGGCTATACTTTGTCCAAGGACATTTTAATATGGCATTTACAGTTTTACTGACTTAAAAGGAACTTTGTTGTACTATGCTGGAGTAAAGTTCATAAATGGTCGTTCTTTCCCATAGAAATTTATAAAGCTATGTCGGGTGGACCTCTGTGCCTCTAGGGGGGTTCGGGGGCATGCTCCCCCGCAAGAAAATTTTGTACATTTTAAGGTTAAATGCATCAATCTCGTGCTCTTTGAGAGATCAAAATTAAGAGCTTTAACCCATGAGCTGCTCGTTGAACAAAGAAAAAGCATTGATTTGTACCAGGACAATAAAGAGGGCTCAAACATCTTTTTAGTTAGAGTCTCAGTCTACATTACATTATCAATGGTGTTTTAGGATACCAAACAATTATTATAATAATGTAATAATGATTTATATAATTATTCCTATGATGTAAAATCCATATAGCCTATAAATGTACTATATAAATGAAATTATGAAAATGAATATTTCAAAAGTATATTTTAGCCTACATTACACTATAATATAGGAAAATTAAAATACTTTTGAGCAAAGAGCGCACTTTTCTTTAAATCACCCAGCACAAACAGGATGCTTAAAGTCTTGTGCTGTTTTATAAAGGCACAGAGCCATATCATGGTTTCGTTTTTAGCTCGTTGGCAAAATATAACGCTAGAGACCTTTATGTTAGGTAATACATTTTACATCTGTGTTGGGAAAAGGGAGAAGAGAGTTCGGCAAAAGGCGGATTCGAACTCGGGTCCAGCGCGTCAAAAGCTGCTTATTAGCACTTCACGCCCTACGCCACTGTAGCTATTACGCGACTGAGGTTTTTTTTTTTTTTTTTTTTTTCTCTCGCTTGGGCCCCAAGTGCGCATGGCGAATTTGCAATGAATACATTTGATCAGACCGGCCCTCGCGGACTCGAAACACTACCGGCCCACTGGGGAAACTCCCGACTCTCCCGATTGCCACTCCGCCCCTGGTGCCCAGGGCCCCTTAGATGTCGTGGGCCCCTGGGCAAGTGCCCAGTTGCCCTAATGGTTAATCCGGCCCTGGTTTGCGCCCCAATCTTTTGCAGTCTATCATTCCAATATGGATGCTATTGAGAAAGAGAGAAAAAAAGTATGTGTGTGTGAGAAACAGCCACTTCTAAAAACTTGTGACGTTTATTTAAATAGGGTTCTAATAATAAATGAAAGATATATCAAGTAATTCTTTTAAATAAAACAAACCATGCGTGATGATACAGATGATCTTCTGTAAAACCCACGTCTAGAAAACACTCCCACTTCTGTAATAAACATGGAGATGTTAGTACTGTGTTAAATCGTTACATGAAGTCACAGACACTGATTAATAATAATTTGAACTCAAACATCTTTTAAAAACTAGTGCTTTCTGAATAGGGCTTTGTGTTTCAAATAATTAACCATTGGACCCACTAGCATCAAATAAAGCACAAAATATATTTTGCCTGTTTGATCTCACACAATAAATATTTATATTTAGCTTTGTGGCATGTAAGGCGGTCACAAAAGCTGATGGGCTTGACAAGTGTCATGGGTACTGTTTAGACCTGTTTTATGTACATACAGTACATGTTATAATTAGGCTTTCTGTTTTGAATTTGTTGTGCTGTATCAATTATTCACCTTTTGAGAGTGAAAGTTAACATTTTTGTTTTCTCACAGGGACCACCACTCGAAGAGGAAGAAATGTTAAAAAAGTAGAGGAAGTGGACATCTCTACTGAGGCAGCTCCAGTCAGGCGTACCAGGAGGAAGTAAAGCATCTTACAGAGTGGTCTTAATCTTCAAATCTCTGAAAAAAAGGTTTTAGTTTTATATGTTTGTACCATTTCATTATGACATTTTTCTATAAATTTCTCAGTGTAATTTTAGCTGCTTTTATTTTTTTACGGAAAAGTGTTTGTGTACACAAAATGTTTTAATTCAAGAAAATGTTTAAAGACCATTTCTACCGTTTAAACCGTGAACTTCCCTACAAAACATTTATCATCTTTATTCCCTTGTTCTTTTGTTTGTGTTTTCTTTTTTCTAAGTGTATTAAAAGAATAAAATAAGCGAGGTGGTACAAAACTTGACTTAAGCTGTTACAATTTGCATGTAATGGGGTTTAGTGGTGTGACATGTTTGATGTGACATGCTTGAAAGTTTTCATTAAAACGATATTTGTAACCTCATGTTTGATTCTTTTCTCTCATTTCACATTTAAACTGAAGATGTTTTGACTATTCATCCATTCCTGATATCTAATGCAATGCTAATTCAGGTGTGCCAGAGATCAGCAAGTATCAAAACTACATGTGTGAGGGTAAAAAAAATGTTAAGTGGTGTATATACACCAGTACTTTTACAAGTACATTATGAAGATTGTATAAAATGTTAACATGGTACCATAGTATAATTAGGCTAATCTGCATTTTACATGGTACTCCATATACTAGCTTTGTGTTATCATGGTTGATGTCCAAATCTTAGCAGGAAATGTAAAGTGTAATTTCTGAGGTGGCACAAGAAGTTTTTAATTCTTTGGACAGAAGGGTGCTGAAAGCATTCTTTAGAAATGTTGGCCCATATTGGTAGGATAGCATCTTGCAGTTGATGGAGATTTGTGGGATGCACATCCAGGGCACGAACCTCCCGTTCCACCACATAAAGGGATGGACATGGTCAGAAACAATGCTCAGGTAGGCCGTGGCATTTAAACGATGCCCAATTGGCACTAAGGGGCCTAAAGTGTGCCAAGAAAACATCCCCCACACCATTACACCACCACCACCACCAGGCTGCACAGTGGTAACAAGGCATGATGGATCCATGTTCTCATTCTGTTTACGCCAAATTCTGACTCTACCATCTGAATGTCTCAACAGAAATGGAGACTCATACATTTTCAAGTAGTCAGTTATTAATTGGTTTAATTTGATTCAGGGGTGTATAATTAGGGTTGGAAAAACTGTGCAGGATAATAGCCCTCCATGACCTAAGATTAACTTGAAACTGTTCACACAAACTACCTTAAGTTTTGCATTAACTACACAGTAAAATAGTGACTAAAGGGTTAGTGAAACCAAGCAAATAATTCAGTCATTATTTACTCGCCTTCATGTTGTTTGATCCCTCTGTTTTTTGTTTTCCTGAACACAAAAGGAGATTTTGGTCAGGTTTGTACTGTTGGTATAATACAATACCAGTCAATGGACTTTCAGAAGCTTCTAAAGCATCATTAAATAATGCCATGAAGCTTCTGAAAGTTGGGCTCCATTGACTGATATTGTATGAAACCAGCAGAACAAACTTGACAAAAATTCCCTTTTGTATTATAACCAATAAAAATAAAAAAAACATTAAATAAATAAGTAAATAATTGCTGTATTTATATGTTGAGGTGAACTAACCCTTTAACCCACCAAATAGAAATAGTAAATATATGTATGTATGCATTTTGCATTATGGTAATACCTTGACGAAATAAGCAGCTTTGAGTGTTTATGCCCATGACCAGTTCAAAAAAACATTTATGCATTTGGCAGATGTTTTTATCCAAAGTGATTAAATGCATTTATTACATGGACAATGACCCTGGACAAACCTGGAGTAAAGAGCCTTGCTGATCGACCAGCAATCTTCTGCTAACCAGTTCAGTGGTTTAGCCCACTACACCACAAAGGTAATAAAGCTCTAACAAATATTTGCATGTAATTGTAAACCTATATAAAATGCCATTTGTCAAGAAACGGAATGCTGACAACATGAATTGTAAAACATTTTAATCTTCTTAAATGTATTAAAGATTGTCATGCTCATGGAGAGCAGGCACAGGGATGTTTGGAGCAGACACAGCAGCAGCAAGATTGTCCCGCACATGTTCTCCCACTCTTGCTGCAAGGTTGTGGGGATCAGGGGGGCAGTCATCAAGGTCTTCCTCTTCCTCATCCTCTGGCTCAACGATGTCCCCATTGGCTAGAGTGAGATTGTGAAGCACAGCGCAGCATGCAACAACCTCAGGCACGAAGGCAGGGCTCACCTCCAAGGCCTTGAAAAAAATACAGCGCCAGCGTGTCTTCAGCATCCCAAATGCTCTCTCCACGATGTTGCGGGCACGGGAGTGCTTGCTGTTGAAACGAGCCTGCACAGGGTTCTGTACAGGCTCTCTGTATGGGGTGATGAGGCAGATGGGTGCACTCAGACAAGGATAGCCTCCATCCCTGAGGATGCACTTGCCTGCAGGTGGGTAAAGGGTGCCAGCATACACAGGGCTGTTCCTCAGCACCCTGGCATTGTGCACAGACCCAGGATATCCCACAAAGACATCAAGGAATTTCCCCCAGTGATCAGTATTGGCCTGTAGTTGGATGGAGTGAAACAGCTTCCTGTTGAAGTAACAGTGGGAGTTATTTGCTGGAGGTTTGATACGGATATGACAGCCGTCTATTGCACCAAGTACTCTGCTGAAAGCTGGTGACCCAGCCAGCTGTGCAAATCCTGCTCCCACTGCCTCCAGGTCATCACGGAAAGCTGATCACCCTCCTCAAAATTCCCATGATGGCCTTGCTCACGAATACCCCTTTTCCACCAGCAAGAACCAGGTGCTAGTTCAGAGCTAGTGCTAGAGCCGGTTCGGAGTTGGTTCGACTGAGGAGCTTTCGTTACTATTGATGCTCATGGCTTTGCGAACCTAACGTACATCGGCATCCATACTACAACGTGTTCGTGCAGCTCGCCGTAACTTGCATAAACGGAGATTACAATCGAGCTGCTATTAGCTCGATTAGCTGCTAATTCAAAAATGGCGGTCACAAGTTTCTGTTCGTCTTTTTGGCCACGGTAACCCCGCCCCCAGCTGCTGACGTAAGCGGTTCTTACTTCTAGACCAGCAATGATTTGGTGCTACTAAAGAACCACTTTTACTGGTTCGGAGCTGGTGCTTTGGTGGTCGAAAACCAAAGAACCGATTTGAAACTAGGCTCTGGCTCCGAACCATAGACAGTATAAGA
Source organism: Semotilus atromaculatus (assembly GCA_031834385.1). Lineage (NCBI taxonomy): Eukaryota > Metazoa > Chordata > Actinopteri > Cypriniformes > Leuciscidae > Semotilus > Semotilus atromaculatus. The sequence continues at coordinate 8,147,940 of JAULUF010000014.1, forward strand.
AGTGGACAGAGCCATCTCATTGGAACTCAGTTGAGACAGTTGAAGCCCATTTTTAGCGATTTTTTAGCACTTCCGTTCCTGACGCGCAGACTCAAACCGACTCAAACTAAGCTTGATGACGTGAGCACCCTGTCTGACAGATGTAAATATTCTAGTAGCTGTGCGTGAAAACTGCCAACGTTGATCTTGCAGAGACGGCGAGCTTGAGCAAAGAGTTCTTTGGCGTGAGTGAGCAGGAGTAAGTAATTTGTATAGTATTTATTTTAAAATGTAACGCCAGTACGCCATATTAAGTTAATGCATTGATTACCTGCGAGCTTCTCCTCCTGTCTGTACGGTAATTTCTCTACTGTGCGACAGAGCGTCGAGTGGTTATGACGCAATCGTTAGCCTATTTTTACAAAAACTGTTTCTACGGGGCCATAATGTAACATAGAAGGTAATGGAGCCCTTTATACATTGTCGTGTGTCTTTAGAAATAAATAATGGACAAATGGAGTCTTTAAACGCCTCAGATGTAAATTTATTCGCTGTCAAAGTGACGCCAAAATGAATGGGAGTCAATGGGAATGCTAACGCAAGTGAAGTTCTGCTACAAGATGGCGGCATGCGGCCGGCTTCAACTTCCGGTCGATGGATTACCCCCTTGCTCCGAACCAGCACCAGCTCTGCCTCGGTGGAAAAGGGGTTATAGTGGACAATGTCATGCACAGAGGTCCGGATCGCATTCATACTCAACGAGATTTGGCTATAAAGTACCTACTCTTTTAGCACTCGTTAAGTAAGTACTCATTGAAATTAAGTACCTACTCATTGAGTATGCGATTTCGAACGCAGCCATTGTCTTGACCCGGATCACACCCCTGAATGCATTGAAGCAACTGCCATGTGATTGGTTGATTAGATAATTGCGTTAATGAGAAATTGAACAGGTGTTATTAATAATCCTTTAGGTGATGTAGATCTGTACAGTAACAAAAGGTTCATATTTTAAAGTGGAACGTTAAAGTGATAGAAGGTCCTTAAGGTATGTGGCTGTTGCGGTTGTATTGTTTAATTTACTCATATTTCATTGAGCTATTTAATAATTCGAGTGGTAAGTTAGTGTAAAATTAGTTGTATCTTATTATTATTATTATTATTATTATTTTTATTTTTTTTAGAAAACTTCATGCCTTGATGCACAGCGCAGTTCCGCCACACCAGCAGGAGGCAGTGTTCCCTACAGCAGCTCAAACTGAGGCGTTTACGTCATCAGAGTGATCCGTTGAACAGCGTTCGCGGAAATTTTTGAAATTCAACCGAAGCATCGACGGAAGAATAAACTTTAGTATAGCGAAGTATATTTATATATATTCGAGTATACGTGATATATGGTTTGCTGATATACATATCTGGAGTATAGCACGTATTAACCGAGAATCGTCCTCCATCTGACGTTTATATCGGAGGTATTGTTGTGTCCATAATTCTCATTTATTTCGTTACTAGCATAATATGTAACGTTAGTTTGTTATTCAGTTAGCACCATTTAATGTAATGCAGTGTCGTAAGAAATTGATTATTTCTCAATCATTTCAGATGGTTGTTGTGTTTCAGTGTTTGTATGTGTGTTCTTCACGTCAAAGTTAACGTAAGTTAACGTTACTTCAATTACAGTATAGTTTTTGCATGGTTGTAAGATTCAAAGTAACGTTACTGAGTAAATCTGCGTTCTTTGTTTTTACTCAAGTTATTCGTGCTGTTGGACAATACCTATGGTTTATTTACATGACATGCCGGAGTACAACACCAACGCATTCTTTATTAGTAGTACGTTAGTATTTTAAGTCATTAATACAATGGCCGAAAATATTAAACAAATCCTATGTAAAGGATATAATATATCATATAAAGGATTTTATATAATGTAAAACAAGTCTTATGCTGGACATGATCACTACTTTTCTTTTACTATGGTAATAACTTAACTGAATCATTTCTCTGTCCTACATGTGAATGGTGTGTTTATAAAGGTCAAGATGAGTCGGCGACCCAGCAGCAGATATTCTGAGATGCCCATGCGGGTGACAGACAGCAGGATGAGTCTGGTCAATGCCACCCCTCAAAAGTACACCCCATCTATATTTCTTTTTGCATTATATTATTGCAGATGTATCCGAGTGCACACTGAATTGGCCTAAACTGCTTTCAGCATTAATGCTTCAATATATATGACATGTTAACTTGAATTTCTTTACAGCAAGGACAATGTCTTTGGCAAGCTGAACATACCTAAACCTCAGTCTACCACATCTGAGAGACGAACAAGCTTTTTTGGAAAGTGAGTCTGGTAGTAACTTGTGATTGTGCATTGATCATGTCATATAGGCCTGGTTTCACAGACAGGACTTAGATTAAGCCAGGATTAGGCATTAAAGTTGCTTTTTTAAACATGCCTTAGAAAAAAAAACTTTACTGGTGTGCATCTTGAGACAAAACAATAGCACTCTGAAATACTTTAAGATATGACAGTGCAAGTTGCTTTCAGTTAAAACATGCATTTTAGTCTGGGACTAGTCTTAAGCCTTGTCTGTGAAATTGGGGGATAGTTTTTATGAATCCACAATTGGTTAACCATATACTGTAGTACAAAATTGTCCTCATCTTTCTCCACAGAGGCATCGGGGCAGGTGGCCAGAGGAACAGCATGTTTGGGGCATATGGGGGCGCAGAGAAGATGAAGGACCCCAGACCCCTACATGACAAAGCGTTTGTCCAACAGTGTATCAAACAACTTTGTGAAGTATGATTAGTTTTAATGTCATATTGCGGGTTGATGAAAAGTTAAAGGGATAGTTCACCCAAAAATAATAATTCTGTCGTGTACTTGCCCCTAAACCCTTATGAGTCTCTTTCTTCTGTTGAACACAAAAGATATTTTGAACCAAACGGTTGTTTAGTTACAATTTATTTCATATTATGGAAGTCTATGGGGACCAGCAACTGTTTGGTTACCAACATTCTTCAAAATGTCTTGTTTTCAACCGAAGAAACAAACTCCTAAAGGTTTAGAACAACTTGAGGGTGAGTAAATGATGACACAAATTTAATTTTGGGTGACCTCTGTTTTTTGTTGTTGTTTTTTTCTTCATCATAATGTTAATAAGCACATACAAATTATATTAAAAAGGGTTACAGTGAGGCACTTACAATCGTCAACTTTTTTTGTGTTTTTTTTTGTGTTGATTTAAAGGGAAAAATGTGAAGCAAATCCCGAAATATTTCTTTACCATAAATTGATATAAATTACTTTCTGCTCTAATAGAGATGGTGTAAGCTGTGGTCAAGCCTCCATGTGTCAGATTCCTTGTGGAAAACAAAATTTCATGGATGTTTTTCAGTGTTTTCACAATCACTGTGTTTTCAATATCATTTCTAGTTATGGTCAGCTTTAAATAAATAAATATTTTGTCAGTTAGAAATTGCTCTTTGAGGAGGCAGTCTCTACAATATGATTTTTTAAAAGCTTATCTTGTAACTATAAGCAACTTAGAAAGTCAGAAAGTAATTCTTTTTCCATTATTTCTAGTTCCTGGTGGAGCGGGGCTTTCCAGGCAGCATCACAGTGAAGGCTCTCCAGTCTCCATCCACAAAAGAGTTTTTAAAGATATATGAATTCATCTACACTTTCCTGGAACCGTCCTTTCAGATGCCCACTGCCAAAGTGGAAGAGGAGATTCCAAGAATGCTCAAAGATCTCGGGTAATCACATTATCATAAAAACAAAGGATGACAATATTACTTTATTACTTCATTACTACGCCCCTGTACGAAACGCTACAATAGTAGTCTGATGTCAAACACACTTTACTCAGTGTTAACCACCCTGTATTTTGCCCTAATCGTTAAGAGATGATTATCGTTTTGTTTCAGATACCCGTTTGCACTCTCAAAAAGTTCCATGTACTCCATTGGTGCTCCTCACACGTGGCCACAGGCTCTCGGAGCTCTTATCTGGCTCATCGACACAGTCAAGGTGACTCTTCTTCAGACCTTTAACATAATTATGTGAGATATAATCTGTACAAAGAACTATTACTGGTTTCCATTTAAAGTTATGAAATAAGCCAGACTTTCACTGTTGCTCATAGCAAAGTAAATAAATGTATGTACATTACCGTTCAAAAGTCAAGGTTTTGTCGAGTTTTTGTCACTACCAAGGCTGCATTTCTTTGATAAAAAATACAGAAATATTGTGAAATATTATAAAATGTTTAAACTATTTTCTATTTTAATATATTTTCAAATGTAATTAAGTCATTTGATGGCAAAGCTACGGTGGCCGAGAAGTGCAAAACAAAGCACAATTCTAAAAACAAATCAACAAATTTATAAACTCAATGGAAAGACTAAAAACAAGTCTGAAAACACAAGTCAGACAAAACGGAAAAGAGTACCACTTTTTTTTCCATGCTCACTGCAACATGTGTATTGCGACTTAGAGATGCGTTCCCTGTCAATTTTGTTAAACTTAAACCTGAATTTCTTGATCTCTATGATTTTTTTATTTATTTATTCGTTTTTATACAATTTTGTTTAGCAGACAATCAAAAATAAACTATCCTGTTAATTCAGAATAGCAGAGATATCCAATTAAAATTAAATATATATATATAATCGAGTAGCCTATTTTATTTTGGTTTGCAGGCAAATAAAAGTAAATCAGAAAAACAAATGGTAGAAGTAACTTTACCCGTTTCTGAATAGGCCAATTAATTTAAATGTTGCACATAATAAATTGGCCTAATCAAAAAGCACAAACATGACCATTGTAATTAAAAATAAAATAAAATTTCGTTATATTGCAAACGGGTGAAGAAATTGCGTTGCTTTGAATGTCTCATGCACGCGTTCAGAGTTTACAATGTTGCAGCTGCGTTAATTATTGATTATTTGTATGCTATATTGGGAGCGTTATACTTTGCTTTAGATTAAATAAACAAACAAAACAAAAACAAAAATACCCACATATAATTTTTAATGACTTCTGTCTCTAAATAAATAAAGCTGTCATTTTTATTTCGTAAACGGCTTAAGGTGACCTAGCTTTAAAACCAAAAAGGAGGGGAAATAAATTTTTTTGCTTATGCAGAATGAAACCATTCGTTTTTAATTCCTAATTTTAGACAAATAACAAATATATTATAGTTTGAATTCAAGTTTAAAAACAGCGCTGCACACTATTAGGAAATTAAACGTATCATAATTAAATCAGGCGATTTAAACCGGCATCACTGGACAGCATACGTACGTACGTACTAAAAAAAAAAACCTAAATCAAAATAACATTCGTACAGCTAACATCTGCTACAGCCGCCTGTACGGGACCAACACTAGCTACTTCAAGGCACGCAGTAATGGCGGCGCTGCTTTACTTCCGTGTTTTGCCGGATTTGTGTATAGGGAGAAGAAATGGATCTGGATAAGAGACTCAAACTCATTCGTTCAGGTCAAAAGCTAAATCGGCTGTTCTTACTCTACACGCCACTCTCCCACTTTAACAGATCGGGCTCTTTTAAAATGTTGTCTGACCAAACCAGATGGTAGGAAGATTTTAATATGAAAGTTTTTTTTCTCCATAATAATCACACTAAATTAGCTGATTAAATAGACAGCTCTAATATTTACACATGCACACGTGAATCGACTCATTCGCCACATATACCTATCTTTTCCGTTTTGTCTGACTTGTCGTTGTTTTTTCTGACTTGCTAATTTGTTTTCAGATTTGTTGTTGTTTTCTAACTTAATTTGTTTTTAATGTTTCCATTGCGTTTATACTTTTTTTTTTTTATCTTTATAATGTTAAAAATAGTTAAATATTTTTATGGAATCTATAATAAAGTATTTTTACGATTATTTGATGAATGGATAATAAAAAAACTGCATTTATTTTAATTAAATCTTTTGTAACATTTATTTACTGTCACTCTTGATCAATTTAGAATCCAGTTCACACACTTGGCATGTTTGGTTTGATTCAAAAGATTTCTGTTGCAATTGCTCTGTGTGGTAATGCTCAAGCATACCTGTTTTTTCTCATCATAGTCGCGATGTTGCCCGTCACAGTTCGGTACATGTGATGGAAACACGGTCTCCTTGTAGCAGATGTTTGTTTGTGTGTGTGACGGAGGAATTCCTGCTGCTGTTTTGACTTTTACACATTTTCTAAGTTCTTATTCACAAGTTCTCAGCTGGTCCAAATACCATCATACGTACGCACAAACACAGAGCGCATTTAGCCCAGAACACAGCATTGTTTCGGATGTTCGTTAAGTTCCGTCACAAAATAAAAAAAAAGTCCTCTCTCTTTTTAGGTTTAGCCTTAAAAATGATAATGTGAACGCTAAGCGAACCAGGACTAAATGTATTTTCTTTTCTTTTTTGGTCCAGAACAAAAGAACCAAGAGAACCGAACTACAAGCGTTAACACTCTTAAAAAAACATTTATTTGTGCCATTGAGTTTTGACAACAAGGAACATTTTCACTCACTTGAAACTAAAAGTCTAGCTTTCCTTACTATCCCAGACTGCAATGTGAACAATAACGTGCACGTTAACATCATGTAGAAGGAAACATTATTGCAGCTTTGACTGACATGTAGATCTTCTCCCTACAGCTCTTCAGTGGTCAGAGAGACCAGAGTCTGCTGTTCTCTGACTTCTCAGATGAGATGTGTGATCTAGAGGAAGGGATCGAGTACAACAAGGTACCGTATCAGACAAAACGTCTGCTTTGACAGTATATTTCACTCTTCTGCATAATTGTAGACATCACATATTTGCCAATGTGTATGTATATTATCTCTGTAGCTCTTTATGGAATACTGCTCTGACACCTACAACAAGTTCATGCAGGGAGCAGATACGTTTGAGGATGAGGAAGACGACTGTCTTAATAAACTAAGTAAGTTACACCACAGTGTGAAGATGTAAAGTGTATATTGGTCTTATTTGGATGGGGGGAAAATTTAATGGAGATGATTCTGATGGAGGTAAATTATATCTGATCTTCTGAACAACTTCCAAATTTCAGTCAATACAAAGTTGGCATGAAATAAATATTCACCCTATTTTTCTAAATCCATGTTATTGTAAACAATTTATCTGCTCAAATTCTCCTGTCATTTACCCACTTAAACCCGTTCCTGCAACCTTGTTCACCTGCTTCTGCTTTTGAGTGCAATTGCCACATAGCAACTTCCAATCAAAAACCATTGGATTTTTTCTTTTGAAAAAATGTGATGACAGTGTAACAATACCATATATTTTATTAGGAACTACAACATAATACATGTTTGAACTTTGATATAGGCGAACCCTTACTGATGCTACGTTGTTTTTCTCCTGCACTCCATGTTTATGTGTGGGATATCCCTCACATTAAGCAACCGAAACGAAAATAATAAGGGAAAACTTTGTCTTTGTTTATAATAATCACAGTCTAATTTTATTATTTAAATATTTTTAATAACACTAATGCAACATATGGTTTAATTGCTGATAACAAATATTTGTGGAATTCTCTCAGAGAAGCTGTACAATGTGGATGGGGCGCTGTTACAATCCCAGCAGGAAAAACATGCGATACTGATGGAGCACTTGGAAAGACTTGAAAGGGAAAGTCAAACTGTGAGTGTATACATGTTTCCTTTGCTTGTCATTTATCAGGTTCTTTCAGATCATGAGAATTACTTCTTACTATAATCTACTAATTTTAGAATAATAGCATACATTAATGTTTTGTCTGACTTTATTATTTTGAGTATGAAGCATGAGCTTCTTCAAAGTTGCCACCCTTTGTCTTGATTTACAGCTTTTCACACACATCTCTCAACTACCTTCATGAAATGGCTGAAAATGTATGACCCCAATATGACTATACTAGGCTAGATGTGACATAGGAGATTAAGGTCTTAAACATACAAAGAATTCTGTCATAACAACTCTGAGAGAATGGAATAGTAATGGATATGGAAATGTTAATGTATTTGGTATTGGCAGAATAGATCTGCTACGATTCTGATGCAGAGCAAGTACCGAAACTTGCAACTGCCGATACATTCACAGACATTGCTGTGAGCATGGAAGACCTGTAAGATGTAAGACGCCAACTAGAGTTTAATGCCAGAAAAAAAATCAATGTTAAGGCTGTGTGTATTGACAGGATCGTTTAGCAGGGAAGAGGACCGAGAAACTCAGATTACAGACTGATCTGCAGAAGCTGCAGGACTATCGTTGTACTCTGGAGGGCCATAAAACTGGACTGGAGAAAAAAGCTGCTGGACTGTCTGAGGAGCTCGAGGCTGCTGGTAAGAGATTACAAGATGCAGCCACACATGCCTTGTTCACTTTGCACATTGTATGTTGTCTTAGTTCTGCGATAAGTAAGAATTTCATTGTACTTTTTACACTAAATTTGACAATAAAGATACAAAGGTTGAATTCTATTGGTAAATGTCCCTGTTCTTTGCACAGAGATGCAGTTGGAGGGTCTGAAGCAGGAGAGGACAAGGCTGCAGCACATCCTGGAGAATCAGAAGTTCACTCCAGCTGATATCGAGCGTATTAACCGAGAGAGGAATGAACTGCAGCAGACAGTTCACATCTTAAGCCAGAGTCTAGAGGACGCTGAGCAGCTGGTTTGGAATGAGGAGGTCAACCTGTCCAAAACCAAAGAGAAGGTCAGGACTTTACCCACAAACAGACATCCCAGCATGAGTAAGAGTTGTTTCACAGACCAAGGGCAGATTCACACAGAACACGTTTTTGCAGATATAAAGGCGAGATGTAGGTCAGTGAAAAGGTCTAGAGATGTGGTTTTTAAAAGTTTAACAACTTTTAACTTCAGTGCCACGTTTTTTAGAATGCGGTGTCATCCATGAGACTATGCAAAAGACACAAGTGCAATGTTCAAATACGTCTACATCTTTACATGGAAAACAATGGAAAAGTAGCGCAGTGGACTGGAAAAATGCATTCTGTGTAGACAGACCCCAAAGCTGTGGGACACTTCTCTGATGGACACTTTACTATGAATTCATTACTTTTTTCACATACTTTTTTATCCTCAATATAGTAAGGAAGTAGGCATATTCAGAGAGCGCAAAACTTCTAAACATACCTCCTTTTCTACTATATAGTATGTGAAAAATCACTACACAAAATAATAGTATGTCATAATTCAAAGCATTCTTAAAACGGTAAGTGAAACTAGCCGGATGAGGCACTATGTCTGGTGAGATCCGTTGGTGTCACTTCACTATCTAATGAGGCCACATTATAGGATTTTACTTAGGTAGGTAGGAAAGTGACGACCCCGACATAGTAGGTCACATGACAGTGCCAATATGGTGAATGGTACACACATGCATACTTCATACAGACTTTTTTAATGTCAACAGTTCTTCATCAAAGGTAATAAATACTCTTGTCCACTTTGAATTCTATTTTGACCAACAACCGCCCATTTAAAGAGGGAAGACACCATGCGACCACAGTTAATTTTTATCTGTAAATTATGATATACCAGTAATAAACTGGAAAAATATTTGTATGATTTAGAGTACAGTAGTCAACATTTGAAGTGGATCCGAACCTTTCATCAAAGTTGCACATGCATTTTTAACAATACCCGTTCTTGTCTTAAAAGATAACTTTGAACTTTTTTTGGTCCACTTCAAATGTTGACTACTGTAGTTAACTAATTATTTCACTGACATTTTTCCAATCTCTGACTCAAGAAAACAATGCAGAAGTTCTTCTAGTATCAGATCATATAAATATCTTTCAGTGGATGACGCTAAATGGTTGTAAATGAAGTCTAAAAGGTTTTGAGCTTGTCCACTTTTTGAACCACTTCCAGAGGTAGTCGAAACGCATTAGACCGGATTGCTTTCGTATTGTAGGTAGGTCATGTGGTAGAGTGCGTTTGAACAGCCACAAAAGACCGACTACTCTCTGGCTATTCCTAGACCTAATTCCTAAACATTATAGGAAGCGCGCTAGCCAGACAGGTTTTAAACTTTCTCAGCTGAAAAACGTACCAAGCACAAACTGCATTCGCCGTGGTCTTGCGGCTATCAGAGCAGAAACTAAACCTGCTGCTCTCAATTTATGTTTGTTATGAATGTTTTTCCATTGTCTTCCGTCGCGTTCATGTCTAAATTGTGTGAGCTTATTTCGTCCATTAGATTGCAAGATCTGAAAAAAGCCCATCAATTTACCTGCCCCTTGACCCTCCCCTCAAAGTAATCAGGACAGAAGTGGTTAAAAGTGGACAAGAGATATGGATTAAATACCAGGTGTAAACAGGAATGTGTCTCCCTTATCTACTTGTGATCCAATCGACCAAAATGGATCTTAATACCAGGTATAATATACATGGCCTAGGAGTTGTGTGAAGCCAGCAAATCAGTTTAGAGAGAGTTTTTGTTGTGTTCCATGCAGTATACATAAGTGTGTAAGTTTTCACATTTTGTTGCAGGCGGAGGTGAAGGTTGCTGAGTATAATAAACTGGGTCGTAAGCTGAAGCTCATCCCACAGACAGCAGAGAATGCCTGTGGTCATGACTTTGAAATCAGAACAGATTATAGTGCCACTACCATCACACAGTACAAGACACAGATACAGGTACAGTCACTACTGCCATCCATCAGAAGCTTTATTTATTTATTATTATTTAGGGATGTGTTTTTTCTTTTTTTTCTGTCTTGTCTTAACTGTGTTAGAATCCTCTGAAGAATATGATGGTTGACGTGGAGGATGAATGCAGCAGACTCACCAATATGAAGTTGAGTTTGGAAGAGACTGTTGAACAGGTGCGAGGCTTTTGTTCTACCTCTTATTCTGTTGCTGTTTATGCCTTGCATTTAAGAAAACATTTATATCTTGTTAAATACACCAAATTACTGATGTGACTCCTAATTATCCTAGTCTGGTGAATCTCAAAGTCAGTCAAGAAAATGTCCAGTTTTTATTTCACTCCCAAATCAACAAAGAAAAGATATGGAATTTTATTTTGCATAAAGAATGGTTTAGTACAATTAAGACTGTACTGTTTATTTGCATTGTAACATTCTTTTTCCAACTCTTGGTGAATTATATTTATATTTATTTTATGATTATTTTTTGCTTAGAATTAATGAATTATGATGGTGTTTATTTTGTAAATTGTTGTTGAAGGTTGTGGTAAGAGTGCATATTTTTGAATGAGAAGCTTTTTTCTAGATATTGGTATTTTGGTTACACAATATACCGCACCTGGCATTTAATTCAACATAAACTCTTATGGTGCGTTTACACCAAACGCGAATAGAGCGTCTGGTGCGAGTGATTTCAATGTTAAGTCAATGTAAAAATGCAAAAACGCGGGTCTAGAGTAGGGATGCAACGATACTGCTTTTTCAAAACCGATCCGATACAAAAATTCTGAGTATCGGCCGATACCGATACCAATCCGATACCAGTGCAGTTTTTTTTTAAATCAAGTATAATTTCTATAACTCTGTGTGTTGAACTGATAATCATAAACACAATCTACTTAATACAGACAACTTCATTATAGAGAAAAACAACAAATCCCCAAAATATATGATCATAATCTGACAAAAATGCTATTATAAACTAGATTAGTGGATAATTCAGCAGTAAAATTTAGTCTAGAAAAATCACAAGTGCACAATTATTGTATAAAATCTGAACATTTAGTGAAAAAAAACATTTTGTTACCCACTAATAAGAGACAATAAGTGTAACACTAAATCTCGTAAAACATTACACATTGCTCTTTGTATTGTTGTAAAATACATTAATGAAAAACAAGACAACAAAAATCAAAAAGATTAATTATTAAAAATAGCCTAGGCTACTATAAAATTGAGACATGTTTTAAATGCATAGCACAGCTGTTTAACGAGTCAGCAACATATGATAGATAGGACAGAACAAGAAAGGCTATTAATAATCTTTCATTGCGCAAAAGTATTATGATATGAAAGGCTCAATACAGTGCTGCAAACAGTGCTTATGCGCATCCCGAGCGCAGAATGATGCGCTTGAAGCAACACGGAGTCACAGCGCGCAGCTCTTCGAGTCCGCAATCCGGATTGAAAAGTTCAAAGCACAAAGGAAATACATATTGATGCGTAGTGTATTATACAGTATCTATCTATGCAATAGTTTATTCAGCTTTTTCGTTTAACAGTTTTAAATTTCAGTCACTATGCGTGTGAAGACCAATTATAATGCTCTGACTCTACTCTAGTGCTGTGATCTAACAGACACCCTGATTTAGTTACAGCAATAAAGTCCAGCAATATAAAGTTGTTTTATCCGAAACCATAGACCTTTATCTACAGATCAAGTATAATAATAGTAACATTGAATCATCTTAGAGAGATAACCAAACATTGAATCATCTTAGAGGTAACCGAACGCGACGCGCTGTTTGAATGCTGAATGGAGAATGACCGAGAAGCAGTGGAGGAAAAAAAGTTTACGTGATCTTGAATTTAATGACTTAAATATTAATTTATATCTCACATTATACTATATAATGTCTTCAGAACACTTATAAGATAGTGGACGAAAACTTTATGGTGCTTTATAATGTTTTTGTGCCTTTTGTGGGGCTTAACAATAACACAATAGTATACGCACAATATCGGATTTGGATCAGCCTCTTCTGACCGATACCCGATCCGGCAAAAATGGCAGTATCGGAGCCGATACCGATACTGAGTATCGGATCGATGCATCCCTAGTCTAGAGGTCCTGCGGTGCGAATGAGGCATTTAGCGTGACGCAGTAGACGTGAATTTGCTAATTCGCGATTATTTTATTTAGTGCATTCATGCGTTTGACGCGAATTCAAGCCCAATATTCCTAAAATATTTGTGTTTTCTCTTTTATTACAGGTGGTCTAATAAATTTAAGCACTGTATATTGAGTATTTTAAACTTTGCAGTTAAATGTGAGCCCCAGCCAGAGTCTGAGATTAATGATTTTATTTGTTTGTTCTGTATGAACAAAGTATTGATTTTTATTTGTGCAGGTTGTACATTTTGTTAAACTGCAGATAGATATCTTGTTGCAGTTTCTGCCAATGTAAAGCACTTCAAATTAAATCAGTCATTTATGAGTTTCAGTAATGAAGCTACCTTAAAAGGGAGTAATCTATGTAGAAGTCAAAGTGAGACAGATTTCTTGGTTTTGTAATAAAGCATGTGCTTACAAAGCTTGATGTGAGCTCATGTATGTACCACCCCATCTGTTTATTAGGTAAAGTCCAACATCTTTGATAAGGAGAATGACATCAAGCAGCTAAAGGAGCAGATTCGCAGAGTCGACCAACAGCTGGAGCATGACATGCAGGTAAAATGCGTCAGAATGGGGATTTCTGATTTGAAACCTGCTGTAATATTTTAGCCTAATGTTAAATTAATTCATGGGATTTTAAATTTTCAGTAATAACACATTTGAAATTGTTACTCGGCACCTGTGATTGAACTAGTTGTGGTGTGTGTAGGAAATGGCACAAGAGGATGAGAAGTGGGCAGCTGAGGTGGACTCTGCTGAAACCCACAAGAAGCGCTTGGAAAAGAACGTAACGCAGGGATGTGAGGAAGCCGAGGAAGAATGCAAAGCTGCCCAACAACAGTGAGCATCTTTTTCCCACTTTATTCTTCTAAATACATCACCTGTTGATCTCACTTTATGTATCTGAACTTCTCCACCAGGTACCATGTGGTCGTCCAGGAGACTAATGAGGAGCAGCGCATGGTGAACAAGAATCTGACTGAAGTCTTCTCTTCTGCAGCAGACCACTTAGTTACAGTTGAAGTATGTGATGATTGTTTTGCCAACAATTGCCAGTCACATCTTGATTTGATATGTTCTACATGAGGTTGAACATTTTGCAACTTGAAGGGAAATCCAGATAGTTCTTAAAAGCTATATGTATCTGAATTATACCATGGTTTGTCTAAATTCTCGATTTTAATTGGCTTAAAGGTGATTGTTAAAGTTCCGATTACACCAAGAATGATAACTATAAAAGCACCTATTAGCATCCACACCAATGAACAATGATGTTCTGTTTATTAGTAGGGCATGCTGCAGTTCTGCTGCTTTAAAGGCTCAAGTTCTGTAAAGTCAGGTGGATTCTGATTGGCTGTTGATTGATTTTTATCATTCAAAATGTGTTCGATCATTGTAATTGTTTTGTGGACTTCCCTATTCTAATAGTTATCATCCTTGGTGTGAACAACCCTTAAAACAGTTCGTCCTAATCACTGCTGCCTGCAACTTTATTAATAAAATAGCATTGCTTACTCTAAGAAATTGAACTCTAATTTATTTTCCAATCTTAACGTACTACTACTCTGATTTAAATCTGGCAGATTGCTTAAGCAAGTGACCTGTAGCCAAAATAACATTTCTGTCTACCAGTCAAATTTTGTGCTGCAAACATTAACGACTGCTTTAACTTGTTAGTGCTGGCAAGTGGCCATGGTATAATCGGAATAATCGATTACTAGGTGTGCATTACTTTATTTTATTTGACTCTGTCATTCTTTACATCTGTACTTCAAAAGGTTATATGACCAGGTTTGTGCAGATTCTACCTGTAATCAAAATAAATGTATAACAAATTTTTTTTGTCTCTTTTAGAAACACTGCAACGAGCAGCTGAAAAGGTTTGATAAGATGAAGGAAGTCGTCCGTGAAGACGAGGCTGACATGAAACAGCTCATGGATCTAGTGGAAAACTTCATTAAGAAAGTGAACAGCTTGTAATGTCTTAATATATTTGATTTGTAAATAGGTTTACTGTTAGACTGGACATATACTAACGTTTGATTCTGGAACCATGGAGTAATTTTGGAGTAAAGACATTGTCTTTGGAAACTGAATCATCCTTTGTGTATTTATCCTGTATTTACATGTTTGTTTACTAAAAAAATAAATGTTTTTTTGCAAATGCTAGTTTGTTTACACTGCTTACATAGATTCTTAAAGTATCATATCTTTTTTTTAGTTTAGTTAATTCATCTGTCTGAATAAAACATTTCACTTTACATTATGTGGAGGAAAAAGTGACAATTTTCATTTTTGGGTGAACTCTCCCATTTAAGGGACATGTTGATGGGAGGTGAAAATGTGAGATTGGAGGAAAGATATGATTATGATTTATGCTTTTGCATTGTAAATCTGTTGCAAATGTTTTGCGTTACCCGAAGAAACTTTGTATTCACTCTCAGAACTTTTTGAGTTCTTTGCGAATGAATTCAAAGTCTCTTGGGGGGAAAATGTGAAACTTGTGAGAGAACGCTAAAATACATAAATGTAATAGGCCTATATAATATATATCTCATATTTTGTCCATCGCCATACATCCCTTAAGTGCCGCTGTAGGGGTCTGATTGTTTTAAGGAAATTGAAAATGGAAGGGGATGTTTGTTGATGTAGTTCATAAACTTTTATGCACTTAAAGTGACCCACTGACCGGTCACCATCCGGGTATCTTTGGACCACTCATTTCAACAGGCTACTACAAGTTGGAAAAGACGTCCCAAATGTATGTTGAAATGAGTATTCCAAAGATACCCGGATGGACTACTATTTCCGTTCAAAATCTTTTTTATGATTCTGACCGGAAGTAGTTGACCAGCCGGGTATCTTTGGAATACTCATTAAAGATGACTAAGTAGTATGTCCCTAATCTTGCCTACTCTTTTACTACACACTCAAAAGTATGTACTTTTTCATTACAAAAAAAGGAGTATACATTAGGGTGTGTATAAATAGGTGAATTGGAAAGCAGCATTCCTGTTGTTCTTTACATAACCTAGGCTACATTGTGACATGTGATTTACTATTTAGAGCACTTGATTTGATATTCTGTCAAAGTGTGTATCTGAATTAGGGTGTGCCAATCCACTTTTGCTTTGAAAAACTAGCACAAAAGTAAGATGGATTACCTGATCCTGGATAGCAAAACATGGGATTTTCAAATCTAGATAATTCTGATCCATAAACCTTTTGAACAACTGACATCACCAAGATGTCTGGAGACTGGAAGTCATTGTGTCAGCCAGTATGTTGGGAAATCGGGATAACTGCAAGCATTATGGTGCCATTTATAGATGTCATCTTCACAACACCTTTTAGGCAATACATTTACTTTGGCTGTCCTGGATGATCCCATCTGAGCAAAACAAATTTACTTGCAGTTTTTAGCTAAAAATTAGCTAGTTTTTTCTTCTTAGATGTTTACTTGCATTCCTGAAAGAGGTAACGATCATATAAACTACCCAACTATTGGGGTTTTTCCTCACTCAGCTCATCATTGGCAAAGATTGCAATTGGAAGTATAGGATTAAGAAGAAGTGACTCTAAAATGTTGATATTAAACCCTGTTTTGTGAGTGCATTACATAATATTTAGTAAATCTATAGTTAAATGCATGTACATATTACAGATATACCTTCCCTTTTGACAGCACAGCTAAATATTGTAAATTGTGATATATTATAATACATTTTAAAACCCTCCTTTTGGAATAAAAATGCAAAACCTGTATTTATTTCCTAGATGATACTCTAATGAAGTTATGCAACTCAATAGAAACTACTTTTGGTTGATTATTGTGTTCAGTATTTTTCTGTTCAGTTAACAATATTTTTCATTGCACGTTTTATTGTATACACTAAATGTACATGCATTTAACTTTAACTTTAAAATTACAAGAAGTAACTTCGTCAGATTATCTCTGGCAACCCTCCCTCCTGAAGGGCGGAACAAAATGTCCCTGCTCTGTGTTTCTGTCGGAAGAATTACGGGGACGGACGCAGCGGAACATCATGGAGGGAGATTTGAGTTGTTATATGTAGCAACTCGGACGCTTTTCTTTGGAATTAACGTTACCTGCACAGCCTCTCAATGGAGCTCGATAAAGACATCCAGACAACACAAAGAGGATTTCACTGCAACCTCTGCAATGTTAATATACCCAACAGTAAGTTGTAATAAACTAAAAGCAGTAGAGCTAACGTCAACACAAGTGAGACACGTGACGTTCCTAACTTGTTATAATACAGTAATTGCCACTATATTTAGGTCACTGTTAGCCAAAAGCCCGTTTTAACACATTATATGGACTATGATAATACTACGGTATTTCTTGCAGCATCTTTGAGTTTTGTTAATCAATCATACGCACCAAGGATTTTCGAAATGCTACAGCTGCAAACATAGACAGACAGTGTGGTTTGACAGTTTCAGAACAAAGACAGCAAAGCATGCAATTTTAAAAACCATCATACGTCTTACAAGCACTGTTTCTGGTAAATACAAGTGGATATAAATCGAAGAGAATTAAGGAAAGTTAAATTATCAACTAAATAGTTGTATATAAAGTTTAATATATGAAGTATAAATATGTGAGTACTTGAATTCAAAGATGGAATTAACAAGAGTAAAGACAAATTAATAATATGCATACGAAAATATGGTAATACTTTACAATAAGGTCTCATTCGTTAACATTAGTTAAAGGGGTGGTAAAACCCGATTTCACTTTTCTAACTTTAGCTAGAGTGTAATGTTGCTGTTTGAGCATAAACAACATCTGCAAAGTTTCAAAGTTCAAAGCAAAGGAAGATATTGCTTTTAAAGAAAAGGGCTACAACAAACGGCTGGTAGGGACTACACACCATTCCTCCCGGTTTAGTGACATCACTAACCCTAAAATGTACATGAACCCCGCCCCCCTGGAACACACAGTCCATGTTGAGAAGAGGAAAAGTTGTTGTATAAGAGGACATTTGTGAGTCAGCTCAAACTTTAGCATCCTTTTCACATGCAATAGAGAGTCACTCTGTGTGCATCTCACAACAGTTTCTATACAAGCGAACTTTCTATACAAACTTTAACATGCTATATAAAAATATATGTGGGGAATTTTGTGCTAAACCTTCACACACACACTCTGGGGACATCAGAGATTTATTTTACATCTTGTGAAAAGGGCATTTTAACCAAACCTTTAATGTATTAACTAACATGAACTAACAATGAGCAATACATTTGTTACTGCCTAATTATTCATTTTTGTTAATGTTAGTTAATATTTACACTGTCGCTCATTGTTTTTTTTTATGTTAGTTCACAAAGCATTATATGAAGTTAACAAATACAACCTTGATTTTAATAATGTATTAAATGGTGAAATAAACATTAAGATCAATAAATGATGTTGAAGTATTGTTCATTCTTAGTTAATGTTAACAAATGTAACCTTACTGTAAAGTGTTACTGAAAATATGAATTAAGAAAATCATCACAAACAGTTTAGATACACTGGTATTCCATCAACGATGTTGCGTTTTCATTTAACTGAAGTGTTTTTTTTGTGCAGAGCCGAGCCTGGAAGATCATGTTAAAGGAAAAAAGCACCAGCATCTGCAGCGGCTCAGAGCTCAGCGTAAAGCTCAGGAGGAAAACAGCGTGTTTGTGAGCGGCTTTAAACCAGACACCTCTCAAACCGATCTGAAGGAGTATTTCACACAGTTTGGGCCGGTGTCAGAGGTGATCATGGACAAGGACAAGGTAAATATACACACTATCTTTATCATGTGGTATACCGGTAATTCTCATGGTGATCATTTGATCTTTGTCTTGCTTGCATCTTTATTTGAAGCTCTGCCATAAATCAAATTCAGAATATGAAATTAAAATGATCCTGACATTTCATCCCTTATTTACAACTACATTAAACTTACCTGGGACATTTGTAAAATAAAATAAAATTCGCTTTCACAAGGCAGCCTTTCAAAGCATACCAAAATGTGTTTATGCAAGTCACATGGGACTACAATTGTCCTCTTATTGGTCAGTTTCCTCTTTGTCATCCATCAAGATGATTGACAGGTTCGCTCCATGAGCTTATTGTGACTTTATTTGTAACTGTAGAGACAAACGCAAACACTATACATATGTGGCCGTCATTCCCGCTGTTAAATGTTATACCACATTGATTCGTATTAATACTGCAGCAAATTTAAACACTCTATCTATCTCCCAGCGCTGTCTAGAGTTTAACAGTGTCAAGACGCATGCAAACACTATATGAATGTTATAATGCAGGTAGAGCAGGAATCAAGGCCTCATTCTCGCACGAAGAAGCACATTTACACAACATTTTAAGATCAAGTAGGTGTTCTTTTGGTTGTCATTTGTGATAACTAATGTGCTCACTCACAGAATCAGACACTACTGCTATTTATATAGCATTATTGCATTTTACAAAGTATTTTCTGAAAATGGGATTGTAAATGTGTGATTAATGTTATCCGATTGTCAGTGGTGTTTACTAAGGAAAGCATCACTGTTACTGTTGCTTATACTTGGGCTTAATGATTTAAACAAGCCCTCAAATGATATCTGTGTGTCTACATACTGTACATTTATTTAGAGAGCAGATTATCATAGAGACATGGGTATTTGAAAGTGTCCCATAAAACAAATATAAAAAAAGGTTGGAATAAAGGTTGTGAATATGTGAAGGTGTTAACTCGGTAAAGCCAGATATAATAGTCAGAAAGAGTTCATGTGAGAGCTGTTGTTCTGTGTAGGGTGTGTATGCTATAGTGGAGTTCTCCGAGCCGAAGAACGTTCAGACAGCTCTGGAACAGCTACAGCATCAGCTCAATGGACTCCAGCTCCGTGTCAAGCCCAGAGAGAGGAAAGACTTCAAACTGTCCAGCAGGGGGAAACCCAAAAACACCCAGATCAGCCTGGACAAACTCAACTACGAGCTCTGCAAGGCTACATCTGTAAGAAAGCGTTCTACATTCACACAGCTTATTTGTTTTAAAGCGTTTTCTCATTTTTACCTTTTTTTTTTCTGTGTAAAAGGTCAATGAGCAGATGCAAAAGGTGGTGGAGTTTTTTGAGCTGAATGACAATGAGAAGAAAGTGAGAGATCTCCTAGTTCAGCTGCTACAGGAAGTCTTCACAGAGTTCTTTCCAGGTCCATTATTAACTCAAACTTGAACCAGATTTCCATCATTGCATCCTTATCCTGTAAACCAGGGTTTCCAAAATGGGGGGTTCGTGATGAAACTGAAGGGGTTTGTTAGTTTATGAAAAGCTAATAATTTAATCAAATGGAGTAAATGCAGAGAACTTAATCTCTGCATGTGCTATGAGTTTAACATACATTTGGAAATGCAGTGTGTGGTGTGGTACACACAATTTACATTCATTTTTGTATAATTTTCAACATTTTTGTTGACAAAAGTTCACAGAATTTTTTTTAGTATTTTAGTATTAATTTAAAGTGTTAAAAGGTTTGAATGTTTGAAAGTGAAGAATTTAAGACATAAATATTTGTATTATAACTTTTATAATACGGTTCGTGAGATGCCTTTCGTACTTACAGGATCTGGCTGTTATGTGTCAAAAGCAGCAATCATATCCAGTGTGTGCTGTTAAGATGTGTTTGTCAGTTTGTGGTGTGGAGAATTGGTCACTGATGGTTGTTTTATTTATGAAGAATAGCCATCAGCTGTTAGAGTTGTTGAAGGATGGGGAGGAGGAGGACAAAGAAGAGAGGAAAATGGTTTTGAAAAGTGTGCGAGAGTCAGAGGAATTGTTCATTTTGTTGTGGTACTATGTCGATTTACCAGTGGAGGCATTTGTAGAGAATGAAGAGGAGTGACTGATACAAACTAAAGTCATTGGGATATTTCGATTACAACACTATGTTTATTACAAATACTTGATGGTGGTTTACAGTAAGTTTTAAGTAAAAGCATACTATTTTAATCTAATTAGTGATCATGTGTAGCTTGATGCTAATTGTAGATATAATTCACCTGTTATCCAGGTACAATGATATTTTATGATTTTGTAAGAAAATGTTTTATTTTTTTGTAGAAAGACTTTTTATAATAGGTGTGTGTACTGTATATCCGGATCAAAGAGATGTGGATGGGCAAGCCATGTAATGCCAGAGTAAAGTATGCCACAACTTAGATTTGACAACAGTGTTCTTGTTATCTTGGCTCTCGACAAAATCAAAGTAATGGCAATATTTCCAGCCGCTGAATGTAAGCCTTTTCATATTCCAAGTGACTGTAATCATTGCAGAACATAGTGCAACTTTTTTTTTAGCAGCAGCATTAGTTCTGGACATTTTTTCAGCTTTCAGTTCCCTGTTCATTTTCTAGTGGTTAAAAAAAAAAGTCTTTGTGTCATGTGTTATAGATTGCCAGATTGTGCCTTTTGGCTCCTCTGTGAACACATTTGGGATTCACTCCTGTGACCTTGATCTGTTCCTCGACCTTGAGAACACCAAAGCATTTCAAGCTCGCGCAAAGACTACTGGATTGGTTTGTTAGCACCACTAAAACTGGACATCTGTGAACTCAAACATCAAATAATGAATCTATTTACATCCATCTGTAAAATGTCTAAAACTACTCATTTCAACAGACAGGAGAAAATCAGTCTGAGGATTGCCATTCTGAAGACTCCATTTTGTCCGACATTGATCTGTCCACTGCCACTCCTGTTGAAATTTTGGAGCTTGTTGCAGCCATTTTGAGGAAGTGCGTTCCAGGTGTACACAAAGTACAGACGCTCAGCACTGCCCGACTTCCTGTGGTCAAGTTCAGTCATCGAGAGCTCAACCTCCAAGGGGACATCACAATCAACAATAGGTTAAAAACTGTTATTTTTGGCCATTTTGTAAAATAATCCACTTTGAATGAGGCAACCCAAATTGACAGTAGGATACTTCAGGTTTGTCAAATCTTTGTCTATAATGTCTTCCCTTTTTGCACCAGATTGGCAGTAAGAAACACCCGATTTCTGCAGTTGTGTTCAGGCATTGATTCCAGACTGCGACCCTTAGTCTACGCCATCCGATTATGGGCTAAGCAGAAACAATTAGCAGGTAATATATGTTTATACGATAATTAATTGTCAATAAAAAAGGTATATTCTGTAATTTTAAAGCTGTTAAGTTTTTTATTGTGACAGTTGTGATTATAACATAAAATTGCAAACATCAGCTGTGTTATTAAATTCTCAATACTGTAGAATTATGACGCTTCATTGTAGAAAAGTAATAAATCCTCTTGTTTTTTTTTCAAGTCAGTGTTAAAATAATTCAGACCTAAAAATTTTTTTAATTACAGTAGAGACAATTGAGGCAGGGGATAAACATTAGCTTTGTTGTCATGACAATAATATCTAAATGCAAACTCATTTAATGTTTCTTAAACTAAGTTTCATTTTCCTTATGCAAAATATAACTATAACTTTTTTCTTTTGATTTTGAGGTGAAACACTGTATGACGGCCTGGACATTTCTTGATGCATGTACAGTTTTCTGAGTTAAACCGTGTACATTTCTAATGTCACAGGGAACCTGTCTGGCCCTGGACCGTTGCTGAACAATTACGCCCTTACCCTGCTGGTGATCTTCTACCTTCAGAATCGAGACCCTGTTGTGATTCCCTCTGTGAACCAGCTCAAGAACATGGCCTGTGCGTTAATCTGGAGTACTGTTTATTTAACTTCCTTAATCAGTTGTTTTATCTGTATTTTATTACTTAATACAAATTTTGTTGACTATTTTTCAAAAATATATTAAATTCAAAAGCAATAGGAAGCCAGACAAAACAGTATCTGTCATGAGACTATGAGATGTGTATTAAAAGTATTAATAATTAGGTGTGAAACTTCACTTGCCTCTTGATTAGATTACAATTCTCGGAGCATCTCAATGCATCTTTCCTCCAATTCTTTTAAATATAATTATTATTATTATATTAATAATCACAATATAGTTATTTTATATTTTATCATTGTCAAAAATTAGAAAGAAACAAAGTCATTTAACAGTGCTTTACATTTGTTTTTCTTTTTACAAATATTTAACAGAAGCTGTTGAGTAAGAAATACAGAAATTGTATAATTAAATAATATAGAGCATTAATAAAGAGTAAAATAAAAAGTAATCACTGCAGTCTTTCATGTATTAATTACTCATAAATTGATTATTAAACCTACAGTAGTTTAGAAAAGAGTAGTGAGTGGTTCCCTCTTTTCAGCAGATTTATTATATTGCATCTATTAGACCTAATGCACGGATCTAATATTATGTTACACATCAGAATCCCCCCCCCCAACTGTTTACATTCACTTAACCGTGACATAACCGACAATGTTTACATGAATACACGCTTCGGGTGTGTGTGTCAGTCAGCACAAGTAATCTATTGAGATCTTTTTCGTTAACTATTTTTTAACATCAAGCACATCCTGCACTTATTCACGGTCATGCATGTTCTTTTCATAAAAACCGCAACATCAATAAAACAGCACATTATTATGTCTTGTATGCCTATTTACTAAAAAGAATTCAGAGATTCTTTTGTTTTTATGCATCGATGCAGAATTGTTCACATCAGCAGTGCAATGCATTGTAAAAACGATTGAATTCCACAGCTCTATTAAAAATGTTATTTTGTTTTTGTAGGTGAGGAAGAAGAGTGCGTTATTGAGGAAAGGGATTGTACATTTCCTAGTCAGCCCTTTAGTGTACCTCCCAGCAAAAACACAGAAGATCTCTGTAAGTACCACACATGCTTTTAGCTCATTTCATTGAGCGTTTACATGCATGTTCTTAAACCAGTTATGCTTAATAAGGTGACAAAGTGCGTGGTCATGTAAACAAGGCAATCTGTTTTCGATTAAAAGGAAAATTCTGTCATTTAATCGCCCTCATGTCAGTACAAACCTGTATGCATTTCTTTCTTCTGCTGCACTCAAAAAAAGGATATTTTGAAGAATGTTTTGTTTTTGGGTGAATGGGAACTAAAACTGTTTGGCCACCAACATTCTTCAAAATATTTTCTTTTATGTTCCACAGAATAAAGAAAGCCATACAGGTTTGGAATGACATGAGGGTAAATAAATGATGACAGAATTGTCATTTTTGGGTGAACTATCATTTCACTGGCATTCTGTTTGGTTACTGTTCTCATCTTGTGCAGCCAAAGGAGTTGTACAGTTTAATCATTAAGTCATGCTGAATTTGACTTTTGATCCATACAGGTCTAAATATTTTATTTAACATTGCAACTTATAGTTTTAAAACAGAGTTGGATACTCTTCTAATTACATATTCATGTTACTAGGTAATAATCTAATATTTAAAATGTTTATTTAAACTGGTTGTCAACCGTATTTCAATACACTATTACTTTTAATTTTTTTTTTTTCATATAAACAAAGGCTGTTGCATGTATTCTCTCTGGGTAATGCAATCCCAGAATAAATAGGGAAATGTCTTCCTATTTCCTCTGAGATTCTTATTGCCATTTATCTAAATGGTAATTGGTTGGCTAATGTTGACCCACCCTGCGGTACTCAATTAGTTCCTCTAATGTAATAATATAATTTATCTAGTATTAGTATTTTTGATTTGTCTTATTTTGTAAATGTTTTTTTTTGTCAGAAAGCTGCTTTTGAAACCATAAGGAACATGCTGAACATTCTGTTTACATTCATTAGATATGCTGTGTAATGGTGTAGCTACAACATCTCCCAACATGGGCTAGTTTCCAGTCAATAAATACTGGAAATATTCATAGAAATCTAATATGAAAAAGGTTGTTTAGTAATTGTGAATGGTTATTTCACACCGTATTGTTTGAAAATTAAATTGCGATTATTAGTCTACTGAGTGGGTGAAAGTGAAGTCCCCCATGTTAACAGACAATTGTTGACAGTATCTGAAAAATTACAAATGAACAAAATAATGGAAAAAAAATGCTGAACAAAATGTGGTCTGTTGGTGTTTAGTTATACTGACCATTTTATATCACAGCTCTCCGTGATATGAGAGGGTTTTTAAATCTTATTTTCACTTTAAATAAAATATTGTTTCTACTGTGCAGTGACAATTCTGAAAGAAAACGCCACGGAAGCCCACTGTTGCTTTAGTAGCGAACACAACACGTTTTTTCCATCACGCATTTTTCCATTCCACGGCACTGCTTTTTTTGCAGTTCAAGATGGACGTGTTTGACAGTTGCATGTAACTGATCTAAAGATAAACAGCACATTCTTATTTCAGTGTTATTTAAGCAGACAGTTTAACTTCGTACATTCAGTTTAACAGCAAGTTTTTAACTGAACTATGCATAAATTATGCATTTTATACACTTGCATTACGTCCAGCTATTTTCTGGTGTTATTTTTTTGATTGGTTAGGGTGTTCTACAGCACTTCATCAAACTTCTCAACACACAGCCCGCCTCAGATTTTATCTTTTCCTAAATTCTGATTGGGAGATACTGACTTGAAATAGTTGAGAGATCCATGTTTGAATTTATTACAGTTCATCACAATGGCAGATTTAGCAAAACAACGCAAGCGGCTCGTGACAGAACAAATTCTGCTTAAATGAATGTCATTCATTCGTTTATCATAAATGAAGATCGCTTAACTCCAGTTTACTTGTTTGTTGGTGTTTTCAGATAATCCGTGCTTTTTCCACAGTGTAAAGAGAGCGCTTGCGCATGGTTACCAGATTGCAAGGATTAAGTAAAACTGAAAACATTTTCTTTTAACAGAAAAGCTCTGATTGGGGGATTTTAAATTCTTTAAATCTGGCAACCGCACGCAAGAAAGCTCGTAGCTGCTTAAAAATATAATTTCTTGTCTTTTGCCCCCCTAACAAAACAGAGTGATTTGGTCACATTTTAGTCAACGATATTGCATGTTGATATAGTCACATTTATTTATCATTTAATGATGTTGGCGTCTCGTCAACGTAATTTTTTTGTCATAGATTTCGTAACAAAATGAACACTATTCAACATTTTTATCATTGTTTTAATCACCATAAGAATTTCCATTAACCTAAAATTATATTTAACAGCTCTCCTCAGTCATCCAATCAGAATTTCGATACTTTGTTTTTGAGTATGGCACTGTCTGTCCTGGTATCATTAGACTGTGCAAAGGATGTAAATGATAACAAGCGAATTGTTATTCTCCCTATAACTTTGCCTATCTCCTTTCCCGTCAGGCACTTTGCTTTTTGGATTCTTCACCTTTTACTCACAGTTTGATTTCCCTGCATCAGTGGTGTCTCTGCGAGACGGTCGAGTGCTGCCTATTACTGACTTCCTTCGAAGTGACGAGGAAGCGGTAAACGCCGCAGAGGCCTCTAGTCCCAAACCGAAGCGCTCCTCTGCCCCTAAACTGGGCCCAATGAATGTCCTGGATCCATTTGAGCTAAACCACAATGTGGCCGGGAACCTCAACGAACGAACGCAAAAGAACTTCAAGAGAGAATGCTGCGAGGCTGAGAAGTACTGCCGCAGTTTGCAGTACCAGCGCAAATCAGCCAAGGGCAAATCCTGGGGCCTTGTGCGGCTCTTTGCACCGCCAAGTGAAGCAGGACCCCGTCCGAAGGTCGAGACTGAGAAGATTATGGAGGTCGGCATCTCTTTCAAGGCAGCCGTTCTCCCAGAACCCTTGCGTGCCCAACTGGCATTGGCTGGGAAGGGTTTTAGGGGTCTTTGGTTTGCAAAGGTCTGCTCTGCTGTGCAGATGGTGTTTGAAGAAATTTTAAAATGTTCACCTTCTGAGGAGATTCAAACTGCAGACCTTTGTCAAAGTCTGGACAAAGCCAACAGAGATGGAAATGAAATGGAGGTGAATAACAACCAGAGTCTAGAAGATACTGGTCCTCAAGCCAAAAGTGAAGCTGGTAAGAAGAGACCTCTTGTAATGGAGGAGGGTCCATCAACCTCCACTGATACACAAGCTAAAAGACAGAGACTAGATGTTGATATGGAGCACCCAGAGCCGGTTCACTGGACTTGGACTCAAAGGAACTGTGTTTGGGCAGGCCGACGGAAAGTGCGGAGAGATCTCTTGAAGACTAGTGATGAGACTTCCAAACCTGAAGGAGGCTGCGTTGACATTGAAAGCAGGGTAACACAGAGCATTGTGGAGAAAGAGGAGAAAATTCAAGATTTGTTGTTCAAAGTGGATGCAGAAGTTGTTGGCGGGAATGAAAACACCATGGTTGTTCTCCGTTTTCACCCCAGCCATGATTCTGCAGGCGTCTTTCAAGACTTCTTCCATTTTCTAGAGTCCTTCCTGCCTAAGATGGCAGAAACGATCCTAGGGAGAACAGAGGATGTTACAGAAATGTCATAATTTTTTATTTCTTTTTGGTTAAACGTTGAATTTGTATAAAATCTGCATACTGTGAAGTAGAGCTCTAAATAGTTCTAGCAAACCTTATAAGCAAAAAAAAATATTTTAGTGATTTATGTTTTGAAAATATAACAATACATGCTTTTTGTTATTGCATGTTTTGAGTTCAATTTTATTTCCTGTTTGAATTGGGTTTTGCCTTTTTCCCCCGATGATTATGGCATGTTTGCCTCTATAATGTAAATATGATGAATGCGAACACTCACATTAAAATTTAAACGGAAAGTTTAAACCATTGAGACCTGGACTGTAGCTTTCTTTATCAATTGGATAGTTATGAATTTAAAATCTGATTTGATGCGCTGTGTTTTATCTATTGTGAATTATCTGGTATTTGCAAGTGTCAAATTCATTATTATAATTTTTTACTTTTTTCCACAAACAATTACAGAAAACAAAAAAGTACAATACATATATACTCATCCTTACATGAGAACATATTCTTGTGTACATGTGCAGAATGTATACTTGAGCACGTATGCACATACATACACTGGTCATCGTTTATAACTTGCATTACATTCATGATCACATGATTTGATCAAATTCTGCAGTACAAATTTACAGGGTTACACTTCCAAGTGATGAATGCTTCACAAGTTATTTTTTCTCATCTTTTCATCTCTTTTCAACCATTTCCCCCAATATGATGACATTCTATTAGTATGTGTCGTGGAAATACTCAATACGAGTACAACCTACTTAATGACTTCTTCACCACGGACAATTTAAACAACTTGCAGTTGTTAAAAATAACTACAGTATCTTGAGGTAATTCCCTGAATACTTAGAATTATACAATACTTCCCTGAAGTAAGGTGACGGTGTCCCGTCAAGAAGCTACTATCACTACCTCATCCACACACGAGCACACAGGTCTTTAGCATCTATAGACTATCACAGTCCTTCCCAGGTGTACGCTGGTCCGACACATGATCATTAATACTAACTCAGAGTATTACAGCCTCACCCTGGTCTTCCAACACTATCTCTGTCTCTGCAGTGGTCTTCTGAGCACAGGATCTTTAGTACTTCTATTACTACCTCAATCACACATAGATGTTCTTTAGTTGTCTTTTGAGCATAGAATCTGTTTGTCAGCTGCGCAGCATATACCTGTCACGACTCCCAAAACTACGTTTTATTCACGGCCGGGAGATCACTGGCCACAACAACCAAGTGAGTCTCCTGAATAGAAAGATAAATGTACATTTATATCATACAGTTGAGTAAAAATCAATGTCACTCAAGTCTTTTTCCCTGTGATTTGTTCTGGTGATTGGTTTGTAATGATCTAAGCTAATCATATGACGTTAAGTGTGTTAAGCACTTTTTAAGTAAATATATATTGAGCATCCTTAAGTCTACATTTCTGTCACATTCATTTAATGTTGAAAATATCCATTACATAAAATATTTCTATCACATATGTTGTCTTAATGAAAAGGTCAGTTTCCATATTGTACACATTTACAATTTCTTGCCATTCATGGAGGATCTTCCTTGAGCCATTTCCTTGTAATGGCATTCTTACTAGTTGCTAGTAATATATTAAAAAGGTTATTTTGGATATAACCTAAATACCCAAGTAGCCTACATTGTTTTAAAGTTACACTCAAGTTTCCACCCCTTTGTTGCATTTATTTCTCTATTCAGATCCTGTCAATAAGTATGAATAACGTTACAGTCCCAAAAGATGTAAAAATGATCAGCCACTATATTTCCGCATTTTTTCCAGCATTCACCATTCTTTTGATTCCCAGTTTGCGTATATTTTACTTTGGGGGTTATTATAATCATCTAACGACGGATGGCAGACCTCTCCCACCCAGATCTTTAGGAAGTTGTACAGTGTTAAACAGCACTAGGCCACCCACTTTTCCTAATGAGGCGAGGTATTTGTTTTTTCCATTCATCAAATTGCCTTTTGGGTATATCTACTGGTAAAGCTTAAAAAAAAAAAAAACAGGAATCGTGGCAAAATATTCATCTTTATAATCTCTATTCGATTATATAAATCTAAAGGCAGGAGAAGCCATCTATTCAAGTCCGTTTTTTATGATTTATCTGGGGCATGTGAGAAACAACAACATATGAGTCATCAGCATATAAACATATCTTGTGTTCTATATCATTGACTACCACTCTATTTCTATATCATCTCTGATTAGCTGTGCCAATGGCTCAATAAATAAAGCAAATAGGGTAGGGCTTAATGGGCTCCCTTGTCAGCATCCGCTTTCTAAAGTAATATAGTCTGAAATGTCACCATTCATTTTAATTAATTCTTACTGTAGTTGAATATAAAGATTTTATAATTCTAGGGGAGTCATTTCCAAATCCAAAATGTTGCCAAACTAAATATAAGAAATCCCAACTCACTGAATCGAACGCCTTTTCTGCGTCTAGACTAATTATGAGGGCACTAGTTTTATTCTGAAATAAATGATGTTGGGTTCACCATATATTATCATATTTTGTTCTTTGTTTTACAAAATCTGTTTGATCGGTATCTATTAAATCTAAAAGAAGGTGTTCTAATCATTTAGCTGGATGCATAAAGTCTGTACTCAGTATTTAGAACTGAAATAGATCTATACGAGCTACATTCCATCCGATCTTTTCCTTCCTTTGTCAAATTCATTATTTATACTAATTACTAACTAATTGTTTTGTTGCTTGGAAACTATAAATCACCTACAGACACTCTTAAGACCTATGTACCATTTATAACAGAAATGTGAACAACTGTTCCACGAAGATACATTTACATAGGTCTTCTGAAGCTTTCACATGGAATTGAGCAAATTTTACTAAAACTTGATCTCCATAATATAAATATATATTCACTGTATACAGTATATATATATATATACAGTGAACAACATAAGTATTTGAACACCCTGCTATTTTGCAAGTTCTCCCACTTAGAGATCATGGAGGGGTCTGAAATTGTCATCGTAGGTGCATGTCCACTGTGAGAGACATAATCTAAAAAAAAAATCCAGAAATCACAATGTATGATTTTTTAACTATTTATTTGTAAGATACAGCTGCAAATAAGTATTTATACACCTGAGAAAATCAATGTTAATATTTGGTACAGTAGCCTTTGTTTGCAATTACAGAGGTCAAACGTTTCCTGTAGTTTTTCACCAGGTTTGCACACACTGCAGGAGGGATTTTGGCCCACTCCTCCACACAGATCTTCTCTAGATCAGTCAGGTTTCTGGGCTGTCGCTGAGAAACACGGAGTTGAGCTCCCTCCAAAGATTCTCTATTGGGTTTAGGTCTGGAGACTGGCTAGGCCACGCCAGAACCTTGATATGCTTCTTACAGAGCCACTCCTTGGTAATCCTGGCTGTGTGCTTCGGGTCATTGTCATGTTGGAAGACCCAGCCTTGACCCATCTTCAATGCTCTAACTGAGGGAAGGAGGTTGTTCCCCAAAATCTCGCAATACATGGCCCCGGTCATCCTCTCCTTAATACAGTGCAGTCCATGGGCGTCAGTTTGGGTTGAAATGTGCTGGGGGCAGAGACGCATTAGGAAGTGCATTTTCAAAAGTGCTGGGTACAATGACTATTGTAGACTATCAATGGCATTAATTATTTTCTCTCTTTCGCGCAGGTCATGTTTTGAAAGACGATGTCCTGCTTACTGATGTAAATAAAAAAAAAAATTATAAAAAGTTTGACTAAAAATGTGATTGTACTTTGGGTTTAATTGGTCGTACAATGAGTCGAATTTTTACGTGAATAAATGCATAGATCCGCCTGTCTTACATATGTAGAGCAATGGTCTAGTCTAGTGGCATAATTTTTGCCAAGCGTGTCGGAGGTTCGGAGTTCTAATCCGCACTGTTATGGTTTTTTTTCCCTCATCAAAACCGATAATGTTTATCAGTGGTTGTATATCAAGCAGGGACACGTTTGTTTGCATTTTGATTTGTGATTTCACCAGAACGAATAGAATCTCCGCAACGGATTGAAGCGCGCGTCCGAGTGAAGACATTGCGGCGTGTGCGCGAGCCTCAAGAGAACACTCGCGCCACTTATCACAGCGGCAGATGCAACGAGCACATGATCACTTGATTAAAAAAAAAAAAAACACATTTCAGCGCTAGATCGCCTCTTATTTAACAAATGAGCGAAACGAATGCTGCTAAGTTAACTGAAGATGTTTTATTTATATTAGTACATCCGTGCCGCGAGATGTTTCAAAAGTGATGGGGACAATATTATCGACCCTGGCAAAAAGTGGTGGGGACATGTCCCACCCGTCCCCCCCGTAAATGATGCCTATGGTGCAGTCGCCCTGTCCCATGTGCAGAAAAACACCCCCAAAGCATGATGCTACCACCCCCATGCTTCACAGTAGGGATGGTGTTCTTGGGATGGTACTCATCATTCTTCTTCCTCCAAACACGGTTAGTGGAATTATGACCAAAAAGTTCTATTTTGGTCTCATCTGACCACATGACTTTCTCCCATGACTCCTCTAGATCATCCAAATGGTCATTGGCAAACTTAAGATGGCCTTGACATGTGCCGGTTTAAGCAGGGGAACCTTCCGTGCCATGCATGATTTCATGACGTCTTAGTGTATTACCAACAGTAACCTTGGAAACGGTGGTCCCAGCTCTTTACAGGTCATTGACCAGCTCCTCCCGTGTAGTTCTGGGGTGATTTCTCACCTTTCTTAGGATCATTGAGACCCCACGAGGTGAGATCTTGCATCGAGCCCCAGTCCGAGGGAGATTAACAGTCATGTTTAGCTTCTTCCATTTTCTAATGATTGCTCCAACAGTGGACCTTTTTTCACCAAGCTGCTTGGCAATTTCCCCGTAGCCCTTTCCAGCCTTGTGGAGGTGTACAATTTTGTCTCTAGTGTCTTTGGACAGCTCTTTGGTCTTGGCCATCTTAGTAGTTGGATTCTTACTGATTGTATGGGGTGGACAGGGGTCTTTATGCAGCTAACGACCTCAAACAGGTGCATCTAATTTAGGATAATAAATGGAGTGGAGGATCAAATGGATGCTCATTTTAAAGGTAGATTACAGGTCTTTGAGGGTCAGAATTCTAGCTGATAGACAGGTGTTCAAATACTTATTTGCAGCTGTATCTTACAAATAAATAGTTAAAAAATCATACATTGTGATTTCTGGATTTTTTTTTAGATTATGTCTCTCACAGTGGACATGCACCTACGATGACAATTTCAGACCCCTCCATGATTTCTAAGTGGGAGAACTTGCAAAATAGCAGGGTGTTCAAATACTTATTTTCTTCACTGTATATATATATATATATATATATATATATATATATATATATATATATATATATATATATAGTATTTGAGAATATTTTTAAGCTGGTATGCCGTATTTTGACGCCACATGTAACGGCGTGAACCCTTTCTGTAGATGTTTAAATGCACAACACAGATAAATCAACTAATCCTCGTCAAACACACTGCATTTCAGTGGTTAGTTGCCATTCCCATACCTTTACAGTCACTGGTATGCAAATTGAAAAACACTATATTCTAGTGATCAAACACAGCTCAAAGGCTCTACCAGTGGCTGCCCTTATAGGA
The DNA here is from genome assembly GCA_031834385.1 of Semotilus atromaculatus. Classification (NCBI taxonomy): domain Eukaryota; kingdom Metazoa; phylum Chordata; class Actinopteri; order Cypriniformes; family Leuciscidae; genus Semotilus; species Semotilus atromaculatus. Next base: position 8,180,898 of record JAULUF010000014.1, read on the forward strand.
CCCTGACATGACAACATTTTTATAAAATCCACCCGTATACTCAATTTACAGTGATAGTGTGATGTAGGAAAACGAACTGATTTCAGTATTAATAACTTGTGATCCAATATATTAAGACATGGTTGTGACATGAAAATGTACAGGAATTTACCCACCTTCTGTAAATTCAATAACGCACCTTATATGGCTTTTTAGAGATTTCTTTCCATGTTAATATCCAAGACCTGTTCTACCCATCAGCCTGATGTCTGTGGTGGACGTTATGGCCGTAAGACATGGTTAGAATGGAAAACCTGTGAGTACTCTGGAATGAGAATTAAAACGTGTGTGCAGAGATAAATGACTGTAATTACACAACGAGGCATGCTGCTTCATTACAGCTGATGTATATGACACTGGAGGATTAGTCACAAATGAACAGCACATATTCTGCCTTGTTTCATGCAGTCTGACGTAGATGCAAGAGTAATTAAGAGATAAAATGGAGGAGGTAGTATTATGTTTCTTATTTTTATTGTTGGAAAAGAGTATAAACCTGATTCAAATTTTGTAGAATATATATATATATACATTTTTTATGTTCAAATTGCGGCTGTATTTGATGCATTCAGTTTGATATTAGAAGAAGAAGTATTAATATCAATATTCTGTGGTGTTCTGGTATATTTTTGAGCATGTATGTATTTATGGGTACAATGCTTGTTTAAAGGTGCAAAACGCAAGTCTCTGAGTTTTTGCAGAACTACGCCCCCTCTGGCGACAAGCGAAACTGCAACCAGAGTGGTGGCACTAGACAAAATTGTTATTTTCTTTACTTTACGTGGAGTTTGCGTTGGGGTTTGGAATGGACTACGAGACGGTCTCTTTGAATCCATCTTCTACCTTTGACGCACGAGTTGTCTTCGCTGATGCGGAGAATGGCGGCTTATACACAAACCTGCGAGACATAGCCTGGTGAGCGTGAACGCGCATGACGTCACGCCCAGTCTCAAATTCGAGCCCGAATCCCTCTTATATATTTTACTGTACAGGATTATAGAGGCAATCTCAGTGAGCAGAGAAGGGCTCATTCAGCCCATCAGGCAGTTCTTTAAGCATGTATAGGATAGAAAAACAGGTATTTTTAACATGAAAAGTTGCGCAATGCACCTTTAATGGTGCATTACAGATGACATCATCAGTGACATCTGTGAGCTGATTTTTTATTTTTTATTTGTTGCATCAGAATGTCCATTTATGAAGAGAACAGCCATAAACAGATTCAATAAAAAGCATGGAGTAAACCATTTTGTTAGGGGATTTACAGTTAAAGACCCAGGGACCAGACATGATTAATTAAGACCTGGAGTCAGAAGTGCAGTCAATTTAAGACAAGAGTCAGAATTATAATAAATTAAAGAATTTTTTTTACTGAAGATAGTTCAGCAGAAGTCAGCTTCAAGACTCACACAGGAGTTCGTAGGCCGCCCCACTTACAGCAGTTATACATTACACCAATGTCTAAGTGTCCTTGCTTCAGGTTGAATGATTCTGATTGGCTAAGAAATAGATAAACATAGTAATTTCCCACACAGATAGACTAAAGCATATCGGGACTACGAGAGACTACGCAGACTACGCAGCCGACACTCGGACCCTGAAGTTGGGCACGTCGTAACCTTTCAGGTCACAGATCTGAGTTTCTGGGCGCCAACGTGTCGAAGAAAACAAGTCAGTCCATCTCCAATAATGCCGGTGGTTCCTTAACCTGTAACCAAGAAGACTAACACACACACACACACACACACACCAACACACAGCTTCCTCAAGGTTGGATTTGGCCAGGCTCTAATTATAAACAGGAGAGTCTTCTCAAAACATCAAGATAAACGTTATTTTGTCTCAAGGAGAGCTACACTTTAATCTAAATGGAAAGTAAGGCTTTAACAAAGAAATGGTCCCTTAAGCTATAGGCTTTAATGACCCCTGTGACCAGTTGTCAGGGTATCCTACAAAAGCAGATGGATATAGTGACATGTTAAAGAAGTCCATACTTGATTTCTGGAAGCCGGGCTAAACTGCAGTCATTGGGGCAGACAGACCCTCAGTCACCTCTCAGATATTTAATACAGACATTAGAGAATACACGAAAAGAACATTTTGTAGTGACTGTGACATACATAATTCACCTTTGTGTTAAATGTAGTTCTATACATTGTTGGTGATAAATGCAGTACTTTGTTCTTAGCGTTTTTCCTCATAACTGTTCAGGGATCGTGGTCCCTTTAAATGTTCTGTATGGCTGATGACGTAGGACGCTTTTCAGCGCCATTGGTTGGCTGTTGGTTTTTTGATAGAAAATAAACGACACACGCATTTGTGTGCTCAAAGTGAGAAGTTGTCTCTTGCAAGTTACTGCAATTTCCACACTGGTGACCCCGATATTAGTCTGCTGGACGTATCCAGTGACACAACACGACCATGACTGCGAACGCTGTCACCCTCAAACTCCCCGAATTCTGGGAATCGTCCGCATCGGCATGGTTCGCACAGACTGAAGCGCAGTTCGCGCTGCGTGAGATCACCGCGGATACAACAAAATACTACTACGTAGTGTCGGCTCTCGGTAATTCAACGGCATCCAGAGTGGTGAGCCTTCTGACAAATCCTCCGGAAAACGAGAAATATGCAGCACTCAAAGCCCACCTGTTGAAAACGTTCGGACTGTCGGACGCTGAGAGAGCCGGCAGGCTTTTCTCCCTTCAAGGACTGGGTGACAGCAAACCGTCCGAGCTCATGGACCGCATGCTGGATCTTTTGGGAGAGCACAGACCCGATTTTCTGTTCATCCAGCTTTTCCTGCGTCAGCTGCCTTCACAAGTGAGAGCTGCATTAGCCAACACCACAATCACTGACTGTCGGAGACTGGCTGAGGAAGCTGATAAATTTTTCCTGGCGAGTCACGGACATTGTGCGGACGCGCTTTTTCCCGCGCACATCGCTTCTGTGACACGTGACGACTCCTCGCGGCAACCACTGCTCGGCGGCAGTTGTCTTCTGGCCCTCAACAACTTCCAGGCTTATGTTTCTACCATGCTAAGTTTGGGACCAAGGCTAACAAATGTCGCTCACCATGCAGTTTCGGCGGGTCGGGAAACGCCGGGGCCGGCGCTCAGTAGTGGCCATGAGCGTCGGCCGCGTAGGCAGGCTGCTTTTCATCCACGACAGCATCTCTGGACGGCGTTTTCTGTGCGACACAGGAGCACAGAGGAGCGTCCTGCCTGCATCCCGTTTGGACATGGTGACTGACAGCCACGGCCCTCCTATGGAAGCTGCCAATGGTAGCCCCATCCGCACATATGGAACGAGGTACATCGAATTGTGTTTAGGAGGACAGCACTTCGGCTGGAACTTTGTTACCGCAAAGGTTGCCGTTCCCCTCCTCGGCGCAGATTTTTTGTGTGCACATGGACTGTTGGTGGATGTAAAGAATCGCCGTCTGATTGACGCTGTCACGTTTTGCTCGTATACATGCACGCTCAGTGGGACCGACTCCATACGGCTGTCTAGCATGCTGTCAGCTTCTGATGATTTCCACCGTCTGCTTGCCAGTTTCCCAGCCCTCACTCAGCCCACTTTCTCTGCATCTGCCGTGAAGCATGGTGTGGAGCACCATCTCGCCACCACTGGTCCACCCGTCTACGCCCGCGCTCGGCGCCTCGACCCAACCAAGCTTGCCGTTGCAAAGGCTGAGTTTGCGAACATGGAACGCCTGGGAATAGTTCGGCGATCCGACAGCCCATGGGCATCGCCCCTCCACATCGTCCCCAAACCTGGTGGCGGCTGGCGCCCGTGTGGCGACTACCGGCGGCTTAATGAGGCAACGGCACCTGACCGATACCCAGTCCCGAACATACAGGATTTTTCAGCACACCTGTCTGGCAAGGTGATTTTTTCCAAGGTGGACCTTGTTCGTGGATATCATCAGGTGCCGGTACATCCACTGGACATCCCCAAAACGGCAGTGATCACGCCATTTGGTCTGTTTGAGTTCCTGCGCATGCCGTTCGGCCTTAAAAACGCCGCCCAAACTTTTCAACGCCTCATGGACTCTGTTTTGCGGGACCTGCCTTTTCTTTTTGTGTACTTGGATGACATTCTAGTAGCAAGCACGTCCAAGTCTCAGCACCTGGCGCACCTCCAAACCCTTTTTGAGCGGCTTAGCCAACATGGATTGATTGTCAACCCGGCCAAGTGCCAGTTCGGCCTCTCCACCATTGACTTCCTTGGACACAGAGTCACTAAGGATGGGGCGGTCCCTCTCCCATCAAAGGTGGAGGCAGTCACACAGTTCCCACGCCCACTCACTGTCAAATCCCTGCAGGAGTTCCTCGGCATGGTGAATTTTTACCACCGCTTCATCCCTCGAGCTGCTCTGCTCATGCGGCCTTTGCACGAGGCCTTGAAAGGTAAACCACAGCACGTTGTGGACTGGACTGAGAGTAGAGACAGGGCTTTTGCCGCCACTAAGGCAGCCCTAGCGAACGCCACCATGTTGGCGCATCCTTCTCCAACAGCCCCCATCGCCATCACCTCGGATGCCTCAGACTATGCTGTCGGTGCTGTCTACTAGCAGTGGGTAGGCGGTGCCTGGCAGCCGCTGGCTTTCTTTAGCCGTCAGCTGCGCCCCTCTGAGCGGAAGTACAGCACTTTCGACCGGGAGCTGCTGGGTCTCTACCTCGCCATCCGACACTTTCGTTCCCTGCTGGAAGGCCGACACTTCACTGCGTTTGTGGATCACAAGCCATTGACTTTTGCCATGGCCAAGGTGGCTGAACCGTGGTCCGCCCGCCAGCAACGTCATCTGTCCTACATTTCAGAGTTCACCACGGACTTGCAGCACGTTGCTGGTAAGACCAACCAAGTGGCTGACTGCCTATCACGGGCTGTGGTGGGGGCAGTCCAACTGGGTTTGGATTACAACCGCATGGCGGCCACTCAGGCCACAGACCCGGACGTGCAACTCCTGAGGACCTCAACTACAGGTCTGCAGATCGAGGATGTAGTTTTTGGTGATGCCGGCACCACGCTCCTGTGTGACATCTCCACAGGTAGTCCTCGGCCAGTCGTTCCCTCGGGATGGAGACGACAAGTTTTTGACGCCATCCATGGTCTCTCCCACCCAGGTTCGAAAGCGTCACAGAGACTGGTTGCAGCTAAGTTTGTTTGGCACGGCCTCAAGAAGGACGTTAAGGATTGGGCTAACATCTGTGTTGAGTGCCAACGGGCGTAAAACTCCACCGCACGACCGCATATCACCCGCAGGCTAACGGACTCTGTGAACGTTTTCATAGGTCAATGAAGGCTGCCCTGCGTGCCAGCCTCAAAGACAGCTACTGGGTCGACAAGCTCCCATGGGTGTTGCTGGGCATCAGGACTGCGCCAAAGGAGGACCTTCAGTCCTCATCCGCGGAGCTTGTTTATGGACAGCCACTGCGGGTACCGGGGGAGTTTGTCCCTAGTGCCACGGTTCCCTGGTCTGCTACTTTCCAGCGGTCTACTCTACTGGACAATGCAAGGCTTTTCGCACCTGTCCCTACTTCACGTCACGGCCTCCCTCAGTCACACATCCCCGCTGGACTTCAGACGGCTGACTACGTTTTCATTCGCCATGATGCCCACAGGGGACCGCTACATCCGCCCTATGAGGGCCCATTCCGGGTCCTGGAGACGGGAGACAAACATTTTGTGGTGGACAGAGGCGGCAAACCGGAGCAAATTTCTATCGACCGCCTCAAACCGGCTCATTTGGACGTGGCCAGGCCCATCGACCTGGCCCAGCCCCCACGCCGCGGACGGCCTCCTGCTCTGCCCCCACCCCTGGCTCCTAAACATCCTACACTCCATGCCCCACACCTGGGTCTTGACGGGACACCGGCTGCAGTGAGGTCTCCTCAACCTCCAGTACAGCGCAGCCGTTGTGGTCGGTTGATACGCCCACCTCCCCGTTGACAGTTTGGTTCTTCGGATACGGTGAATTCTGGGGGGACGTGTGTAGTGACTGTGACATACATAATTCACCTTTGTGTTAAATGTAGTTCTATACATTGTTGGTGATAAATGCAGTACTTTGTTCTTAGCGTTTTTCCTCATAACTGTTCAGGGATCGTGGTCCCTTTAAATGTTCTGTATGGCTGATGACGTAGGACGCTTTTCAGCGCCATTGGTTGGCTGTTGGTTTTTTGATAGAAAATAAACGACACACGCATTTGTGTGCTCAAAGTGAGAAGTTGTCTCTTGCAAGTTACTGCAATTTCCACAATTTTAGTAATCACACTGGTAACTTCTATAACGAAGTAAAATCTCATAAGCCTAGAGAAGTCATTCAACTCATGTGACATTTAGAAGGAAAATTATTGATTAATACCTTGATTATAATCAATCATTAGATATACATGGAAGCAGCAGTGAATTCCAGAATCCCCCCCTTCAGTTTCAGACACACCCTCTATCTCTCTACACTGGAAAAATGGTTGTGGCGAGCAGGACGAGGTTGAGGGCCTCGAGGACGGCACGAACAGGCCTGATTTTATGTTGTGTTTTGTTTTATTATGATGACAGCGGTCGTCCGTGAGGGGTTGCTGTCTTATACAGCCCCTAGTTTTGTATGTTTTATTTTATGTTATTAAAAATTGTTGATTGTTCGCCGGTTCCCGCCTCCTTCTTCCCATAACATCTGAACTGCGTTATAATGGTGTAGAAACAATTTTCACTTTTAATATTTTTTATTTATTTATTTACTTACAATTAACAACAAAGAAACGATAAGTAACATTGAATTAAACAGAATTTTGTAATTTTCTTGTAAAATGTGCTCCAATAATCTTTTGTTTTTCTGTTTACCACTTTTATCTGTTTATAGCCTAGTTTATGCTATGGAAATGCTCCCAAAACCACTATATCCTTTATTAAACTATGTTTTGTCATCTAAAATAATTGGTATATAACTGAACATAACTGATAATTAAATAGTTAAATAATAGCCTATAAATGATTAAATTGAATCATTGTTTGATCAGGGTTGGAGCGGCCCTTAGGAGCGAGCTGAATTAGATTCACATTGAAATAATATAGCCTATTTAAAATATTGAATTTTTCATTCTTAATGTAGATTTTTGATATGTAGATTTGCTTATTAAAACATGACACTTTTTGAGCCAAGTGAATTTTATGGGTTTATTTAAAATGAATATATTAAGTGGTGAGTTGGCTGGCTTGTAAATGAACCCTAAAAGCACCAGAATAAAATGTCTGACAGTTGTGTATTGAACTTTGTTAAAAGCACTTTTTAAAAATCTCACCTAGCACACCATAAGCCAGAAAAATTACAGAAAATTGTTTGACAATATTTCATAGGCAGTGTATCATGATTCATGACTTAATGAATCCATTTGGACCTGTTTAACTATATTTAGGGATGGTTTCACAGACAGGGCTTTGATTAAACCAGGATTAGGCCTTAGTTAAATTACGATATTTAAGTAGCTTTTATAAACTTGCCTTAAAATTTTTTAAAAAACATTACTGGTGTACATTTTGAGACAAGATATGTCAGTGAAAGTGGCTTTCAGTTTAAACACGCATTTTAGTCTGGCACTATCTTAAACTTTGTCTGTGAAACCGGGCATTAGTTGCATAACTTTCGGTTTATATGTTAGCATTTTACAACCAGTAGTAGCCTAATGAGACTGAATGATCTAGATGTTTATCTTTAAAGAGTCATGAAAGTATAGTTTTTTAGGCTCAAACTACATTTTCTACGTCTACACAGTCTACTTTTTGAGATTAGATTTAGTGTCGAAACGGACGGCAACAACTTATTGACCCAGGCACAACACATTTAAGCTGTAAATCTTTAACAGCACATCAACTGGTATTTATCTGTTTTAATAAGAGGATGCTAACTGAAGAAGAAAGAGTTACATGGTTCTGTAACCTGAGGTTGACTCTAGGGAAATCAGTCGGGTTGTCTACATTACGAGTCATTTGTTTCAGTTGAGTCACTACACTTATTTGTTGTTAGATGCTATTTATCTCCGAGTGGGAGATTTGAGAAATGTCAATTAAACAGCCCCACAATAGTGAGCTTTTAGAAGTGTGAAAAGGGCATGTCTTCACTATTTAACTGAGAGTAACCAGTCTTTACAGACCCTTTCCCAGTTCCCATCCTCTAACATGTGGTTAACCTTTAAGCTGTACAATCTAACAATGACATTGTTCCTAAGAATTAGGCCTACTACTACTCTAATTTACAAAATGACCTTAGTCACAATGATATACTTGTCTATAGGGGTGTAACGATACCCTCATGTCAAGACTCGATATATCACAATACTGAACTCACAATATTATTCCAATACTCCAAGACATATGTTAAAAGGTTAACAAAAAATGTACTGTTGATTAAAATGCTAAGTTTGATATTACATTGTGGGTGTAAATATAAGCTTGGACTTGGTGTTGGTAATCCAATGCACAGGACAATAGTGACCCAGAATAAGAATATTCATTATTCTGAAGCTGAAAATACAGAATTATTTAGAAGAATATGCTTGCACTCTGTCACTGACTAGATATATTTAAAATAACGTACTGGTAACATAAGACATTTGGCATTATCAGGACCCACAAATGTTTCCCCCATTGCATTATTATACATTATATTCAACATTATATAGTTTATTGTACTGACACTAAAACTCTGAAAACTTGAATCTTTTCTCACACAGTAATTTTTATTCTTGGGTGAACTATACACAATACATATTGTCACTATCCATGATACATTTTTGCATTTTTGTATTGTTATATATTGTGATATATTGATATTGTATATTGTTACTCCCACTTGTCTATATTTGGGGGTGTAATGCAAAGTAAATTTCAAATAAAACATTTTTATTTTTCAAATGAAAATCAGCTAATTTGCATATCCCCATTACATTTTATAGTGTAAATAATTTAGTTTATTTAAAAAATAATTTCATTTCATGTAAAACCTTTTCTTTTACTTTTTTACTCTGATTTTACTATCTATATAGTTTTTCCCCTATAAAATTCAGAATTTACCTGTGCGCTTTCTGTTCAAACTGTTATGATATAATATTCCCCTCTTTAAAATAATGGTTTGATCATCATGACATCATATTTACAGGAGTAATATCATGTTTTTGACCACATGGTTAAAACAAAGATTAGTTTCTCTTCTCTCAGTATTTCATGACGTTAACATGTATATTTTCATTGTAAAGCTCAAAAGACTGTTATCCCAAACATGTTTTTAATTGTATCATTTTTTAATTATAATGTGTGATTTTAGGCACTCTTTGAAGTATATACATTTCATTGCGTTTTAGTGTTATGATTAAGCTTGCTAACTCTAAATAACTATGCAGTTTTAGAATCAGCCCAAGGAAAAATTTGGACAAATGCTATTTTTCATGTTAAATAGTTGAATAAACTATAAAAAAAACAATTTGTCAAACGAAATGTAAGTTGGATTTTTTACAGTGTTATACACGGCCACTCACACACAAGTTTCACTTATCTTAAATGTGCATTAAAGTCATTTAAAGCATGTTAAACACTTTGGAAATGTTCCCTCTCTCTTTCTCTGATGTCTTATTCTTGTTTTTTTTTTGGACTGACATTATGCTATCAGTGTTCTGTCTCTCTCAGGTCTCTCTCAAAACTGAATCAGCCCGTGTAAACATGCTAGGCTGCTACCAAAGCACTCTGCTCACATTAGTGAGGCCATAACATGCGATAAGTCTGATAATAATTCCATATTTTCCTCTGACTCTCTAACATTATCCCTGAGACAGGAGGACAGCCATAAATGCAGGAAGTTTCAGGATTTTGCGTGCGTAAGTGGAAGACCGCACAGTAGCAAAGTTAAAACAATGACCGATTGCAGCTTTTCATAAATGCTCAAATAGCTTTTTAGCTTTTCTTGACTCCTTTCTGTCTGAATGATGGCAATGAACCTTTCTTGCCTGTCTTTGTGTCTTTTCTGTTTGTTAGGCTTCTCACACAAACATAACCATAGCCATAAATGGCTTCATACATATTCATTTCACAAATCATTTTTTTCACCATCAATCACCAATATTTTTTAACTGATGTAAAAAATACGTCCCAATGCCGTATCGATAGGACTTTTCAGAATTGATTTTTTACTGGACCATACACTGTAAAAAAGCATTGCTGTGATTCTTTATCGCAACTTAAAATTCAACATTAGAATAAGAAATAACATGTTTTTCAAATGAAAAAAGTACATGTTTGTGCTTGACTTAAATATTAAGTTTAGTTAACTTTAGTTAAGTTGGATATTTAAGTTATCTCAACAAATTTTAAGTTGTTATAACTAAGTGCAGCAACATTTTAATACCCAAGTTTTGAATTACACACATACTGTATATTTGAGAAAGGAATAAGAAAATGTTAAACTTTCAGGACAGTGCTGATGCTGTGTTACAACTCTTGAAAAAGCACCCATTAGAAATTTGGTGTAAACTGTTTACAATTAAACTCTTCATTGCAAATTGACTTTGGTGCATTTTATATTTTAAATAAGAAGGATTCTTCAGTCACAGCAAAAGGATAAGATGTACATCATACCGTGATGGAATAGGCTACATTCATGTACAATAATAAACTGTTGTCTTTTTTAACTGCCATGTGTGGCATTTCACTACCTTAATTTGGTTTTCCTGCTCTAACCTGTTTATTTTGTCATGTTTATTCTGTAGCCTATATCACTCCCTTTCCCTACACATAGTTTTATGATTCTTCATATAATTTCATTTTTATGCCTATAGTGGAATTATTACACATAATCCCGCTAAAACCTAAAATCAATACAATTACAACAAGCTCTAAAAAGGTGTTCCCACCAGTATTGATCAGAAATAACACCATTCATTTTCATATGAAAGTATCTACACTGATCATGCAGAGCACTCTCAGATCAAAACGTTTCTTCTCTCAAGTCCATCCGAGCACCTGTTCATCTGCACAACAATCACTGCGTCAGGGGATATTATTTGTAGAGTTATCATAGCGTAAACACTCAGACAATCAGTTTGTGCTTGTATTATCTGCCGTGGCTTTCTCAGTGTTTATTCATTCTGATAAGCTGAAGTGTGAGCATCAATATCTACTGTGTGTTGTTTCTCCTCATTGACTTTTATGGTTGCACTTGCTGGGCGAATCCAACCACCGATACAATCCTAAAAATTTTACAACAGAAGCCATGGGAAGTGTTCCTGTAAATTGTATGCGTAATATAAACAGAGGAACAAGCAATCTGTATCAATCTTACACATCGGGTTGTGTAGGCTGATATCATATTTATATTTGCTGAAGAAAATGTCCCTCAAGAAAACATGTACAGACCATGCACCACTGAGATTTACACAATTTCTATACGCCTTCATGATCGGCCATGACATGAGGATTTACACTTTAATCTATTCCTGCATTTATGGGAGCTCAGAGAGAAAGTGCTCATGTGCCTTTACTTACCTGCAAAAGACGCATTCATGTGTTGGAAGAATATGTAATCTAATGACAAGTTAGAAGATTAATTACTCCGTTGTTGAATGAAGAATACGAGTGAATATATTAGAATCAATTAGTATTCAGCAGAGGTGGAATAATATTTAATAATACGTAATATTTAACATAATTGATCTCTGACTGTAGGCCTACTGATGCTGCTGTTTGATAACTGACCTGAGCTGGACGATGCCATCATTTTAGAACCGCTTTATGAAATGAACTCATTTAATAAATTATGATCTTTACAATGGAACTGAATTAACACTGAAATGACTTTAGCTGAACAGCCGAAATGCCTACTTTTCTGTTTTCACTGTAAAGCTGCTTTGAAACAAAAAAGGTGAAACGCTATATAAATAAAAGTGACTTGACTTGAGGTGGAAGAGTAAACACAAAATAGCCATTTTTAGCAGCTATTCATGAGAAGAATGCAGATGAATTTGTATGACTGATAATTAATGGCTTCATAATAAGCAATAGAGTGCTGCATGGAAGAAGTAGACTATTTTTGTGGGCCAAAACCCTGAAGTGAATTAGCATTCAATTCTGATTCCTTTGTCCTGAAGTCAATGGGTTTTTGGTTAAAAGTCTGAAATAAGATACGCTCAAAATATTTCTTCATTTAATTCTATGACATAAAATATATCAGCATATACAAACCCCCCTTGTGATGTTGATAGATTTTACTTGTCTTGAAAAAGGTGGTTGCTAACAAGTTGCTATATGGAAGGAATTTTTTTTTTTAAATAAAAGACTGAAGTTGTCGGAAGCTTGACGTTGAAGTCACACGACTATGGTGTAGTTTGTTTATAGAATACGTTTAGCTTTTTACTTCTGTCGACTGTATTTGGTCTTCATTCATAAATATTGTGTTCATTTGTAAAGATTATCATAATGAACAAAAGAGCTCTGCGGACCTCTACAATAATAAAAAAGCCAATGGAAAAATCCTATCGAGGGAACTGGCCTGTATGTAATTACTGCAGCACTATTAGTATGTAATCTGGGAAATAATTACAGAAATATGTCAACTTCAACTCAATCTCATGAGAAATATGTAACTATTTTAATTATGTCATTGATCTCATCATATGAATTTGTACGAAAAAATGTATGCATGAAGAAGGTCCATCCCTGACCTTAAGCATCAGTAGGCTATAGGGGATAAAACCAGATCATACGAAAACGTATGAATGATATAGGCCTACAGATTCATGAATTAGCTATATTTACTCAAACACAAAATAGTAGCTTTTTAAAGAGTTTGTTAGATTTGTCTGTTCATCCATATTAGTTAGTTGCATATTATTACATTTCCCAAATTTAATTCCCGACACTTAGCTTAAACATAATCGAGTTGTAGTCAATATTTGTAATTTGAGCGCTCTGAGTTGTCTCATTACAACACTTGAAGATTAATTCCACTGGCTAGTTAAGTGATCGAAATCAAGATGACTATTGATTAACCACCCCTGCCTCCTTTACAAATCAATGACGTATTATTAACATTTCCAGCTCTCATTTTCTCCCAGAATCTTTATTCTAAATGACTGTCTGTTAATTAGAGATTTGAGAGGAATTCTTTGCATCTTTGAATTCTTTTGCGCCATCGTCACAGTTGTGTCGGTGCGAGAGAACACGCGCACACACAGCAGAACAGGAAGGCGCCCATTTCCACACTATTCGTTTTTATCACTCCTTTTGTACCACTCGTTACAAATGTATGGGTGAATCGGGATGCTAAGACGATATAGTGTACAAAGAGTTTTTTTTTTTTTTTTTTTACTTGTTAGTTGGACGCAATCTGGATAAAAAGGTCAAAATATGAGTTCAAAGTCCCATAAAGGCTACGTCACTCTGCCATGCACGCGCTGTCTGTTTGCTCAACTCCGCCTACTAGTGGATTTACAGAAGCATTTTACATTTATTAAAGTATTATTTTAACGGACTCTTCAAACGCGACTCTTGAATATTATTTGCAGTAGGCCTACAAAATATACCAACCTCCAAAAAGACCTTATTCAACGGACGCTATACTTTTCGAAGGGGATTTAGCCTATCGGCTTCCTTTTTTGTTGTTGTTGTTGAAAACATTATGTAAACAGAGAAGAAAACAGTCACAATATAAAACAAATAAACGGAAAAACCCCACAAGACAGGGGTATATAACTAATCAGAAAAGATTACATATCAAAGGAAAAGATTAAAAGACTTAGCCTACATATTTCAACTGTTTTTAAAGCCTTGTTACAGATAGCCTAGTCCCGAAGTAATGTTGTAGCCTACATCAGTAAGCAAAACATAGAAAAGAGGTTTCTGGCCTGAAAATGTACATTTATGTATATAAAATTTTGTCAACAAAAAAGAGGATTAAGGAAGAATATTTTGTTTTTGTGTAGGCCTAATTGGTCTTTTTTTTCCAAATTAATAATTCCAAACAAATCCTTATCAATGTTAAGTTCACATTAATATCTTTTTTGAATTTCTGTAAGAAGGAATGAACGAGAAATACACAATAGAGAACTTGGAAAGGAAACTTCTCTCATCTTATTATTAAAGTATATTCAGAATCAGCCAAACCTTTCTCCAGACAATATTGGGAAGAAAAGCATTCCAATGACATAATAGATACACAATAATAGACGTATCGATCTATTAGAAGAATTGGATGAAAAGCAATATTTCCCCACCACTGTAGCATAAGGATCTAAAAGAGGTAAAGAAGAGGGGTAGAGATATGTTGAAACAATCTAATAACTCCAGATGGTATGGCATCAAAAATAATAGCAAATTCTTTAGGGGTAATGGGAATGTTAAAATGATTAAGAAATTCTTCATAGTTTAATAAAAGGCCATTTGCATTGATTAAATAACTGACTTACAAGCAAAATGCTTATCTGCTTCCTGGGTGTTGACAATGACATCTTTCAGAAAAATGTCCTATAGTGACAAAAAGTTACGGGAAACGTGTTTTAATTCAAATTAGATATTATATTAGGAAATTAAGGCAGTCATCAAAGCCCCATTTTCATTCACAAAAATATTATGTAGACTGAAAAAGGTCCATAAGACACTAAAAGCTCTATGCTGATTTTACCACATCAGGGGTATACGTTTCAGTCAAGCAATTTGATAAAATGACAGTAGGCCTATAATAATAATAATAATAATAATAAACCCCACCAATGATTAATAAGAAGTTAAATATATTTCTTAAATAACTGAATTCAAACACTAGCTGTTTTTGTTTCCCTATTGCAAATTTGTAGGCCTACATTATGGTAAAATGTTGTGTGTATGCACTATTTTACAATAGGCTCAAACACAAACACAGTTGATCCAATCAGAATTTGGAATCGGAACTATTCGAGGAATAGTTTAATTCAAAATGAAAATTCTGTCATAATTTACTCACCCTAAAGTTATTTCAAACCTGTATGAATTTCTTTCTTTTGCTGAACACAAAGGAAGATATTTTGAAGAATGTCTAGAACCAGACAGTTGATGGACCCCACTGACTTCCTAAATATTATTGAAAAAATATGATTGAAGTCAACGGGGTAGGCTACATCAACTGTTGGGTTACCAACATTTTTCAAAACATCTTCTTTTGTGTTCAGCAGAATAAAGAAACAACTTGAGGGCGAGTAAATGATGACAGAATTTTCCCTTTGAAGTGAACTATTCCTTTAAATAGGCCTACATCATTCCATTCAAGTCAAACTACAGTTGTACATAACTGCACAGAACCCATTGACAACTGTTATCCTTATTACATGTCAGGGAGGAAATATGTATTTCTTTGGGAGAATGCCAAATGATTTTGCTTAATAAACTAATGTTTTAATGAAAATGTATCCTTAATATTTGTTAATATTACTTAATTGTTTTATATCTGTCCTTAATATTTTTGTTATGCAGCAACCATATTACAAAGACAATCAGGGAGTTGAGGCTGTGCTGTATTGTGAATACACCCCTGCTTGTTGTGCTTAACACATTATAATATTCACAATATATACTTAATTGCTGAATTATGTAACAGCATAAAATTATGGAAGCTTGCTCCGCCATGGAATAAAAAGTAAAAAAGGTAATTGCAACTTTTTTTCTTGCAATTGCAAGTATATACATCTTGCATTTCAGACGTTATAAACTCGCAATTGCGAGAAAGAATTGTGAGATGAAAAGTCTCAATTACCTTTATATTCTGTGGCGGAAACAAGCTTCCATATTGAATATACGGCTGAGAAGTTATAATTTCAGAACCAAAATTTAAGTTAGTTCTGGTATTATACAGTTGTCTAGTTAATGTTCAGAGTCTCAGAGATATTGAGATCACAGGGTTGGATGGCTTGAGCCAATGACTCATTAGTTCATTATTAACACTGGTTGTGTGTAAGTGCTGGGTGGGGTTTGGACCTCCCTCTGGGGTCTCTTGAGCTATAAAAGCATCATGGTCTGGTGAGAGAGGAGCAGATCAACGCCAACAATCAACATCACACAATCCTTCTAGGCCTGAACATCTATTGCAGAGTAAGTATCATTTTGCTTCTTTCACTCTTCAGTTGATGATAACTTTAACATGACGGCATCAGAATCAGGACCATGGATAGCTCTGTGACAAGGGAACTTGACAAAACCGTTCAGTTTAGAACAAGAGTTGAAAATCTACAGGAAATGTTTAAATGTTCTGTAGAATTGCTCTACAGTCTATCTGGATCAAAAGTGCATCCTACTTTGTATGACTCCCAAATGTTTTCTCTCTCTGTCCATCAGATGGCACGTACACTGAGATCCTGGACTGTGCCGCTGGCTCTTGTGCTGTGTGTCATTGCGTGTCTCAGCAGCCTGGCCGAATCTTACCCGCCCAAACCTGAAGCTCCAGCGGGAGATGTGGGTCCAGAGGAGATGGCCAAGTACCACACGGCTCTAAGACACTACATCAACCTCATCACACGACAGAGGTACGGCCGGCATTACTTGCGTATACATGGGTAACACGTTACAATTTTTCTACCTTTACTAATAAATTATTCAAACGTTGTATCTGTAAATATTACTTAATGGACCTAAATTAACATGATGTTAAATGTTAAGAGATATTAATAAATAGCCTACTCCAATTAATGTTTTGCTCATTGTTAGTTGATATTAACTACGTTAACTGGTGCCTTATTGTAAAGTGTTACCAATACTTGTGTCAGCGCAGATTTAAACAGATGAATCAGGATTAGGTGCTAATAGTAGCACTGACGGTTAATAATAACTTTCCTTAATAATTGTCAGAACATAATATATGCAGAAATAAAAATCTGTGCATTAACTAAATGGAAATGTCATGAAACATTTTATTTCATATAGCCTATTTGAAGCATTTGGTGACCGTATTTAATTTCATTTAACTTGATTATTACATTAGTCATCGTTAACTAATTATGAACAAAACCTTTACAGCATTTATTAATGGAGAATAATTCTAAAGTCTGCATATACTAATATGTACATTTGAAATTAACATTAGTTAATCTATTATGAATGAACATCAACTAACATTGAACAATAGGCCTATGTTTTTAAATTAACATTAACGTTTGTTCATTTCTTATTATTGGAAGTTACGTGTTACAATTGCAAAGTCTATTGTCTTTCACAATCATAATTCATGGAACTGCAGAAGAAATTATGTGTAAATTGTTTGAAATGCATCTAAATGATAACACTGGACTGAATGCAACAATACGTTTAAGAAATATTTTACAAACAATTTATACAGATTTTCATGATTCTTGTACGGATTGTACGGATGCAACCCAAGCTGAGTAAGATCAGAGGATTCTTGAAATATGATTCTGTGGAAAAAAAAGCAGAAAACAGCTAATGGCCCAACAAAGATTTTCAGATGATAATGGAGATGATGCCTACATTAATGGAATCATTTCTAACACATCTCTCTCTCTTGCTCTCATCATAATGACGTCATTTACTGTGAACCAGTGTATTATTTTCACATCACAGCATTTCCAGTCAATGGGATACTCAAGCCTTTATTAAATTTGTTTAAATATCCCTTACAAAAAGTATATAGCAGGTACAGTCATGGTATTAAATGCTGAGAATATAGTACTTTGAAAAATAGCCCTAAATATCGTTTTCATATTCCTGTAGAACGATATTTAGTTACTCAAGAGTACTTAAGGAATACCGTGGTACTGCCACAGTAAAAAAGAAAAAGAAAAGAAAAAAGTATTATAATTTACCAGAACTTCTAAGCTAAAATCTAAAACCATAAAAAACATTTTCTTTACTTGAAAATAAAGTTTTTTGATTTTGAGTCAGCTAGTTGTTCTCATTTTCTATAGTTTAACTTTATTAAATTGTTAATATATATAATATAATAGTATGTTAATGTTAGTCCTTAAGGTTCTCAAGCTTCCTTTTGTTTGGAAATGTCTATTTTGTAAAGCTCATTTGAGATATGCGGTGAGTGAAAAGCACTAAACACATTTTATTGATTTGAATCCAGTCCCACTTAGCAATGCAAGAGGATTCATAGGAGAAGAAACCAAATTACAGTTTAAACAAAACCTCTTTTTTGGTGTGTTCATGGTTTTACCAAATTGTGCGTTGCTATGTTTTTATCTGAACACTCACATATGTGCGAGGGGTGGGCTAAGTTGCCAGATATCATTCAACCTGCACGTAACCCCTCATTATTGTGCTGTGCGCTAAGATAGATTGTTATTAAGTGGGATTAACATGTCTGGTAACGTCTCTGATGATGCATATAGAGATCTACCCTGATATTTTCTGCAACACGTTTAGCCTTAAAAGGCCACAATTAAATGACGTTCATGCGTTATTTTGGTTCTGTTCCGTTCATTTCCTTATTTCTCTGAATTGATCTACATTTATCTTCAGTTAAATCAGGATGTTGGATTGTAATCCTTTTTGGTGCTTGTTTGTTCATCACTGCTGTTGCTCACAATTAGGGTAATGGAATTTGAACAAACATCTGACACAATTACTAAGCAAATACACTGTGCAAACAAATGTTGCTGCTTTCAATTTTTAAGTTCAATCAACTTGGATGTTTAAGTAATTTCAACTTAAATTAAAAACATGAGTTGAATCTTGTAACATTAAAATAAAAAAAAGTGCTTATTTGGATGAGGAATTTAAAAAGCATATGTTGTCAACTTATTGATCATACAATTTATTACAGTGTAACTTGTGCTTCAGACTTGAATGACAGCTCAAATCGTGCATTCTTAGCATCTTGCTTTTCATTGTTCAGATACGGGAAGCGCTCCACCCCTGAGGACGCTGTGGCTGAACTGCTGTTCGGTGATGATGAACAGGACGTCAGGCCCCGGTAAGCAGTGAGGGAACATGCTGGAATATCTTGTTTACTTTTAGCTTTGTCCCAGACAGCAACATAGTGTCGGCCCAGATCCGGCCCACATGTCGTACATCTGGGCCGACTCTATGTTGCTGTCTGGGGTATTACTGCATGTTATATTTAATCACAGTCACAGTCAGTCCAGAGATATTCAGACAAACCCGTGGTGGAGATGTGAAAATGAATGTTGTTTTTGTGCAGCATGGAAGACTTGTTATGGTGATGTGACTTCTCTCTCCTCCTCTGTGGCTGTTGCCAGTGGTTTTCTTCATCCATCCATCTCTATGATGATAAATGAACCGCAGAAACCAGCATGAGCCAAACTTTCATCAAAACGAGGCTCCAAAAACACCTCATGATCTGTACTCTATCAGCCTCTTTCTCTTTTCTCTTTCTATGATTTGATTTACGCTTTGTGAAAGACAATTGTAAATAATTTATTAATCATTGACAAAATTGACAATAATAAAAAATAACTGAATGTTGAACGCTTGATTCCTCTCTTTATTTATGCATTTATTTATTTACTTTTTATTAAACAAATAAAGAAAGATTGTGTCTGAACTAGGACATCTGCACACCACTAGATGGAGGAACTCAACAATATTTCTACATTTTGAACATTTGCCAGTATTGTTTCATAATCAAAGTTTAGAAGTTTAGTTTTTTATTGTTATAAGGTAAATAAAAAATACCATAAAATTCACATTGCACTGAACAAAAACAGGACATTTTTTAATGTTATATGGCACGTATTGGGCTATAAAAAACATGAAATGACAATATTTATATTAATCTATCTAATGATTTATATTTCTGTCTTTCAAGTGAGAATGAAAAAGTAGGCTACCATGAATAGAAATGGCCCATGATATTACCATATTTTTAGACGGCTATGTAGCATGGTAATACCACTTTTTTATTTGAAAGTGCCTGATTCAGTACATTTTCAGGACACTTTGGAAAAACAACCAAGCATACTGATGGTAGCCTATAGCCTGTATTCGGTACGCTAGTCTATTTTTAATTAATAGGAAATATAAATAATTTAATAGTATGTAAAGACAGAGAGACTGCGGTATTAGGTGAATTGCAGTGTTGTGCAAGTTACTTCCAAACTGGAATACATTATATATTACTTGTTACTGTTATTTAAAAGTAATTCATTACCTTACAATATTACTGTCTCAGAATTGTAATGCGTTACATTACTCCTGTATTACTTTTGAGTTACTTTCACCAAAATAACTAGACAGAAGTAGAACTCAACATTCTAAAATGACTAGGGCTGTAACGATATGCGATATGAAACCGAAATCGCGACACTCAGATCCACGAACCTGCAGAATCACGACACACCCCTTCACTCCCAACGTTATTCATACCGTCCAGATCCAATGCTACCACATCTTTAAATTACTATTAGTATAATTTGAAGTTAACTTAACATTATAAAATACGTAGACCTACACCACAAAACTAGTTGAGGATAAATTAGGCTATTTAAAATTTGGGAATTCCGGCGTTATGACATTTGCAGTCAAAACTTGAAAAATAAATTCTCAGAAAATGCATTAATACCAAAATATTGAAACGTCTGTTTATCCATAGGCTCCTCCCTGAAATGAGTCCAGACATTAGAAAAATATCGGTCTACACATGCATTTTATATTTAATATTAGGGAAATAGACAGTCATGCGTGACAAAAAAACTTTTGAGGCAACGATTTTTGTTGTTGTAATTTTGTGAATTACACTGCGCAAATCGGACGAAGAAGGGTTGGCTTTCAACAGAACATAAAATATTCATTTTATTTTATTTTTCGTATTCGCATTTATGAGGAAAAAACAATGTTAATACAGACGTGACCACGCTGAAGCGGCAATAAAAGACTGCTTTAAAACTTCCACAGAGACCACAGAAGACACAAAGCCTTTCTTTAAAGTGAATTTCGTTTTGTATTAATTGTATCTTAATTCTAATCAATGTTTCATCAACCAATTGCCTGTATTTTATAAATAAGAAGTAGCCTAGGCCTAGGCTAAATATAGCAGACAATTATAAATCACGACATGGAGGACAATTCACTCATAAATGAACCGAAACTCAGCGTATAAGGTAGCCTATTCACGGACCTGAAAAATATATGTATATTGAGATGTCTACTTGTAAAACAGAACAATTCAAAACGAAAGAAAACAGACTGCTCTCTGCTTATGAAAGGTCCATTTCTCTGGTGCATTCGTCTACTGCGAAGATCGCGAGTCAGCATCGTCAACTTCATCTTAATAAACAATTAAAATGTCTCCTTGCTATATATTGACATATTCATAATCATTGCTTTTGCCGGTTCTTTGTGACAGCTTTTATGTGCTTTATCGGCAGCGCCGCCGCCCTTACATGAACGCGTCAGCACCGCATCAAAAACATGATTGCGTGATGAAAACATGAAAAATACACATAAACATAGCCTAACTGTTTAGAAAGAAAACACAGAACGAATAGCCTAATGCGCATACGTCCATCTCGCGAATGTAGGCTAGGCTACAGTCTTCTTCATGCCATCTTCACCATTAGCCGCTTCTCCACTGCCAGCGCGAGCACAGAGGCCGAAATCATACCTCACGGCACTCCTGTAAAAAATAAATCGCGATACAAATATATCAGACGCTGCCATATTTTTATTAACAGACTTGGACACCACACGCCACGCGGCTATTGACTGACCACGAACAGGTAATTTAGCCTATTGCATTTTTCATTTGTTAATGTCTCGCGGTCTTGCTGTTTTTTTTTTTTTTTTTTTTTTTTTTTTTTACAATTAAAACTAAAAGTCTGTTGTAACTTGTAACGCAAGCCTTACTGAACATGTACCGAGTAAAATATTACTGAAAATTGATTAGTAATGCCTTACACTACTGCGTTACAGCAAAAAGTAATATGTTACTGTAATGCATTACTTTTGTAACGCGTTACTCCCAACACTGGTGAATTGTTCTTAAAACTGTAAAGGGTTGAGTGATTTAATACGATGTAGAGGGGGTTGATGTTGTGGGGTCCGCAGAGAGGCGTGGAGTGTGTTGCCCCTTTAAGACTCACAGCATCTCAATAAAACAAAAGCGCATCGCCGCCGGTCAGCTACTGTAAAGCAGTTACACAGATTGTTTAAATCTTCGTTTAGTTATCAGGTGACAAGAGGTTGACTGAGCAAATAATCTAGTTTAAAGTGTTCGTGTGATAGTATTGCTGTCTGTGAGACTCACTGGTTGCTGTGTTATCAGGTGTATGTGTGTGTGTGGTAAATAAGACGCGAAATTCTTAATGATTCGAAAGCTGATGGATTATTGCTACGCGTTAATTCGGCGACCATCATCATGACCGCCGTCTGCAAAAAGTGAAAGACGTGCACTGCTGGTTTATTTCACCCTGTCAGACATCACAGGTGAGTCAGATAGTGAAACTGTGCAGCTCATTACAGTCGTTTCTTCACAGCGAGCTACGCGACGCGATAAACAAGTAGGATATAGAGTTTGATCTGAACTGAATTTGAGTCTTTTTCACTAATGCCAGTGTTTATCTAAGATACTCGCGCAAACAATACAATTGTATTATTACATTGCCTATTCTGGACAACTGGTTTAATGGTAATATGGGATTCTTTGGGGAGGCTATCGTGTAAAATAACACGGGATAAGAAAAATGGTAATCAGTAGCCTATGAATAGCTATAGGTTATGAATAGCTATAGGTTATAAGCGTATACCATGCTTTACCATCTGATACCATCACTGTACCATACTACATAACTACATGTGTTCAGGCTGTATTTAAAATGAAAACCATGCATTTTTTTAATAGATCATCATCATTTCTAATTTTTTTTTTTTTTACAGTTAATTAACAGATTATTTACAATGACGTCACCCTTAATGAAGCCTTTGCAAGATTATTTTTTATCACAATGCTTTTATGAGATATTTTAGTTGTTTCCACTTGATAAATCATAAGGAAAAGATGTATATGAGCGAAATTAACAACAGCTTCACTGCATGATGCTTAGGCCAGAGTTTTCCCCTCTGCAAATATAGTACCGGTAATTATTCTTAATATTATTCATAAAAAAATTAATATTTTATATATATATATATATATATATATATATATATATATATATATAAACTCCTATTACCATATTTCTATTATTATTGAATTTATTCTTATCAAGTTTTATTTTTTTTGGTCTGTTCTTTTAACATGTGTTTGCTGGCTTGTGTGGGAAAGTCGACACCTCTTCAACTCCTACATTCTTTTCTTAGTCTCTCTCATTCATAAACATGACATGACCTCTCTGCTTCTGTTCCACTCTGTGTGTGACAGCTTTACCACGTGTGCAGCGCCAGGGACGGTTTCCATGAAAACCGGTGATGTAGTCAGTGCACTCAATGAAAACAAGTGACATTGCAATACAGGGTTTATGACTGAAAAGGTCTAAGATGTTTCATATTTCAGTTTTGATTTTAAAATTGTTATTGGCTATAAGGTAATTTACATGTCTTCGACTGAATAATATATACTGTGAGGTTTTCAGTCACTCCTTTGGCACATTATTGTACACCAGGTGGCACAACAGCTGCCAAAGAGGGAAATGTGCTTATTAAATTATCAGTGTGTAGACACACAAAGACAGTTCTAAAAGCTGACCACAGATTGTCCTGAAACTTGAAACCAGCCAGCCGATTACTTAAATAATGTACATCACCATCTCGTAATAAAGATCATCAATTAACTATACGATACAAATCATCTATACAAGATATACTCTCCAATTTTCCAGCTCTTTTGCTCCATTCAAATACCCTACAGTAGAGGCTCTTGGGATTTCATGTGTTGCCTGGCAACCGTTGCTGCAGCTGCGCAGCCGGAGAGTTAATGCTATACAGTACTGTTAGTGCTGACCTCCCACTGTCATCTGCTGCCCTGACTGCCTTTGGTTAATTGAGCTTATGTGTGTAACTGTGTGAGTGTTTAAAACGGCTGTATCTGCGTAATTCAGAAGCACAAAAATTTTGCAAAAAAAATATTTTTGCTTAAGAAACTGTGAGTGGTGCTTTGCTTGTGCAAATTCACAAGTGGATGGTCGAGACTCATTGCTGTTTGCACCTGTTATTAACATGTTTCAAATGTGTCAGGTGGAAACAGGGCCCAAGGTGTCCCTTCTTCAGTAAAAGTCAATAAAGTCAGGCAAAACATCATAAGTCTGATCAGGCTACATTCACATGGTGAAGCTTAGTGCTCAAGTCCGATTTATTGCTCAGATCCGAATTTTTTGTATAGCTGTCTACATTGTTTACTGTTTACATTGTTGTTTTAAATGTGGTCAATGTCAGATTCCGGTGTGAACAGATCATGGTCCTGGACTAACTATGTGCAAAAGAACGAAAAAGGACGTCACGCAACAAGTGATTGCGTTTATTTATAGTGTGATCTTCCTCCGAAGCCAGCAAATTCAGAGCAGGCAATATAAAAAAACAAAGACGAGGATGCGAAAAAAGAGCAGAGTTTTTAAACATTTATGATATGAGCCCTCGTGTTTTTCTTGTATATAGAGCTGTCACTCTAATACTTATAAGCTCTGACACATCATCACTGTCCTTCCATTGACTAACTTTCACAACTGTCTTGATAACTTCAGACATGTAAAATCTTTGAAGTGACTCCCATGAGTGCAGAATTGTGACGAATGTTGCTCTAGAGTGACTTAAAAGCCACATGAATTCCGATATGACTGTTCAGACTGAGGTTGCGATGCAAAACATCTGACCTGTATCGGATTTCGGACTACATATGGAAGTGGCACAAATCGGAATTATTATGGCTATGTTCAAATCCTGCACTACAGTCGTGATTAAATTCACAATAAAAAGCAGTTGTGCATTGGGGTTCTTCATATAATGAAATATTATAAATACTGCTCTGCCTTCACCAACAATAGCTGCTTCCAAATGAACTCTGGTGTAGTTCGGCAGAGCCAGGGGTCTGGTTAACACTCTGGGAGACCTAAGGGTTACAGTGGGAGTGATTCTGCTCCTCTAGCGTGCCATGTGCCGCCAAGCTGCCGGATGATGGCGTGGGTCCTTCTCGTGGGGGACCCAGCGTGGCTTTGGGTCAATTGGGAGCTCTACCCTGTGCAGAGCATCTCTTTTCTCAGGATGGACTGGAGTTGGACTTGGTCAATATGAACGCACGTTTCACCAATGAGCATGGGCATGGCGCCTCGGCACACTCTATGTGACCACACCGATCTGTCACCGAACATTCAGCCCTTGGTCAGACCTTCGACCTGTTGCTGCTTGCTACAGCCCCTCCCTGGCGGATTCCCCTGACTGTGTTTCTATGGGCCGGAGTGTCAGGCTGTTGTTGAATATAAGACCTTGTTCTTAAGTGACTTGCCTGGTTAAATAAAGGTCAATAACACATGTCCAGGCATGTTGTTGTTACAACAGATGCCTCCAGAACAGGCTGGGACGCTATGTGCATCGGGCATGCAGCTTGGGGCTCCTGGACGGGACCTCGAATTTAGTGGCATACCAATTGCTGATGGTTACATACATTAACCACCAAGGCAAGGTACAAACACGTCGCATGTCACACCATCTCCTCCTCTGGAGTCATCAGCGGCTCAGGTCGCTCGCCGCCATTCACATTCCAGACGAGCTCAAACGTGCGGCCGATGTGCTCTCACCACAGCTCACTCTTCCAGGAGAATGGAGACTCCATCCCCAGGTGGTCCAGCTGATCTGGAGTCGATTTGGGGACACACAGGTCGACCTGTTTGCCTCCCAGGAGTCCTCCCTCTTCCCGCTCTTTTACTCCCTGACGAGGCACCCCTCAGCACAGACACTTTAGCACATTTGGCCCTGGGGGCCTACGCAAATACACGTTTCCCCCAGTAAGCCTACCTTATTGGCCCATCTGGACCTGGTTTTCGAACCTGATGCTCCTTGCGACAGCCCCTCCCTGGCGGATTCACGGGAGGAAGGACTTTCTTTCTCAGGTATGGGGCATCATATGGCACCCACGTGCCAAGTCACTGGGAAAGCACGACCTGATCATCGGGTTCCTGAGAAGCGCTAGGAGGCTAAATCCTCCCAGGCCGCCCCTCATCACCTCCTGTCATCTCTCTGTGGTCCTTTACGGTCTGCAGAAAGCTCCCTTTGAGCTGCCGGGTCAGTTGAGCTTAAGGTCCTGTCTCTAACTTTAGACAGTGCTCCTGATCGCGCTCACTTCCTTTAAGAGGGTGGGGGACCTGTAGGCATTTTTGGTCAGTGAGTCATGCCTTGAGTTCGGGCTGGCCTCTTTAAGAAAAACAAGAAAAAAACGTTGTGCGGTACTTCATTTTGTTCCTCGGGAACTGATTGGATTGTTGGATCGTTGTCATTTGCTATTGGTATGATCTCATGTGAGTGACAGGTTGTCCCACCCTCACACCAGTAAACATTTCATCAGAGAAGAGATGTTGCTGCAAGGAGATGGACAAGTAATTTTGATTAAAGTTTATCAGGGCACATGAATAAAAATAATAATAATGATGTGCACAAATAAATAATTAATAAATATTCCTTAAAAGAATAAGAATTGTCAATTTTGTCTTTGACAGTTATTTTAATAAAACAACACTTATGAAAATTTTTGTCTTTAATATTTTATTTTAGTATTAACCATTTTATAAATTGTATTTGAGGTTGTGTTAAATTGTCAATAGTTTTTTATATGCTTTTTATAGTAACTAGTAACTTATTTCTTTGTAAACATACCCTCATCCTTTGCTCAAAAACCACTACTTGGTGTAGATAGTAATTGTTATTTAATGTAGTCTCTGTCATTGCCGTGGTGAACCGGCACAAAGGAGAAAAAGAATAAATAGAAGCTGCGTGTGAGCGGAGCTTATGGTTGTCTTGGTTACAACCAATCTCCCACGTACAGTAATGAGAAGCCCAACTTGAGGGAGCGTAAAGGGGCTATTTTTAGCCCATTTTCACCAGGACCTGTGGATTTGTGCCTTTTTTTAACATTTGTTTGTCAGAGTTAGCTTAAAGGGGTCATGAACTGAGAAATCAAATTTTCTTTAAGCTTTTTACATATAAGAGGTCATCATACTATAAGAATATCCTGCACGTTTCAGAACTGAAAACTGCCTTGTTATTCCAAAAACATCTTTAATGGTCACCAAGTCCAGCGAACGGCTCATCCTGTGCCTCTTAATGACGTAATAGAGTGGTGAAAGACCGCCTCTGCAGAAGAAAATCAACGCCTACTTCACCATTGCAACTTTGGCCCCACCCACTGGCGTGTTGAGATCACGAGACGAGAGCTATACAGGATGAACCACAAATTATCTTCCAAAAGATCCCAATAGGAATAGGATTATTTTATTTATTTTCAGCAATGTGAATGTCTCACTTGAGCATTACGTATTTGTATGCTGTACATTTCTCTGTGGATTCTTTGGTAAAACGGTCGCAATTTTGGCACAGGCTTTGCAAACAGACTACGATATGGACTCGACAGTAATGCCACAACATGTAAGGAACTTAATTCTGATATGTAATGATTCATGTACAGACAAATTTTCTTTGTCTATGTGCCAGTAAATCAAACCAGTGAGTGACTTGACGGTCTACTTCACATTGTTTCTCTTAGTAGGATGAAAATAATCTGTTATTTAAACTGTGATTAAATTAGATATAGAACGTGATCAAAGAACGCTCCCTTTGCAGTCGCTGGAGCTGTCAATCAAACTAGTTCTGGACCAAAACTCCTGTAATAATCTAGGCCAAAACAAATCTCTTATTTACATTGTGTTTGCACTGTTAGTTATGATGAAAGCATTCTTTAGTGTGCAGAAATCGAGTTGCAATGACGAGATCACATTCATGCGCTCAACTTGTCTGTGATCAGCTACAATGCTCATCACTGCAACCTTTCATGCCACGATATAAATATAATGCCATATATCTAAATATAATATTATAATCAACACTTTACATGATTGGTTAACCTTGAGAGGTGTAATAGTCAAAGCGTACTAAAAGTTTTCGAGAGAGTTCCACTTGTAATACTTATTTTATATGCAAAGATGTTAGCCAATCACAGCAGTGGGTCTCACAGCAGACACGCCCCTCTAACAGTGCGTTCATATCAGAGGGCTAAAATCAGGGTAGCGAAAATGCCTTTTATTTCTAAATAATGAAATGTTTTATATAAAAATCATACTAACATTAAATGCACCACAGGACACATTATAAAACAATGCAGTTCATGACCCCTTTACACTGGTATCCCGGAGTGAAATTTTGTCCATTAATGTGCAGACACTATTTTAAGTCATTTGTATGTTGTCATCCTTGTCATTTCCGAACAGAGGAGCAGTTCGAGTAACCTGTTTGAGACTCTCTGTTGAAGCTCTATGTTCATCTACTTCTGGACTTGCAGTTTCCTGAGGAGAAATTGGAACGTAAACATTTGACTGGAGATCTTGAATCCTCGATTATCTATATTACCGCATCTTTATTTTCACTAATAGGATTTAGTTTGCATTGTCATGTACACTGAAAAGCCAAAACATTATGACTGCCTGCTTAATATGCTGTTGGTCCTTTGTGTGGTGCCAAAACAGTACCAGCTTACAGAGGAATGCACTCTACAAGACCCCTAAAGGTGTCCTGTGGTTTCTGGCACCAAGACATTAGCAGCAGATCCTTCAAGTCCTGTAGTTTGTAAGGTGTAGTCAACGTGGATCAAACTTGTTGGTCCAGCACATCCCACAGATGCTCAATTGGATTGAGATCTGGGGAATTTGGACGCCAGGGCAACACCTCAAACTCTTTACCATGTTCCTCAAACCATTCATGAACAATGTGTGCAGTGTGGCACTGTGCATTATCCTGCTGAAATAGACTGCTGTCATGAAGGGGTGTACCTTTTCTGCAACAATGTTTGGGCAAATTTACTTCCACATGAATGGCCGGACCCAGTGTTTCCCAGCAGAACGTTGCCCAGAGCATCACTTTCCCTCCACTGGCTTGTCATCATCCCACAGTGCATCCTGGTGCATCACTTCCCTAGGTAAACGGCGCACACATACATGGCCATATTTGTGATGTAAAAGGAAATGGGACTCATCGCACCAGACGACCTTCTTCCAATTATACAAGGTCCAGTTCCGATGCTCGCGTCCCCATTGTAGGCACATTCGATGGAGGACATGGGTCAACATATGGCACTCTGATTGGCCTGCTGCCATACGCAACAGAGTCAGAGTGTGATACACTGTGTGTTGTCATACATTTCTCCATAACCATCATTAACATTTTCTGTTGGCTCTGACCAGACGAAATAGCCTTTGTTGCTCTTGTGCATCGATGAGCCTCGGGTGCCCAACACCCTTTCACTGAAAGGGTGGTTTTTGGTTTGTATTTTTAATGAATAGTCAAATTGGTTAGCCGATCAAGCCATTGTTTTAGCAATCTAGGTCCATTCTGGTTTTAAGTGCATAAAATACTGCATAAAACCTTTTTTACTATTTAATTTGTAACATTACACAAATTAACATTACATAAGAAGTGTTGTGGATGACACTTCAAATTTTTTAATATTGTGGGAGAAAAAACCTTTCAGGATTCCAGATCAACTTTACAGCTCCATATACTTTGAATGAGAATCCTTTATTCCCATATCATCCACATGAGAAGTAAAAACAAAGCATGTATTAATGTAGAACTTGCCAGTGTATTGACTGATTGCTCTCTAAAACACCCCCCTCCAAAGATGTTAGCAAATACAAACACTACATATGATTGACAGGCTCTAATTGCTTGCTAGTTTTCTGACTGGCTCACATGGTGGGCTGCAGTCAGATTCGTGCTTACATGTATACTTACACTTTATATATTAGAATTTATACTATCTAGAATATATTAGATCTAGAATATAAAATTAAATGTATACATATTATTTTGCAATGATGACATTTACAATTACAATATTTTACCAGGGTGTAACAGTGACAACAATGTTTAAGAAAATTGTAGAAAATGTAGTGCTAATAGAAATTATAATTAATAGGAAAAATATCCATTTGATTTTGGCAGGGTTTGCTCTCAAACATCACACTTTACTCATACACAACTGAACTGACATTAAGCTTAGATGAACTACTCAGAGATACTCATTTTTTTAAACGCACAGCTACAGATGTTCCAAATCTTTAAGCATTATGAGAAAAAATATGTCTGTTTGTGAAATGCAGTTTCTTTCCTTGATCAGTAGAGATGGTCCATTTCATGTAATGCATGATAAGTGAGAAATCTGAGATTTTAGGAGGAGGAAAGTCCATTAGATTTAAATCTATTCAAATGATGCTATTAGCTCTCTTCCAGAAAAAAAGGGTGCGTGTGGCTCCAGCATTTGGACTGATTTTTCTAAGTTCTCTACAACTTATTAACCTCTATCTCACTCTTTCTCTCCAGATCTGTTTCTCATTACGTCCTCTCGCTATATTTATAAAAAAATAAATAAATTATAGAAAGACTGAACAGTACACAGGATACAAACAGACAGATCTACAAATTGATCTGTATACATATGACAGACACTTAATATTGTACATCACCGAAACATACATTATTGCAGGTAGTTAGAGGTCTACAATACGGTGGCCCAGTAGTGCACAAAACAACGAATTTTAAAAAGCAAACTTAAGTTTACACAACAAAATGAATCCACAACACAACGGAAATGAGCCACATCACAATGGAAAATGTACAACACAACGTAAATAAGCCACAACACAATGAAATAAAGCCAGAACACAAACATCTTTTAACATTCAAAAACAGACATGTTCAAAATCCAAAGATTGATTGTATTGTAAGACTGACTTACTACAGGTGACTACAGACAGGTGTCATAGAAAAGTGAAAGTTAATTTTAGTTTAGTGCAAATATACATAAAACAAAAAAATTAATTCTTACAGTTGCAGAGACAGGCGGGATTTCTTACGAGACTTGATAGGCTATTTGACAGATTGTCAGGACATTTTCTGAGTGACATTCCCGTTTTAGGTGTCCTTATTTTGGTAAGTTAAACTAAATTTAAATTGTTGCCTTGGCAACTAGCTGGAAAAAAAGAGTTTCGTTTTTTTATTTTATTTTATTTTCCGGTAATTTGTTTTATTTCAAGTAACGAAAATGTTTTAAAAAAAAGTTACGTTTTACAAACCCCTGCAACATCCAACCCGATCTCATGAGAAAACTTTTATTTTACAAGGCAATTACAAGAATTTGTAACATGTGATACTGATATGTACAGAAACAAGTAAACTTTTCGAAAAAAGTAAGTTCACCCCTAAAGCCATCCTTAAACCTAACTGTCAGCGGATATGAACAGAGTATATGAAGGTTTAAACAAGGGAGATTGAATAAACAGTTTTTGCATTGTTATTGTTAGCTATAGACTATCACCAAAATTCATTAAGGCTCATTAACAACAATAATAATTATAATACATTTTGTAAATAATATTTTTATATATAAAAAGTAATTAAAAAATTTTTTTAAGTTGTAAAAACATTTTTGAATATATAAATGGAATTTGCTAAATAATACATGATATTATTGGAACTTCACAACGTTAATTACGGAAAATACTTTAAACTCTGAAGGTATTTATTCCTGTTACCGAAGCAGGATTATGGATTCATAAATTGGATTATGAGTGGTTTTTAATAAATAAAGTGTTTAGTTATATTCTTGCATGTTGTTAACTGTAGGTGGGGAGGGACTTGATTTTGCTGTTGAAAATCATATTCTTTGTCTTGGGTACCGAAGGGAAACTTATTGATTTATGAAACCCTGTATTACAATGTTAGTAGTTCTCCGGGCTCAATCACTGTTGTGTTTCTGTACTAAGAGTTTGGTTTTGACATTAAGCTAAGGAGAATGTTTAAAAGCACTGGAGCGTAATACACACACACTGACACAATCTCTCTCTCATGCACATTCTGCTGGGTTATGCAAAGTCTTGCTGAGGTGCACAGTCGGAGTTTAACAGCTTCAGTGAGAGCTATATTTAACATGGTGCGTGTGTAGTAGATGTGTCACAAGATAGCGCCTTTAAACTCACCGTAAAATAAAGTGCCGTTTAGCTGTGTGTGTATCCAGGTGTGCAGCTCGGAGCTAAAACTGTGAAAGAGTTGTCAAATTTGCCCATGGCTTCACACATTTTTATTTTCCCACTAGGATAGTGTAACGTGATTCCTTCTCAGGAGAGAAAAAGAGACTAAATGTTGCAATTATTTCTGTTTATGTCAAATGTAGAAAGTCTTGGGAAAGCGTTGTTTGCTTACCTGAAAATTAGATGATTAAAAAAAAAGAAAAAAATTTAAACAGTAATGTAAATTTAGAGCTGGGTAGTAACTGATTTTATCCGAATTTTGTAATCAGATTCCAAAAAATAAGTACTTGTAATTATATTACATTTTAAAATGCTTATAATCAGATTAGTTACTTTTTTTATGGATGGCATGATTACATATTATTAACATTATTTTGACCTAAAATATTTACTTGAAGATTTTAAGTTAATATTTATATAATTTGACAACACATTTGCATAGTCATGTGTTCTCTAATGTTGTTTAATGGTCACACTGGTATGCAGGTAAACAAAAAAAACACAAAACAAAAGAAATCGGATTTTAGAGTTCAAGTAATTTTGTTTTAAATGTATCTATATATTTTTTTATTCATATTATTTTTATGATTCAATTCATTCCATTTTCATCATCTCACAAACTCATTGAAGTTATTACAAACCCCAGTTTGGGAAACCTAAGGCCTCATGTTGCTAATAATAAAGAATGGAATACATTTAGTTCCCTTTGTATTTTTACATCAAGGTACAGACTAATCTTATTAAAATCTATGAGATAAAGATGTTGGGTCAAAAGTAATCTAAAAGTAATCTGAATACATTACCTAAAATGTTTAATCTAATAGATTGCGTTATTAACTACAATTTTTGTAATGTAATTTATATTCAGTAATGGACAATAATTTGTAAGTACTCTTTCCAGAACTGAATGTGTTATAGCTCTGTGCAGAGAGGGGGGGATTTGGGGTAAATACTTGTACTGACCATGTGATGAAGTTGCTTTTCATACAGAAACTCTCTCTCTCTCTCCCTCTTTAGTTGGACAAATTTGATTCGCGGACAGACACAAACGAAAACGAAAATGCCAGTGGCGTCGGCCAGCTCTGACTCAGGTATGATGCTTTATTTGAACAATTATCTGAACTTAGAGATTGTTACCATTCCAAAATCTTGTTAGTCCATAAAAGGGTTTTGTGAAATAATGAGGAGGGAAAGTCAGTGACAACCTTAACAAGCCAGTCAGCCATTTCTGGCTGGAACACCACAATAAACTGGGATTAAATGTTAGTGCTTCACTGAGCATCCACACATCCACCAAGCTTTCACTGGAGAGACACTTGAGTCAATATTATTGCATTTCTCTGGACAGCTACACAGAATGAAATCAATGCATTGTTCTGTTATGATGTTCTTTTGTTGAAAGAAAGACAAAAACAGATAGATGATCACATGGTGTTGAGAAGGGATGATGAAAAAAAGTGGTGATGAGACAAGTTACATAAGATAAGTCATTAGAATTTATAGCTGGTACAATATTTTCAAAGAATAAAGATTATGTAGATGCAAAATGTGCATGAAAATAGAAACTAAAACCAACTATTACAGGTTATATGTAGATTGCTTGTCCATTAGGTATTCAGTGTTCAAAAGTGTGCAACATTTGTAGTCTGGGACTGTTTTTTCTAAACAGTGTAAGATGGATAGTGTTTGAAACATGTTTGAAAACATTTGTGTACCTCTTTGTAACTCTAATGGTGCAGAAATTACGTCACATGTATCATTTTTTTGCCATTCAATTTTAAAATGTCAAGTGAAAAATGAATTAGAAGTTATTTTCATTTAATTAGCAGCACTTTACAATAAGGTTCAATTTGTTAGAATGCAGTATCATGCATTACCAATGAACGTTTCGGTTACTAACGTAACCTTGGTTCCTGAGATAGACGGGAACGAACACTGCACCAATAGATGATGCTATGGGGTAATCCCTTTCTCCGAAAATACTGAAGCCTGATTGGATCGCATCTGTGCAACTGCACAGACCAATGACGTTTCAGCGTGCCCAAATGGACGGGCTCATTTGCCTATATAAGCTGCCGCTGTGTGCCATTTCATCAGAATCTTTCAACTGAGGAAGCAGGCAAGTGACTGCTAACAGTGCCAGCATAATAACATGGCAAGCTTATGCAATGTTTGTTCCTGTCTATCTAAGGGAACCGAGGTTATGTTAGTAACGAAAACATTCCCTTTCGATAACAGTTCACTCACATTGCGTCAATAGCTGATGCTATGGGGAATGCCAAAGGGCTATGCTTCGTCAGCTTTTTGTGTGCTTTGGAGGCTACACAAAAGGGCGCTCTAATACCCAGAAGTACTGATTGATTGCTGGAGCACTGAATAAGTGCCCGAACCGGGCACAGCAGGTCCAAAAACTGCTCGTCCACAGAGTCAGGGAGAACCAACAGGGTTATGACCAGTAAAAAGTGCCGGAAAAGTTCGCTATGGCTATTAAACACTTTTGTAATAGGTTTACAGTAATAGGTTGGTGTGCACGGAGACTCCACCTTCTTTCACATGGAAATCTTTTCCGGTTAATTTCTCCTGTTTAGTCTGTCAAGGTCAGATGTGACCTGCAAGTGAAAACACTGGAGAGCTGCTTAGTAGAAAATTAAGTTGTACTTCTGATGAAATGAAACACTGACACTGTTTTTCATGTTTAATATGGTAAAGCTGCTTGATTTTAAGCAATTTATTGTGATATATAATATCACAATATATAAATATAAAGTGATATAGTATAAGTAAAAGTGACATGACTTTACTAGAGTGCCGAATTGCAGAGCATGTGCAAACATCCACATCCAGATGTTTTTCTTATGCTTTATTAAAATGCTTGCTGTTTTGTAAATTTTGTTGTTTTATTTTGTTATTGAGAGGAAAGCCTGCAGTACATATTTACATATTCTTCAAACCGTTGCTCTCAGAAGAGTGGCCGGTGTTTGATGTTTGCAAACAGTGTACCGCTGGTCATATATTTCAAACTTTGTTTTACCCCTAAACGAAGAACGAAAAAGAACTTCAGCGTGAGTATATCGGGGCCGTTAGGCACATAACCATGCCTTGGCTTAAGGATGAACTTACAGTCATTTGGCCCAAACTCAAAGCAGGATGTGCTAATAGAAAGTACCTACAGGTCACCAACTCTCTTAACCAGCACTAGCAAAAGAGCGGTTTTAAGCGAGAGTGCCCATAATCTGTCCGACTTTATCAGCTCAAACGGGACCTTGGACCTGAGGACGGCGGACAGGTGCCAAGTCAGAACCTTATGGGGGTGAGAGGGGTTTAGTCTTCGGGCTCACATTAAGGAATTTAATGATCAGATCCTTCCACCCAACGACTGGCCAGCTATGGGGGCGTGCTATGGCACAATAGACCTTAACGTGGGTGTGGTTCACCCATCATCCAGCCTCTTGGGTAGAAAGGAAAGGATTAATGCCACATCACAAGTTACAGGGTCGTAATTCCGGACTGCGCACCAGTCGGAAAAGAGAGACAACTTAAGGGCATAATGGCGGCTTGTAGATGGGGCTTTCGTCTCCACAATGTTGTCTAGCACACTCTGCGATAGGTGCCAAGGCCCCTGTAGATGAACCAAACATGAAGGCTCCACAACTCCAGTTGGGAGTGCCAAATTGAGCCTGCCGCTTGGGAGAGGAGATGTCACTCTGGTTCAGCCTGCCCGGCACATGAGCAGAGGTTGTCCTGTGCCCACACAGCAGGAGGAGGAGACGTCCACCGGCAACCACCATCATGTTGTCTGACCGGACCAGGACGTGGTGGCCTCTCAGGTCTGGCAGAAAGGCCTTAAAGGGTTAGTTCACCCAAAAATGTCAATTCTGTCAGTAATTACTCACCCTCATGTTGTTCTTCAAGACTTTCATTCATCTTTGGAACACAAATTAAGATGTGTTTGATGAAATCTGAGAGCTGTCTCACTCCTTCATAGGCTGCTTGGTAATTGCATCTGCCGTACTCCCCTTGCTTAAAGGGTACGGCATTTTTTGCTGAGTAACTGCCATGGGCAATGTGATTAGGTACCAGGATGCTGTAGGCGCTGTGTAAACAGCTTTTCTGCCAACAAAGACTGCTTAGGTAGGTAGTAGGCCTCAGTAGGCCTCAGTAGGCCTCCTTGACTGGGCAGCCCCCAAGAGGGCACGGTAGGCCAGCTTACCTCAGGTGGTTGGCTTTAGTAGTTTGGACAGTTGACTCAATGATGGGTAGAAGGCCTTAAACAGGCCTCCCCGGAAGGGAGTCCTTACGTTGTGGGACATACATTTTAGCTGCGACCAGCTAGCCTTATTAGGCCTCCTGTGGGTGGCCTCAATATTTGTGTTGGTGTAGTATGGTTCCCAACAGTATGTGTAGCAGAATAGACTGGCTATCAGCTAGTAGGCCCAACCAGGCCTCACTGATGGCGAGTCCCCGGCAGTATGAGTTTGGCTGACAAACAGTGGGGTTGATGGTCAGGTGTTGACCTTAGCAAGAGTCCTCCACCCATTTTTGGTGAGTATATTCCCCCGAATAGTGATTGGCTGGGGCTCCTTCGGGTTTAAGTTAAGCTTTATTTAGAAACTTTTATACTGTTGCAAATGGAATATAGTAATAAAGGCTTCTATTATAATGTTTATTGTATTCAAATCAGTTTCTGCTAATAATCCCAGATATATACATATATATATATATAGGCTATGAATGAATGAATGAATGAATGAATGAAATCAATCAATGAGGTATTTATATAGTGCATTTCCTATATCAGGGGGTATCAACCTCAACCACCACCAGTATATAGCATCCACTATGTTCATGTTTAATTTTTAATACATAATTATTTATATAAAATTTGTGTTATGCAGTAGACACACTCATCATAATGATTTATATACATTGCCAATCCTGCCTGAAATAAGGATTAGAGATAACATCCAAAGTAACAATTAATTTACATACATATTTCCTAAAAACTAATTCTGTGCAACTAATACGGTATATTCTGTCAGTATGTATATAGTGGGCTGTACTTTATAATGCTGCTCAGGTTTTAAACATGTAGCGTTACCAGTCTCTAGTATCCAGCATGCTTTTCTGCATTGTGCTGAGGGAGCAATGCTATTTCAGCAGATTCTAAGCACCTAAACATGCTGATCCAGAAGGCCAGCTCGATTACTCACTGAATGAAGTGCATGGCAAAATGGTTCTTGGATAGAATGCCTTTTGCTGATAGGTTCTAAGGTGGGTTAGAACAAGATTCTCAAAGGTCTTCATTAAAACGGATGTCAGAACTTCTAGTTTTTGTTGCCTGTTGTACGCACTAGCAAGGCTTTTTTTCTAAGCACTGGAAAGAACCCAATCAACCTTCCACTTAGCTTATGAGCACTTGTGAGCATCCCATGCTCTTCCTTCATCCGTTCAACTAAAGAAACTGCTTTCATTGCCATTACTGAAGTGTCGATGTCAAACAGAGTCCTCGTTTAGCTCTAGATATATCACCTCAGTTGATACTTGTCATAATGAGGTCCAGTTTGCCACAAACACTAGCTGCCAACATCGTGACAGCTAACTGATTATACAGCATGACTCCCTCAGCCAGTTATTAGAAATGTGCACTCTTGTTTTTTTTGTATTTACTCCTTATTGCAAGGTTTAGATTTACTGTTTGCAAGGTTATGTTTACAGTAACAGTACACTAAAACATTTGCATGTTGCAACATTTGCAGAGTTCTTGTACTTGTAGCCTACAATCATTTTCTACAATAGTAGTTCTACAATATATTTTGCAGTTAAATATACATAAATAGCGTACTGTGACTTCACAATGAACAGGAAATGACTGATGTAGCAACATTGTGCTTTAGAATTACTGTGATTATATGTCTGTATTACAGTCATCTCATGTTTTTATTTACATATTAACTGTAATAGTGTGATGTCCCATACTGTACCATACTGGTGTTTGGGTTCCCAGCATGCATGTCAGCATAAACACATTTGCCTCTTGGTGTATTTTGCTGTAGCTGTATTTATCTCTTTAAGTTATACTTAGGTAACAGTCTACAACAATGTACTTTTGGTAACAATGACTAAGGCCCTGTTTACACGAGAACGATTCCGAGTGAAAACGTAAAAATATTTTATCGGATGTGCCTTTCGTTTACACGGTGACGCCGTTTTTATGGCTTAAAAACGCAAAAAAGTGAAACCACCCTCCAGAGTGGAAAACTTAAAAACGCTCCACCGTCGCGTTCCCGTGTAAAGGGTAAAAACCGGTAAAAACGCAAAACTGCCCTCGATCACGTGCGCGTTTACGTCACAGGCATTCGCCAGTACAGAAAAATAATAACTAACATGTCGGATTATTTCCATACGTCGGACCTTCAAGTTGCCACAGCAGCTCTGATAAACATACAAGAGTCTTTTCAGCAGTTGCACAAAATATTCTCAGATATTGGTGTTGTTGTGTGGCAGTGCTTCGTTGCCACCTAGCCGCCTGGAGTGCACACTACATCGAATTTCACACACTTTTGCGTCACCATATGCACGCAGATTTCCCCTTCATAACGCTCGTCTAAACGCAGAATAAAAAGTGAAAACGCAACGCCACTTTTGCGTTTTCTCTTCTGATCGTTTCCGTGTAAACATAGCCTAATGCATTAACAAATTACCAATACTTTTACAGCATTATTACTAATTCTTATTGGTTGATTATGCACAGGTGTCCCTTGTTTGCTCATTAGTCTTGTGTGTGTGTGTGTGTATATAGCCCTCATGTGTTATTAAAGGATTAGTTCACTTTTTTTAAAAAAAAACTTTTGCTGATAATTTACTCACCCCCATGTCATCCAAGATCCAAGATGTCCATGTCTTTCTTTCTTCAGTTGAAATGAAATTAAGGTTTTTGATCGCGCATCACAGAACAGAGCAAGGCAAGCATTTGTGCTTATAAAACTTAAACTTTTTTATTTAGCCTATTTTTGAAATGACCGATCGTTTCGCTAGATAA
Organism: Semotilus atromaculatus; assembly: GCA_031834385.1. Classification (NCBI taxonomy): domain Eukaryota; kingdom Metazoa; phylum Chordata; class Actinopteri; order Cypriniformes; family Leuciscidae; genus Semotilus; species Semotilus atromaculatus. The sequence goes on from JAULUF010000014.1 coordinate 8,220,177, forward strand.
GACCCTTATTCATCGTCTGGTATCGTTCAAAGCCCCTTGAAGCTGCACTGAAACTGTCATTTGGACCTTGAACCGTTTGGGGTCCATTGAAGTCCATTATATGGAGAAAAATCCTGGAATGTTTTCATCAAAAACCTTAATTTCTTTTCGACTGAAGAAAGAAAGACATGGACATCTTGGATGACATGGGAGTGAGTAAATTATCAGCAAAAGTTTTTTTTAAAAGTGAACTAATCCTTTAATCTCTTGTTTAGTATTGTCTGTGTAACCATGAAAAAGCCAAGTCTTTATTTCATGTTTGGGAAATAAAGCTGCACTTGAGTTCCGTCTACTTGCCTGCAGTGGACTATGTTACAGAATACTAGACCTACCATGCAGTAGCCCTTACAAACGAAGCCTCATGAAGCACTGAGGCTTTCCCCTGATTGTTCCGGGAAAAGATTCGAAGCATCAAGAGTGTCGAAAACAGCGCCATCTTTTGGCAGTTTAAATTTACAGCAGCCATAAACCCGAGTGTGTAGCGCCGTTGTTTTATTTATTAAGCAAAAATAAAAGCCTGACAACGCTAAATCTTCAGTTTTCTGCTAATATAATTCACATATTGAAGTGTGGCAATAAATTAATTGTAACAATTATATTAGTACTAATTATAAAAATACCAAAAGAGTAGCTTGATGCAAGTAAATGGTGGTCTAATTATTTTATGGTTTCTATGCTGTTTATAATATGACAGAATTTATGATCATGTAACATAGGCTATAGGCTTATTTATATATATATTAAAAAAAATAGTAAATGGACTTAAACTTCCAAAAAACTATAGAGTAGCGGTCTGGGTTCAAACATTTCGACACGCAAAGTGAAGCATTCACGTGACTGGAAAAAAGTGAGGCTTCGTTTTTCATTGATCACGTGTTTCTCCGAAAACAATACGCGCTCCGACACGGAGCTTCATTAGAAATTTCCCTGCGAACTTGATACATGCTTTGAAGCTTCAGTGTCATATGTAACATCACTAGCAGCCCTCCTTCGTCTTCGTCAAGGCAATCAGGCCATCGAGGACTATGTTGAGGAGTTCTGTGAACTTTGACACCTTGTTGATTTTAATGACGTGGCATCTAAGGACATCTTTTGGATGTAATTTAGATATATTTTTGAGATGGAAAAATGCAGTTTTACAGATACTATACACGTGACTTTCATATAAAAGATTGGTATCAAAGAGCACATTGGGTTACAATGACGCAATATAAGTAAATATACAGTTACTAAAAAATATACTAATGTCATAGAACGGATGTACCTAATACAAATAAATAAAACATCTCCAGTTAACTAGCAGAGCATTCATTTAGTTTGCGGATAGCCTTTGGAGATTTACTCGCCAAACGGAAAATCTGCCCGCATTTGATGCTTGACGGGTGTTAATTTCGGACCCTGGATGAAGGAGATGACGTATGCAGAGCGACGGAGAAACATTTCCGAGTGTTGTTCTTTGCTCGGGTTTTAACAAAAAGGAAACGTTCAAATCGCTCAAACCAGACGCGATAGCTGATTCGAACGAGTGATGTTCACCGGCGGCAGCCATCTTTGTAATGCACAAAATCTGCTTCACCGTCGCTGCGCTGTCATCATTGTGTGTAAAGCCCGCCTCAACGTCTGTGATTGGTGCCTCGATTTGGAAAGATTGGAAATGAGCTTGATTGGGCTCTTCGCCAGACTAACTTGCAGAGCAAATCTAAATTTGCCGGAAGTTCATCTGGGTTTTCCCAGGCTAATTGGAGGTACCTCACAAGAAATGTTTCATTGAAAAATTAATATTGAGATCTCTGATTGCAGACGCATATTGGCAGGGATTGAAATGTTGTTGAGAGCTCATCTGACTCTCTGCGTACAGCATCTGAGATCTAAGAGACTTAAATAAAAGACTCCATTTACTCTTAATGTAATTTCATAGGATAAACATTTAAGTAGACCCTTTTAAAGAGATCTCTTAAGGAATTCCTCTTTCCTACTGAGAATTTTCACTTCACTCTTTGTTTGCAATCGCATTAGCCATTTTGTCTTCCTCCTCTGTTCTTTTATTCTATCTTTCCCTATTCTGCATTGTCTCCTCTTATTAGGTCTCTGCGTTTAGTTTTGAGCTTTCCCAGTGGGTCTATCAGGCATTGAGACAGACACAGTCTTCAGCTGTTGAGAGGGAGTTATGGGGAGGAGGCTGAAATCTTCTGGCAACCTGTGTATTTGGAAACAGTGCTGTTAGAGTCAGATAGAAGCAAATTAAGAGGCAGAATGCAAAGACGCCCAGTTGCTGCCTCAAACTACCTTTTAATAGGGAGGGGGGATGAAGAGAGAAGACTAAAATGGGAAAAACAAGGAAGCCTGAGGTGTTACCAGACAGGGAGGGAACAGTCAAGAAATTAAAAAGGGACTAGCTAGAAAAAGAATGAGAGTTTGGGGGGCTTTCTGGTAACTGATGCTGACGTCAAGGAGATGAGAAAAAGGGAAGGGACAGAAAATAGGGAAGGAGCGCATGTGAATTAAAGGCAGGAAAAGAGGTTTGAACTATGGCTGGAAGTCTCTATAGATTGGAGGAGATTGGATCGATCAGATCTCTAGAGGGTCCAGGAGGTAAGACACAGAGAACAAAAGATCAGCTCAGCTCTTTAAAAGCATGCTGTGGTGTCACTGGATAAATAGAGACTTTAGTTTTCGTTGTGTTTTTTCAGTTATAACTGTACATGCAACTAGAATAATGGATGAATTGATTGAAATGCCTATGAAATGTTGGTATCGAGAGTTGTCATTCTCATTGTAGTTGATAGCATGATCAAGTCATACCACTTTTGGTGTTAAATTAAAATGTTTAAAAGTTAGATGAATCATAATCATTAGGCATTATTTGTGCACTATAAACATCTTTTCATAATTGCTATCTGAGATTCTATTTTCCTATTCATGGAAGGCTATTATTATTCTATCAAGTCAAATAAATTGTTTGTTTGATTATAGAAACCTCTCTGCAAGTTACATTTATTAGGGTTAGGAGTTTGTTAAAATCACTAGCCATAATTATGAATAATAGTAATAATCGTAAATAGTAGCGCTTTTTATTGCTGTATATATTTTGTATTTTAAAGGCATTCCTAATGCATTGCAAAATATACCAATATACCATACAATATATAATGCAATCTATTATATTTATTTCCATAACTTCTGATACATTATAATAATTAATTATTTACTCAATGCCAATAAGGTAAAACAAGACAAGATGCAAAAGCTTATGTAAGCAGTTGTTTAGTAAAGGACTAACACATTAAATTAAGTGAGGGTGTCAACTTGAAATCAATTTTGATATTTGATATACAGTGGGTTGTTTTAGAATGAAATAAACCAGGTAATACTACAAAACCCCACAGAAATAATCAAATCAATTCACAGTATGCCTGTGTTGCTTTTCCCTACGAAAATGAAATCCCCTCTTGCAGGTTGATGTCTTTAGTCCTTATTCAGCAACATGATTCAATGTGTCAAAGTTCACATGGGATATAATTGTGTGTAATTTATCTTGTAGAACCAGTATGTCCAATAAAAAATAACTTGATTTCTGATCTTTTACATTTGCATGTTTATCCAAAACATCAATACTGGATGTGAACATGAAAATCTACTAAGGCTATTAAGAATATAACATTATACATGTTTGGCATTATGTTGACAGTAATCAACAGCACATTTCATGTGTTTTATAGTGCCATAATGCATGCCACTATTGAATAGTGTAAAATTTAAGATCTTATGAATGAATTATTAATACCCTTATTCATACAGGCTTCATATGAATTGTCATAATTATTTTTGGCAGAGTGTGTGTGTGTGTGTGGAGAGGAGAGACAGGGAGGGGTGCATTGAAAGAGAAGTGACAAACTAGTTTCCAATAGCTTTGTGCATGAGAGTACATCCTGTATTTGTTATAGCTGCATTTATTTCCCCTCTCTCTCTCTCTCTCTCCTCCCTTTCTCTGAGGTTCAAAATACAGTCATTTATTAGTGGAATACATTCCATTGCATCTTTTCACAAAAAAAAAAAAAAAATCAATTTTCTCATATTTATACGGACAGTTCCCTTGGTTATAAAGCCGTATTATTAGACTCAACTTTTTATTCTGAATTTAAGTGACACTTGAGATGGTTGACAACGTGTCCTTCCCCGAACACAGTAAGCAGCATCAGCCTCATGATTATTCAATCTGCCTGTTGAATTATGCATGATTACATTAAATCACGTGCTTACACAAAGCCGCTGTGACGCCAAACCCCCTCATAGAAGAAAAAAGACGTTGTTTACAACTGTGACAATACTTATCAGGATGAACTAAACTGGATTTTTAAAAGTATGTGAAGTTTGCACCACCATTGTTGGAGTCAACTTGTACAACGTTCTTGAATGAATCATTTATTTGATGCATTCAGTCTGTTATCGTAGGGACATCCAACTTTACATTTTCACACCCCTAAACATGATGTGGAACAAAATTAACTGTGATTAATTGCTTTGCATGATGGTCAGACAATGAATGGCCAATGAATACCTGCCGTCAGTCCGAAGGTATGCGTCACGATCCACACACAAAGAACCACAAGAGAGATCCAATAATGCAGAAATCTTTTATAGGGTAATCCGTAACTCACATCAGTCCAGGCAATGGTCAAAATCCAAGTAATCCATCCAAACATAAACAGGTAAGAACAGCGCAACACAGACCTAACAAGTGGGGTGACATAAATCAAGGACTCAGCAACAAACACTAAAACAGACTGGGTTTATATACACACCGAGAGAGACTAACAAGGTGACGGGAAACAGCTGTGTGCAATGAACTGATGAGTGACAGACAGAATGCTGGGAAATGAAGTCAAATGTGAAAGACACCGTGAGAACGAGGACCTCTAGTGACAACCCAGGGAACACAACCAGACACTGTGACAGTATGACTACGCGAGACTAGTGTGAACTGGGCGTTACTTTACTTTTTTTTCCATTTCGCCCATGCTTTTATGAAGTGATTTATAAATGAGGAAAAATAAATACAATTAATGATAGTTGTAATGATGCATGATCAGGCAAAGTAGGGTATTCATGTACAAAAATATTTCAGATGACTGGACTTTACCTGTACATATAATGCAGTATTCTCCAGACGTTTTTTTTTTTACATACTTAAACCCTTTCATATCAGAAAGATCTGTCTGTAAGATTTATAGGGAGATATTAGAAGATTTTTTTACCACATGCTTCATTAACTGACAATATTAGTTTATCAGATATACATCTGGTATCGTAAGTAGATCATAAAAGGATCGCAATTACACTTGGCTCAGTTGCGGTTACAGTTGGCTCAACAACAAAAAATTAACACAACACTTTTCATTTATTTTTTTTGAGTTCTGACAACTTTGAATGAAATTTACAAAAATTTAAACATAACAAAAACTCTTTTAAATGTAAAAAAATAACAGCATTAAAAACTAAAAGGTATTTCCCCTCACTAAAAAACCCCATAAAATAACACTTAATTTCAACATTTATTTTTAACACTTTTCCAGTCCTGTGCAAAGCATCAGACTTCTAACCCGAAGGTTGCCAGTTCAATTCTCAATACCAGCAGGAAAAATATAGGTGGGGGAGTGAATGAACTGTGCTCTCTTCCACCCTCAATACCCATCACTGGTTACCATACTTGGCCTTCAAGTCATGTCACTTTAACAAGAAATCCACTGCCCATTTTCCCAAGTTATCAAGACAATTCCATTAAGTTACTAAAACTAAGGGTGGGTTGAAGGGTCAACACTGTATTTATTTAAATACATAAACCAATTACAGATTTGTTATTACATGCAGGTATTTTTTAAATGTAAGTACGATGTAAAAACATGTATGTATGCAATAAGTAGGCTACATTGTATTAAATGTTAAATTTAAATGTTAGCACAGTAGTTATAGACACTTAATATAAAGTTGGACTGAAATATGTTCACTGTTATTGTAGATATTTAACCAGTGATCCTTTTTGGAGGGATGTTAAATGTGTAAAATGGACTTCTCAGTTATGTCAGGGACCTAATTTTGTCTTTTAGTATTAGTAAATACATTTTTGGGGGACTTTTAATTGTAAGAGTGTACAGTATCAAATGCACAAACCAATAAAAGATCATTAGTAAAAGATAAGACGAAAATCATTAAAGCTAAGAAATTAGCAAGATTAAAGCCCAGAAGATTTGAAGAAGATCCATTAAACCCCATGAGAGGTATGAAAATATGTAATTAGAAATTAGGTTGAGGCATTTATATTTAAGTAAATGAGAACAGGAATAATTGTGAGTAATAATTTGGCCTCAAGGGAATGAACAGATTGCATTTAATAGATCACTTGCAGAAATGAGTTGGAGGTTTAAATGACTTTTTATACACAAACATTTATTTTATTTTATTTTTTATAAATCATTAATACAATTATTTATTGGCTGCTATAACTATATATAACTATAAATATAAAATATATTGTTTTATTATTATATATATAATGCAAATCAAAGGTATTTTTTACTGACTATACTTGTCTATGAAAGTATTTAAGAGCAAATACATAAATATTGAGACATCGAATGACATTGAATGGCTGAATTCTTTGTTAAATACATGGCCATCTCTAATTATGAAAACTATGTTTGATTACGTATGCAATATGAAATAGATGAGCTACTTTGCCTTGTGTTTATGCTAAGAAATGAATTGATTGTTACTGTGCTGGATGAATATTATTAGGAGAAACAACCAGTCTCAAGTTTGAGCTCCTCATGAAAAAAAAGTCTCTCTAAATTAAAGCAAAAAATAGGAATAAAGTAAAAACAGTGGCAAAATTTGACATTTGAAAGTCATGGGATGATTCATTTAAATAAATGGAGAAACAGAATTTGATGCCCAGTATGCCAAATTGTAACCTAATTTGTTTTGTATGCCGGGCTTCATGCAGTATGAGTGTATAAGGTTAATAGTTCCAGGAAATGACTGTTGTACAACTTGTACTGGTGTGGAAACTAAATACTACAGGCTTTCTCCATTTCTGAAGGAGCTCGTGGTGGAATGGAAATGAGTCCAGTAGCGGTTTTAGGCACGGGCGAACCGGGCAGTCGACCGGGGCAGCATTTTTCCATGTCACATGGGGGGCGGCACGATCGAGCAGTTAAAAAAAAATCCTCTGCGCCGCGAACCGGTTTTCTATTTTCTATTGGCGCCCCTGCTTGCTGAGAAGGTGCCGTGCACAGAAGAAGCTATGTCACGTGGATCTCCTGATTGGAGGTAGCTCACCAAGGGGCCGTTCACATGTATTGCGTCTTTGGCGCTCTAGTTTGTTATTTCAAATGTAGGCGCACGCGCACGGGAAGCGCGCTCATAATAGACCTTATTCACAGCAGCGCCATAATTGATTTTTAACAGGAATGAAAGCGAGGCTGTGAGGGATAGACATCCATCTCTTCAGTGGGTTGTACTGCTATTAAATCTGTTTGTGGATTGTTCTGCTGATGAAACCATGCAAAAATATGTTTCTGAGAAATTCCTGTTGACCAAAAAATCCAGACAATATGATCTGTTTGAAATTATAAGTGATCTAGGAGCTTTATACAGCTTTTTACAGCGGATCCCATTGAAAACACAGTAAGTCTATCCCTCACAGCCTCACTTTCATACCTGTCATGGCGCTGGTCTGAATAAGGTCTATTGAAGCAACGCGCTCATTTTTTCCAGGGGCAGATAGATTAATTTTTTAAAAACTTTTCAGTATGGGGGTGCACCCAAACACGTGGGTGTTTTTCTCTTCTCCGTAAATAAATCTTGTAGCAGAGCTACAGCAAGCGTTTTTCTGTGCTGGAAATCCATTAGCTACTAAAACTTATTTGCCGTTGTCGAGAGCGCAGTGCATGGTTGCATAGCGATAGACGCCATGGGAAAATCGGACCGAATTTTACTATTAATAATAAAAGATAAGCTAATGTGCATTGTAAATGTCTTGTTTTGACTCATTCTTTTTATCAAAAATGATTTAAAGGCTGAAATATGTGAGGTTTATCTTTTTATAAAACCTTTTTTGTCAAAACTTTATTTGAACGTGTAAATGTTAGTAGATAACATAAAGACTCCTTTAAATCTGTCCATCATTTTTAATGTTATTAACTTGGTGATTTGATTTCATTAGTAGGTCTACTTTTTGAACAAGATTCTGTGTTTAACCGTGATCATTTTGGTCACTATATTCATGAAATGAAATTTTCATACCATTTCATCTCTAGTTATGATCAACTAAAATCAACTATAAAGGCCTATGTGTTTTTACAGTAGCCTATGCAAAGTACAATTTACTATAAAAAAAATAATGTCTGATTTTGTTCTTTTCTCTGACATTTAATGGTGACATAGCTATTTTGCAAAAGCTATTTTGGTCTAAAACTGTTTGGATAGTTAATATGAGAGTTATGAGACATTATTTAAGAGATTTAAGTATTGTGTTACTACATAAGTAGCTCTCGGACACTTTCACTTTTAAAAACTCTATTTTGTGACAAAGTAGGCCTATATAGTTTAACAAGTCATAACTAAAAGTGTGCCATGCATAGAATTCGAGGCAGTAACCGATGAGCTAATGGTTCCTCCCTGAAAGTTAGATTAATATAGCAATAGTTAAATAACTGGATTCTCTTAACTGTGTTTTTCAAATGAACGATATATGATGGTGGGGTGGTGGGGTGGTGGGGATGGTGGGGGGTGCTCGAAGGGGGTCTCGCCCTGGGTGTAATTCAATGTAGAACCGCCACTGAATGAGTCAGAAGCCAAACGCCAAACACTTAGCCCTGAGTTGGGAAAATAAACAGCAGTAATGCAGCTCTTACATATAGATAAGCACTGCCGAATTTCAGAGACCTGTCACCTGAATGTAACTAGTGCTGCAGTGTGAGAAAGACATAATGTGACAGTATACAGTCACATATTCTTGTTGAACATCAAGGCATGTCCTACAGGTAAATTTGCAAAAGTATACGTTCCATACACATCTCCATAAAACGTTTTAGATTTGTAATCAAGCATATCTTAAAAGTCTCAGGGCTCAGACTCAATAAATGTGTGTATTTCATTGGTGTGTCCTTTCAGCTTAAATGTCAGTAAGTCTCGGCAGGATGTCGACATAAAGCTAGTAATGAGCTTGACCCTTCTGCTCAGAGACACACCAGTAGGACGTGTTTCCATAGAGATATACATTACAGAGCTGTGGTATTAATTATAGCAAAGAGTTTAATACCTGGAGAGGGCTCTCCTTTGGCATACACATTAATCTCAGTGGTTATTGTTTGGCTGGCGAAGGACTCTCTCAGAAGTATGCGACCTAATCCTCTTTGCTCACGGACAACATCATCAACAACAACAACAACAACAACAACAAAAGAATCTAAAAGAGAATTGAGTGGTATAGAGTTTTAGCAAAACTCCTTTAGCTGCTTTGGATTTCTATCTTATTAGAACCCAGATCACAAACTCTGTTCCAAACACTATCATCATTTGTTGTGAAAAAAAAGTACACTCTAGCATACTTTTAAAAAGAGTTCTTAGTAGGGAAAGGATATACTTTACAAGAGTTTCAATGCAAACTGAATGTATTGGTTTCAAACACTTAATTGCATGTTAATTGCAATTAAATGAAAATGTATTGTATTTTAGTTTTGTATGAAATGCAGTTAGCTGAACTTTAGAGAGCTTTTTTTTTTAACCCCATTACATGTTGGATTCACATACATCTTTATATGTAATTTGACATTATTACAGAGTGCACTTAAGTGTGTTTAAGTACTTTACTTTCTTTAAGTACACTTAAGTGGCGGTTTGTTTCATTATTAGTATTAAAAAATCTACTTTTAAGATTTGAATTTATACCATGTAGGACAGGTATATATTATACCAAGGACCCAAATATGATAATCCCCTTGTGAGGAACACCACCCATAAATTGTATAAAGACTCATTTATACTGTGTGAGTAAAGCGTGATATTATAAAGACATTAAAAGTTGGCTTTTATACCCCAATTCCCAAAAAGTTGGGACATTTTGTAAAACGCAATAAAATATAGAATCTATGATTTGTTAATTCTTTTAAACCTTTTGACAAAAATAAAAGGATTTTTATTTTTTCTTTTTTTCACTGACCAAATTAATTGTATTTTTGTAAATATCATTTTTTATTTTATTTTGATGGCTCCAACACAAAGGTTGGGACAGAAGCAAAATAAAAGTGAATATCTGAAACTGTTTAGAACTAAACTGTTGAACTGTTTAGAAACAGTCCACAATTAGCAGGTGAACTGGTAATAGGTGATCATCGTGACTGGGTATAATAGTACCATCCACCAAAGGCTCAGTCTTTGCAACCAAAGATGGGTCATGGCTCACGGCTTTGTGCCAAATTTCAAATTCCACAACCATGAGTTCTCAGTTTAAAAGACGAAAAACACCATGCAGACTTTCATCAGTGAAGCAAAAGCAAACATCTGTCAGGGTATGGGGGTGCATCAGTGCAAACAGCATGGGTGACTTGCATATGTGTGATGGTACCATTGATGTGGAGGGGTATATTGGGATTGTACAGAAACATATACTGACATATCAAGATGGCATCTTTGCTGGTAAGCAAGACGATGCCAGGCCTCATTCTGCACATGCTACAACAGAGTGGTTTCTAGACACTCCACACTGTAGAAGAAATGTGCTTGACTGGCTTGCTTGCAGTCCAGGTCTGTTTCTTATTGGAAAAGTATGGTGCAGATTGATGAGGGTCTCGTGGATCTCTCTAGAAATATTTTGTTTTTCATTAAAATAAACTCTGTTTGAGGATGAAGAGATTCAGCTTTGATGGTTCTCCACTGCATTGATCTTCTCTCATGGCTGTTCCAGTGCTTCTCAAGTATGAAAAGAAACATGTCTTTTTACATTTTTTTTTTAGCATCTTATGTATGTACAAACAAGGACTTCAATGGATAAATAATTATGGCTATTCAAGCAATCTATAAACATTATTTTAGCAAAATGACTCATAAATCATCTGCTGTCTCTCTGATCTGCCCTGGAACATGATGCTGGATGCTTTTAATGAGGCTTGTTTAAATAATGAGTTGCGTGCTGAAGAGAAAGAACTTTGTCTTTGATCTTACATCTATTTCCCAGTGACATTTTTCTCATTTTTAACAGTGTATTGGTAAATTCTTCTGGAATAAATATAATTATCTCAATATCATGTTTTATTCATGCATTTTTTGGTTGCTACAATTTTTGTCTCCAGAAGTGCTTGTCATTTGTGTGCACACTCCTAAAGTCGGTAAGAAACGAAAGTTGCAATAGTCTTTTCTTCCCTGTAACATATATCTGAGTGAAATGGTTTCTCAAACAAGAAGACATTTATTAGTGTGCTATAATAATAAGTACTTCAATATTCCATAAGAAATCAAAAATTGTCCATTTTTATTTTATGGTGACTTTAAACTGTAGTTTGAGTGTCTCCTCATGCTGTGTTTCAAACTTAATCCAGATTTATGTAAAAACAGGCAGCATTTGCAGCAGACTTTATCAGCCTGAACCTTAGACACCAATGGGGCAATGGCATAGACTGCCAATGGTTCTAATAAACCAATGAAAACAGTTATGAAATGGCCTGAATCATTTTGTCTTCCTGTCCTCAGCAATGCTGAGTCTTCTGGACACCTTGAGTGACAGCACCAGTTCCACCACAGCCAATGACCTGGACCTCATCTTTCTGAAAGGAATCATGGAGAGTCCAGTGGTGAGCTACCCACTTTCTTAACTTGATGTCCATTTGTCAACATGAGGCTTTTCTTTAATTAAGAGTTGGGTCTCTGTCTGTAGATAGTTATCATATTTGATCCATTTATCAAAATTGAAAATGTGAGACATAAACAGGCAATTACGATTTACAAAGTCTGAATTGTGAAATTTAAACTTGCAATTCCGAGGAAAAAGTCAGAATCTTCTCAGAATTGGACTTTATAACTCGTATCTGTAAATTTATTTACTTATTTTCTCGCAATTCTGAAATTTTTTCAAGCAATTTTGAATTCTTTTTTTAAAATTGTGAGATATAAACTTGCATTTTGAAATTCTGAGAAAAAAGTCAGTATTTTTATAACTCGTTTTAAAACAGACTTTATAACTCGTAATTGCAAGTTTATATCTCACAGTTTAAAAAAAACGTTTCAAATGCGATTTATAAAGTCAGAATTGCGGGATATATACTCACAATTGCGAGAAGGTTTTTTTCTCGTAATTGCAAGTTTATATCTTCACAATTCCGAATTCAGAAGTCAGAATTGCGGGATATTTTTTCAAAATTGTAAGATATAAACAATTACAAGTTATAGTCAAATTCTGAGGGAAAAAAATACAGAGTTTTTTTTCTCATAATTGCTCATTTATATTAGCCTGGTAATACCAAAGCTACTTCGCTTTGCTTCGTAGACAGAGTCTGGAGTGGCATCATTGAAAAGTGTTTTCTTTATCGCGAGGGGGCGCTTGTCTGAAGTATAAAATCATTGGTTACCCGTAAGCCAATCACATAACGTTTGCTTGTCTGAAGTATAAAATCATTGGTTACCCGTAAGCCAATCACATAACGTTTGCTTGTCTGAAGTATAAAATCATTGGTTACCCGTAAGCCAATCACATAACGTTTGGTTATGCGCCAGCTCAGCCGCATCGAACTAAACCTTTAAACACATATATGATGCGAAAACGAAACCATCGAGCGAAATACCGGAGTGAACATGGCTGTGAACGACTTTAGTAGATTATGTGAAGTAAATCTACGCATCCACGGCACAATCGGGACCTCTAAACTAATATTTGACAGTAGAGAGAAACAGGAAAATATTTGCAGCCAACTGTCAAAGTTAGGATTAGTTCTGTTAAACACAGCTCTTTGTTCATCTCGAGTCTGTCGGAAATGCTGCAACTTAATTGGAAAATTACAGTATGGCATGGCAATATTTAAGACCTGGAAAAGAAAGAAGACACTGTCAAAAGGGTGGCAGTTCGAGCTCGACAGATAAAAGAGACCGAGATACTCCCTCTGTCGGGAGTACGTCCACAACATCACCATTCAAAATGTTTAACAAACACTCTTCTTGTTCGGGCTTCAGTTTGCAAATGCCGGGAATATTCTCCACAACAGAGCGAATTGCATCCCGTGTCTCCATATCCGCGGCCGTTTTCGATTTCCCCAATCTTAAACTCGGCGCTTAGGTCTACGTCACGGCTCTCAGGCCGCCCTCTGTTCGTTGATTGGCCCGGCTGTTTTCAGGCCGGAGGAAAACGAAGAGACATGTCGCTGTCTCAGACTGAGTACAGAAGCGAAATTAAATAGGGCGGAAGTACGAAGTCTGACGTAGTCGGGGTACGTTTATATCTCACAATTTTGAAAAAATATCCCGCAATTCTGACTTCAAAATTCCCAATTGTGAGATTATATCTCACAATTATCTTATATTTTTTGGATTCTGTGGTGATTCCATAGCTTTGAAAGCCGCTGTCACTACAGCAAAATATAGTAAAGGTAGTAGCTTAGCTCCTTTCGGTGCTATGCAATGTCTGATGTGTTATAAAAGTGTTCATAACAGTGGCAGAAAGCATCTCCCATGTCTAAATTTGGTCAGTCCAATGGAATCTCACCTTAACAGGTCATTTACCAAAATTCCGCCATCATCTACCCAACCTCATGTTCGGACCTCACGTTTTCTTCATATTAAAGGTGCCATATGTAAAAATTGAGGTAAAAATATCCAAAAAATTAGCTACACGTATCAAAAGAATGAGAAGAAATAAGTGCGATGATGTCATTAAAAAAATGACAAGTTATAGTGCTGCCGAGATATTATGAATTAGCATGCTAAATTACTAGCCCCGGCCCGGCCGGTGTCATAATACCAGTTTCGGCCATGGGAGGCGGTATGCGGGCAACATACATAACCACCAGCCAAACTGCAACACACGAATAACTCGCACGGCTTGTGGGCGTACTTGAACCTGATGTCAATCGTGTAAAGGACAAAAAAGGACTTTGGTACAGCCCACTACTACATTTCAGTTCAGGGAAGAGTTCAAAAAAATTATTGGTCGATATTATGTATGAGGAATACATTTTGGTAAGTTGCAGCATACTGTATCTTTCAACAGTGTTCGTGTTTTTTTACTATTAGCTAGTAGAGATGATCGGTTCACGTACGCTAGGGATCTGTCGTGTAACATTTACAAGCGCCAAAACGGTATTTATTGTTTGAATTTCGTAATAAAATTGACAGAATCTGAGAGCTGAGATTTTTTATATCATAACTAACCTGCTCTGTCTAGTCTGTTGGTCTCCGTGTCCTCTTTGCTTTGCGATTTTTCTGTGCGTGACAAAATTGATGTGTGGCGTGAGAGCGTGTGAAAAGTGTCAATTGCGTGTGTCATAAATTTAATATGAACAAAACGAATACCGTAAAACTTCACATAATAGCCTGGGCTTTTATTTTCCCAAATCGTCGAACTGCACCAGCTTGTATTTGAGACAGGCGTCTATATGAGACCGGCCTTTATAATTTTGCATTGAGATGTTGTTAATTGAGTCTCTAATCTCTAAAAATCTCCAAATGCTCCACGTGAAACTGCGGTCTTACTATCGTGTCAATTGATTTGATTAATATGCGCGAGGGAGAGAGAGCAGGACCGCGCTCGTGTTGTTTGAAGACGTGAGAGTGCGCGCGCGCGGCCGGGGCTCTCTCTCTCTCTGCTCGTAACGCGCCCTGTCAAGCGCAGCGGCAGCAGTCATTCTATTCTACATCAACCACCGATCAAAATAGTCTTTGGCGGGACAAAGCGGACTATTTGACAGTTTTAGAAGATTAACAACCCGAAACTAAAAAACAGACTAGAGTAGGCCACCTTTCTGGAGGTATACTGCCCCCATCTGGTATGGAATATGTGGAGTATGAATTGATTTTTTGACATAGGGCACCTTTAAAGAACTTTTAATGTTTTGTGTGTGTGTAGTCTCGAGAGCACTACGAAGAGCCAAAGCTGGAGGCAGTGAGGGACAATAATTTGGAGTTAGTGCAGGACATCCTGAGAGACCTCACCACCCTCACGTCTCACAGTCAGGCGGCACACGAGCTCGTCTGCATCCTCAAAGAGCCTCACTTTCAGGTACAGAGATTCAGTCTAGACCAATATCTTCAATTGTGTTTCCTCTAGGGTTTTAAAGTGGTTTCTCTCAATACCTGTTTTTTTTGTCTACAGTCTTTGCTTGAAACACATGACTCCGTAGCTTCCAAAAGCTACGAGACTCCGCCTCCCAGCCCCTGTGCGTTCATGGACCCTGCGTTCATCAGCCAGCCTGTTCCCCCTGATGCTGTCAGGATGGTGGGCATCCGCAAAGTGTCTGGAGAGCACCTGGTGAGAGACCTGACAATCTGCAGTAACCTCACAAACTGTGCGCTGTTATTTGTTGTCATATGCTGCTTTTGGAGCCGTAGGTAATGTGAGAACTGTGCTAATAAAACTGAAACTGAATATTAAAATAAGCGAGACATGACTGTGCTTTTATAAAACTGAAATGGAGCATTGTAATGTGAGCTGCTCATTAAAGATGAAGCGTGTCATTTCTTTGCCACGAATAGAACAAAAGCAAATGTCAAAATCAACGACTGTTTCTAAATAGAGCCCTTTCACATTTCTAGATTTGGAACATGGACTGTAGCACTTTTAGACTTCTGTAGCAGTACATGGACCAGGGTTGTTACTGTTAAAGTAAAACTAAAAATAATAAAAAACATTTTTGTTAATTGAAATAATGCTGAAAAAAAGAAGTTAAATGTTGCATTGGCAACTAACTGAAGAAAGTTAAAGGTGAAGCACTAAACCTACCAACTGGAAATAAATAAAAATGAACTGAAACTGAAACTAAAATTTATGTATAAAATAATAACATTTGTTTGTAATTAAATGCCAGGGTAAAATAAGAAAGTATTGCGTTATAAATGTACATTTCAGTTTTTTAAAATGAAAATACTGTACTGTATATATAAAAAACAGAGTATGCATCATCACAGTCCCTGAAAAGGGTCCAATGGGTAGAAGTATATTGATAAAAATTACACATTTCATCTGAATAATTTTGGTGAATTATGTTTTTTCTTTCTTATTTTATTTTGCACTCTCACTTCTACCCTAGTGATCGATAAATGTAAATTAGTCGAATAAAGTTGATATTGTTATTTAAGAAGCACTCAACAACAACAACAATGTTTTTTAAAAGTAGTGTCACTTTTGTTTGAATCCCGTCCTGTTTTGTCTGCCAGGGTGTGACGTTTCGGGTGGAGGGTGGAGAGCTGGTGATTGCTCGGATTCTGCACGGGGGCATGATAGATCAGCAGGGCCTGCTGCATGTGGGTGACATCATCAAAGAGGTGAATGGAAAAGAGGTCGGGAGTGACCCGAAGGTTCTTCAGAATATGCTGAAGGAGTCCAACGGGAGCGTGGTCCTCAAAATCCTCCCCAGTTACCAAGAACCACACACACCTCGACAGGTGGGCAACATTCAGTTATTTAGCAGAATTGTTATCCTTTTTGAGTAGTAATTGTAAATGTATGTAATCTATCCCCTCAATGAAATCACATTAAAAGTGGTCACCGAGACACATTTGAGACATGCTACTGTACTACCGGGTGTAAATGATGTGTTTTGCCTGTCTGCTAGTCATTTATTTAACCACTCCCACCACTTTTATGTCATAAAATGTTACTGTTCAGGGTCTCTGGAAGCCCCAAACATCCTGAGTGAACAACTTTCGCGAACAGCGCATAAGGTTTAAGGTAAAAATAAGTGGTGTTAACTCTAGCTAGCTATTTCAAATGAGTGAACATTACTAGTATCATCTTACTACTATGCAGTTAGATAAATGACGCGACAAAAGCAATTAGAATCCATTATATTCATTGAAGCTGTCTACAGTGGATGTTGTACGACACGACAAATTCCAGACAATAAATAATGCCCCGTTCTATTTCTGATTTAATCCAAACACTTGCTGGGCGGGAGAAGATTGATGTGTCGGTAGGGCTGCACAATTAATCGAATTTTAATCACGATCACGATTTTAGCTTTCCACGATCAGCGCGCTCGACAGTGTGTGAGAGAGACCGAGTGTGTCCGAGCATTAGTAAATACATAATAATACATAATTACTATATAACAGGCATGGAAGTTCGATTAATGGACTCCAATAATTAATACTACAAACGTCCTGTTTTGAACTATTGTTTAATAAATAGTAACAACTAATCACTGACACTGCACCACAACCAGGTTATACGTTTCTTAAGCGTCAACTAACAATGACTATGAATTTTATACACCGACATCAGGATGCTGTCAGTACAAGTCATGGTACCACAAGAGCTGTGGAGAGGATAATGGCATCTGTGAGGAAGATGGTTATATCTGCAAACACTGCCTTCGTAGAAAATGCAGCAAAATATCTAACTGGCCTGACTAGGTGACGTGACGGTATAGCTACAGGAAATGTTGTGTTGAAGTGTTTTGGTGTTTAGTTTGTAGATTAGCAGGAATGTAGCACAATATGGATGTGAAAGCAGTTATAATTAGCCTATGTGATAATAAAATTAGTTTTGGTTAAAATCAACAAATAATCGTGATCTCAATATTGATCAAAATAATCGTGATTATCATTTTGGCCATAATCGTGCAGCCCTATGTGTCGGACAGCAGTTTTGTTGTTTTTGTGGGGATTTTTGCTTTCTTTTTAATATTTTAGATTAATAGTATTAAAATAGTAGGGTACATCATGGCTAAAGGCACACTCTAAGAAAAATGCTTTTCACTACTCTCCCATAGTGTATGATTGCAGATTGTTTTTTTATTGAGTATTTATCTTTTACATATTCTTCCGTTGAAAAACTGTTGCTTTTTTTACTTCGAACGAAACTGAAAATCGTTAACTTTGTCTCAAAATATACACATTAATTTTAGCGATTCTTTTTGCTACGTAAATCTACAACATTTTAAAACCATTAAATATAAGATCAAATTAGTGCAGAATCAACTTGCGCTGCTGTCTCTGCGTTCAAGTATGTACAAACTAGTGGTTTAGATCTAGATCTTGTGGTTTAAAAGAAAACATGTGAAAATATATATCAAATGTGCCTTTTACCCCGGTGCGCCTTTAGCCCCATTGTACCCTATTAGTAAAATAAAAAATCACTCATTTGGGCACCCCTGTGGATCAGCTGCGCCCCTAGCATTTGCCAATTCCGCCTATGCCGCTGGCCGGCCCTGGGCTTTCCAAGTAAATGAACATGAGTGGAGAAAATTCTCTCTCTTCTACAGTGTGATCTTTTCTAGGCACATCCTCCTAGCAGTAACTATCACAGCATGTCAAGTTCAAAATGGGTGAAGGTCTGTGAATAATGGTGCAAACACCAGTAAACATTTATCTTAAGTAAATCTAGACAGTTATTTCGAACACCAAAAGAGGGTTTGTTTGGTGCAAGCTGTTCGTAAAGCTGTTCTAGTCCCTAGTATCCAAATTACATGTGACATAACCATACCCTTTTACCATAGTCAAATGAATTTGCCAAAAAAGGAGGTTTGAATGTGTCTGAGTTCAGTTAGCTAGTAAGCTTGAAAGCTCGATAGACAATTGACTATTTTGGCAGTCAGTCATTATTATCTGTTCTAAGGTCAATAGGATCACCCGGGTGGGTGTTAATACCAGATGTAAGGAGACCGAAATGCTCTGGCATTCGCTTGCTGACACAAACATGCAAGCACACATCTACTGTAATAACCTTGGTTCAACATTCCTCTAAATTGACATCTTTGAGTTCAAACTTTGGTCAGCCCTGCCAGGTTTGAGCACCTGTCTCCACTCCAGAGCATGCTGGGAGATTAGTGCATTATGCCAAAGCCCTCCCTGTTTTTGACACTGCGCCAAGAGATGAGACACCGACAATCATCAAGTCTGCCCTTATTCACTTTCAGCGGTTCTTACCCGCTTTCTGCATGTCAGAGATCTACATCTTTGCTGTGTATTAAATGAGTGAAGTTCTGTTTGTCCATATGGCGCCGTATTCACAGCGTCCCATCTGTGCCTGTCTTCATTTGATCCCAAAATAAACAGACAGCTTCCTGTGCCTCCTGCTAATATGGGCCTGGACATCACATTGTGTTATGTTACTAATGTGATTCATGCTTATATGGTGGGAATATTCATGTTTTTAGGTGTTTGTGATGGCAGATGGTATTGTTGGCATGTGTCGTGTTGTTGTGTTGTGTGTGGAGCATGCTTGTTGTTGACTGTTTGAATGATGTAATCCATGCATATTTTCCGTGACATTGAGGTTCCAGCACCTAATAGCAACATTCCACTGGACTGCAGGTAACTACAGTTGCCATGACAACGGGGTTTTGGCTCTTACACTTACATTCGACTTAAAGGGATGGTTTGACCAAAAATTTAAATCCTGTCATTTACTCACCTTCATTTTATAAATGCTTTAAAATGCATCGTGTGAATATAAAGGTTAACTTTTAATGTTTTCATGTTTTTGACATTTTGGTGTTGTAAGGCTAGTTTTCTTAAGTGTGCTTATTTGAATTGAATGTGCACTTGTTCTGTATTTTAAATCGTAAAAGTATAATTTTTTTTACATTTTACTTGATTGCGCATGATGCAGAATTTTCTGATATTGAAAATTGTTGATTGTGAAGGAAATGATGGCACAACTGAGGGAGAGGTGTAATTTGTGTAAAACATCGTTTTTTTGTTAATATTTCATTTTTTAACAAGTAATCATTATAAATTATTAATGATTAATGATTAGTATTAAATTGTATTTAGTATTATATTATATAATTGGTCAAATAATTAGTATTAATTAATTTTTTTATTATGATTTTTAAGATTGAAATCAAGTCTTAACAAGGGTAAAACTAATAAAATCTACACATAAAAGACGTTTGACAAGTAGAAAAAATGAAAGTTTTATTCTGATTCATGTGACAAAAAGTAGTAAAATCAACCTAACATAAAAATGAAAGGAATATAAAAGCGCCTGAAGTTGATCATTAGTGAGTGTATGTTTATGTTAACAGAATAAGGAATCAATACAGAGACAGATAAGCCCAGAACTCAGTGATAACAGTGATAACAGTAAAGAATAGCTAACTGTGGAAGTTCCACTAAAGTTTTTAATAGGCTGACAATATGACACTCTGATGAATGGGCATATTCAGAAATAAGAACAATGTTTTTCTGTGTTTTTACTGTATGTCTATCTTTCCTTCTCTCTCTCTCAGGCCTTTGTAAAGTGTCACTTTGACTATGACCCCAGTCATGACAACCTGATCCCCTGTAAAGAAGCTGGACTCAAATTCAGCAGTGGAGACATCCTTCAGATCTTCAACCAGGAGGACCCGAACTGGTGGCAGGTGTGTGTGTGTGTGTGTGTGTGTGTGTGTGTGTGTGTGTGTGTGTGTGTGTGTGTGTGTGTGTGTGTGTGTGTGTGTGTGTGTGTGTGTGTGTGAATATATGACCCTTTAGCTCTGTGTGTTGGTCTTACCTTGAGTCTGGTCTCACCTGTAGGCATGTCATCTGGAAGGAGGCAGTGCAGGCCTGATCCCCAGTCAGCTGCTTGAGGAGAAGAGAAAAGCTTTTGTCAAGAGAGACCTGGAGCTCACTAGCACAGGTAGGACACAGGCCACTACAGAGTATGGACATGTAGTGGAATATCTATTGTGTGGAAGTTCAACGATTTCTGAAGGATCATGTGACACAGAAGACTATAGTAATGATGACTAAAGACTAGTAAAGAGTAATAATGCTGAAAATCCAGCTTTGCCATCACATAAATAAATTAAATTTTAAAATATATTTAAGTAGAATACAGTTCTTTTCATTTGTAATTATATTTCACAATGTTACTCTTTTTAGAATATACATTATCACACTCTTATGATTGTTTTACGTGTATGTTTACATAAATGTAGCTGCCAAAAAATGTCCAATGACTCAATCATGGTTTGTTAACCCTATAAAGCCTACTGTATCATATTTCATACTTGAATTTCTAAAACCGGTTGTACACAATCTTCTCCATGCCTTCTGTCGTCTGACTGATATAGTTGATACTTCTTTTTTTTTCTTTTTCTGTGAAACCTTTAATGATTTTTATAAAGTAAATGCAAGATTCAATTTTATATTGCTATTACCGGTATATACTTCAAGATGAACATTTACTGGACTGAAGCAACTTAAGGTCACTTGATTAATATCCATGCATCATTTAAAAAAAAAAAAGTGTTAAAATTAAATCACACTACAGAGTTTTGATCATAAAACGAAGCATTTAAACATAATCTTAGAAAGGACATTTTTGCAAGATTGAGTGACAACTGATATTTATATGCATTTTATGTACGTAGTCTGCCAAACTGTTATAAACATCTCATTAATGCATCCTAAAGCTGTAAGAATTTCATATTACATTATATCTCCATATAATAACATCTGCACCAACATGCTCAGTTTGGACCTATGAATAAAAAGTGTTTTTTTCCTCCTCGATCATGAGCTCCATATTCTCACGATATCATAAATTATGAAAAAGTAGGACAATAATATATTTCAATAGACTACCCCTAACATGGCTTCAAAAATTAAGACTTTAAATCATCCGCTAACAGCCTGAGACGAGATTAGCGCCCCCTGGGGGAGGATCAACAGCACAATGCTCTGGTGTTGATTATATTAATAGGCCATTATTAATTCATCCACATGTCATTCCAAAACTGTATTCTGTTATTTTTCTGTGTGCACTTGGTTATTACAGTAGAACGTACTGAAAGGTTTGATAAGTATGGCCTGAGGTTAAATGTGTTCGACTCCTGCAGTAGACAGGAGTCATGCTGTGTGTGTCTACACTACCAGGATGTGTGCTGATGTCCGCAGGGGCTCTGTGTGCAGGGATGGGGGGTAAGAAGAAGAAGAAGATGATGTACTTGACCACCAAGAACGCTGGTAAAGACGACTGCTCCATCTGTCCCGTACAACGGATGCGCATGTGTTGTGCTTGTTGTTGTTGAAGTCAGTTCTATAAGTTTGTTTCATGCTAAAATCATTTGATGATGAGTTTGCAGTCAGTTCCAGCTTCAGGTTCATAAACAGAAATGCATTTGTTTACTCAAAGAAAATGAGAACTACAGTACATGGAACCTCTTATAAAACTGAACTGGAACTGACAAGTAATAAATATGGATATAGCGACTAAATCAGACTAACAAAAGATGAGATGTTTTCACTTTTCCAGAGTTCGACCGGCATGAGTTGAGGATCTACGAGGAAGTGGCCAAAGTACCTCCATTCCGCAGGAAGACGCTGGTTCTGATTGGAGCTCAGGGAGTGGGACGCCGTAGCTTGAAAAATAAGCTTTTGGTGTCGGAACCGCATCGTTATGGAACCACAACACCCTGTCAGTGCATATTTAAAATTTGGATTCAATATTTATATATTAAATAAATCATAAATACATTTGAAATATTTGTGACATTTTAAAGGGATGTTACCCCCTGAAATGAATCATTTACTCATGATGTCGTTCTAAACCCAGAAGACTTTCTTTCATCTTCTGAACACAGATGAAGATATTTTTTAATGAAATCTGAGAGATTTCTGTCCCTGCGCTGAAAGTCTATTCACCCAGAACTCTGATCTAAATTAAATCTGTTTCAGCAATCATGTCTCTTCAGAAGCCACTTGGTTATTTTCCGGTCCCTTTACGAATGTTGTGAAGCATAAGAATGTTTGGTGAATAGACTTTATATGGAGGGATTGAAATCTCTCAGATTTCGTAAAAAAAAATCTTCATTTGATTTTCGTAGATGAATGAAAGTCTTATTGTTTGGAACGACATGGGAGTGATTGACAACAGAATTTTCATTTTTGGTGAACTATCCCTTTAAGTTGGCTTTATGTTGGATGCAATAAAGGTTCCCTTTCAGTCGAGAACGTCAGACGTAGTCGACGTCGACTGAAATGGGATCACGTCTAGGGAGCCAATCCTCTTCGATTACTATTGAACAGGCCAATGGAATTGGCGTGCGTGACTCGCATCACACACTCCGCCCCCGCCGAGCGGGCACAAATACGGAAGTGGATGCACGCACCAGTTGCCTTTCGCTTCGGAGCCGATCGTTTGATTTCTCTGAAGATTGCTGTTGTTTACAACGAGCGAGTGTGTCGGTGTTCTTCTGGAAGACTCTCCCAGTGCTGGTGGTTTCTACAGCGCGAGTGCAGCGGTGATCGCGAGCTTTGAGCTCTCAACTGCTGTTTTAACAGCAACAAATTTCTGTTTGTTTATGTTTGTTGACGGTTGGTTAGAGGGCTTAAAAGTGAGTGCTTCACTGTTTCAGTTCTCTGTTCAGTGTTGCCGCGGTCATTCCCCTGTGTGCTCCGGCACTGGTGATGGGTCCTATTTCCTGAAAGAGCAACACGGGTGCGTTTGCGTCTTTTTCAAGATGTCATTCCACCCGTGCGTTTCTGGATGCGGTCGTTCCCGGTTCCTCTATGACGGTCACAATTGTTGTATCACGTGTTTGGGCTTACAGCACGTTGAGGCAAGTTTTTGTGGATGGTTTATGTTCCCATTGCGGGAATATGACTGTCGCGGTGTTGAAATCGAGACTCGCCTTCGTCCGCGAAGCGCAAGTCCCCATTACCGCGCCCCGCCCTACGGGTGCCGCGTGGGATGGGTGATAGGAGGATAGTGTTGGATGTCTCGCCCGGATTACCATTCCCTGTGGGCTCCTCACTCCTCCCTTCCACTGCAGCCGTTGGAGTCCCCTGTGGAGCGTGCTGATCCATCTGTAATGGGTGGTTCAGCCGCTTTATCCGGGGCTCCCCACAGAGGGCAGGAAGCCGATTGCAGCATCGGAGGGTGAGCTGGCCTCTGGAGATGATGACTCGGCTGCGTTGTCTCCCTCTGGGAGCTTGACGTTGCCCGAGCTGGATCCAGAATTGTCAGCTGTGCTGAAACGGGCCGCCAAGGCTGCCAGGCTCGAGTGGAACTCTAAAGAAGAGAACCACCGTGTCCTGTTCAGTCTCGGTTGGATGATTGGTATCTCGGGGCGGGCCGTGCTCGGGGCGGGCCGCCCCAGTACCCTTCTTTTCCGAAGTGCATGAAGAACTTACTAGGTCGTGGACGGCACCTTTTACTGCCGAAAACTGACTGAGTGGTTCTTCCCCCTCGCTACCCTTGACGGAGGGGCGGTGAAGGGTTATGAGGTTATCCCTCCGGTGGGGCGGTCTGTCGTGACACAGGTGCACCTGTGCCCGGCAGCCGCTGCTTTTGGGGGGTTCCTCGTCTCCCCCCTAAGGCCTGTGAGTTTCGTCCGTTCTTAAGGGCAGGACTTACAGAGTCTGTGGGCAAGCCGCCTCCTCTTTGTGTGTCATGACGTTGCTACAGGTCTATCAGGCCAGGGCGCTCATGGACATGCTCAAGGGTGGACCAGACCGTGCGCTCATAGGTGAGCTCCGCACTGCATCCGACCTCGCCCTCCGGGGCATGGGTGTCGTGGCGTGCGCGATCGGTCTGGCGATGTCCACATTAGTGGTTCAGGAGCGCCATTGTTGGCTCAGCCTGGTTGATATGGCGGATGCGGACAAGGTTCGGTTCCTGGTCTCCCCAGTTTCCCAGGTTGGCCTGGTCGGTGAAGCGACAGAGAACTGCACCCAACAGTTCTCTGCTGCCTAAGCGCAGATGGAGGTCTTCCGGCACATCCTGCACCGGCGGCCCGCTGCTGCCTTCACCCGCCACCGGTGGCAGTTCCTCCGTCTGCTCGTCGCCGAGGGCGTTCCCCGGTCGTGACTCTCGCTGGGCCTCCGCAGCAGCCTTCACCTAGGCCTCAGCATGGAGCCGACCGCAGCGGGGACACCCAGCCCGCTCCAGGCGCTGCCAAGCCAGGTGGCAAGCGACAGCGTAAGCTTTCTGAGCAGGCCGCTCAGGGTTGAAGGAAGGTGCTCTTGAAGTTGGTCACTCCCTCCCCCCGGGTGAGGCCGGGTGGAGTCTTTGTTGGTGCGTGTGTCTGTTCTGCCGCTTGTTCCCAAAAAAGAGCGGAGCAAGCGGTACCCACACTACAAAGAAAGAGCAAATTCCTTTGTTCCTGGGTCCCAAGAGGGTAAGTCTGGCGGTGTGTGACCTGTTTAACCTTGCACCCCTCAGCCCCCTCTTGTTCGCCAGAACGGCCTCTGGGTGCGGTTCGAGGACCCGGTCATCTGCCTTCTCACGCATCCCTGGCCGTCTCATGGAGACAGGTAAGTGTCGTGCACCACACTCAGACCCTACTTCGGGCCGCCTTCGGGCCTTTCGAACCAGGTCCCTGTCTTCCACCTTGCTGCCCCACCTCGGGTATGTCTGTGGTCCCTGGCCCGGTTTGTGGAAGCCAAAAAATGTTTCCCAAACCGGTCCAGGTGGATCAGACTCGGCTGGCGATTCTTTTCGCTATAGGCTTCCGCCCAAGCTCAGTGATCTTTTGTCACACCTAAGTGTTGAGCACTGCTCCTGTCTTGTGTGCGCCATCGCTGTCTGGCGAAGGACACGATGTAGCCGTTCCTCCAGCCGATATGAAGGCTGGCTTCTTGAGCCTGTACCTCATTGTACCCTTGAGGGGTGGGTTCATGACTATCTTGGTCCTGTGTTAATTGAACGGGCCTCCGTTTAATTTTTCACAGAGATGCATTTCCAAATGCTCCGTCCCCAAGATTAGTCTGCAGCTTTTGACCTGAGAGACATGTACTTCAGATCTGTATCCTTCCGCACCACAGGCCATCCTGTGTTCGTGCGTCCGAAGGGTGTGAAGTGTCAGTACAAGTCCTACCCTTCAAGTGCTCATAGCCAGTTGGGTCCTCAGGTCTACTGGAAAAGAGTGTACTCGTCCACAGACTGAGTATCTCTTTTCTAGTTTGGAGATGGATTCGGCCACCGCATCTCTGAGAAAAGACGAGTGTGTGGATGGTTAGTGCTCTTTAGAGGCTCCTGGGGTATGGTAGTTGCAGCCAGTCGGCTTCCTCCATATAATACCGCTTCAGCACTGACTTCATGGCCGAGTCCCGAGGTGACCGTGGCAGAGCTGCACGCTCCGTGTGAAAACACCCTGGCCTGCTGCCAAACCCTCAGTCCGTAACAGCTGGGCCTTTTGAACGAGTGTCCATCCTTGCCGGCTGAGGGGCCACGTACAAAGGGCATGCAGTAACGGAGGTCTGGGCGGCCCTCCGACTGCATTGGCATTCATTGTCTACACTGCGACTGTTGCCCTACGCTTTCCTTGCATGTTACAAGCCCGTCACCTCCTCCTTGGAGTCTGAAGCTTCTGAGGTCGCTTCATTCCACTATTTCTTCCGGCTGCTCAACCGTGCCGCCAACGAGCCTCACGACAGCCTATGGCCAGGGAGAGTGGAGACTCCATCCCCAGGCGGTCCAGCTGGGCAGGGACCACTTCGGGGACGCACAGTTACATCTGTTGCCTTTCCGGATTCGTTCCTTTGCCAGTTGAATTTTTTCTGTCCGAGTGGACATCCCTT
Source organism: Semotilus atromaculatus (assembly GCA_031834385.1). Lineage (NCBI taxonomy): Eukaryota > Metazoa > Chordata > Actinopteri > Cypriniformes > Leuciscidae > Semotilus > Semotilus atromaculatus. Next base: position 8,246,925 of record JAULUF010000014.1, read on the forward strand.
GGACAGACACTGGCTTTCAGCTGCCCCCGGGGCCCCGCAGAAATGCGTTCCCCAGTGAGCCTTCTTAAGCGGCTGTGCGATTCATTGTTGCTTGCGCCCTTTTAAGTCAGTGACTTTTATCACACTCAGGTGTTGAGCAGGGATGCTCCTGAGCTCAGTGAATTTCATCACACTCAGGTGTTGAGCAAAAATGCTCCTGAAGCTCAGTGATATTCTTCACACCTAGTGTTGAGTAAGGCTCCTGTCTGGTGCGCGCAGGTCGCTTGCACGTACTGTGCTAGGTCAGGAGTGGAGCAGGTCTTGATAGTTGCCCCTTATTGGCCCAACCAGACCTATTCTCCCCTCGACAGCCCTTCCTGACTTCCCCTAAAAACATTCTCAGGGACGGGGTATGATGGCACCCGCGTTCGAACCTCTGGAGGATTTCAGGTCGGTCTTAAAATTGGACGCGGTGGTTCAGGTAGCTACCACAGGATTATGTGGTAGTCACCATCACTTCTGCGGTAGCATTCCCTGTACAGGAAGTTATGCTTACGGCAATTAGAAGTCAAACCTATTCGTTGAGTGAGTCTTCTCTCCGTGAGGAGATCCTGAAAGCGTTCGGTCATTCAGTGCTCTCTTTCCTGCAAGATGGGTTGGAGTTGGGCTGTTCCCTCCACCCTCAAAATGGTGTTGCCTCTATTTTTTGACGCACATTATGATGCAGTAGCATGGGAAGCACGTCCTGATCGTCATGTTCCTGAGGGGAGCAAGGGAAATGAATCCCCTTGCACCCCTCTTTATCCTCTTGGGCCTTTTCTCTGGTGCTACTGCACTGCAGAGTCTGCCCCTGAACCACTGTAGGCAGTGAGTTAAAAATTCTGTTTTAATAAACAGTTCTCCTGCTCGCCTGGTTTCTACTAGAGGGTAGGGACTTGCTCGCTTTCGGTCAACGAGTTGTGCCTGGAATTTGGGCCGGCTAACTCTCACAAGTTGAGACCCCGGCCTGGATATGTGCCCAAGGTTCCTACCTCTCCCTAAAGGTGGGACCAGGTAGTGAGCCTGCAAGCGCTGCCTGGAGGAGGCAGACCCAGCCCTGGCTTCTCAATTCTTGCTCCAGTAGAGTACTCCTTAGCTGAACCCTGTCGAGTTCCTCCATACCCTTCGGCTACGGACGTGGCGGAACGTCCGAAGCTAGGCTTATCACTCGTATGCACTGGTGGAACTTGTGTTAGGCTGGGTCCATATGTTGTGATCCCTACGGCGATCCCATATGTGTATTCTTCCACGGTACGGCTCCCTCAGCGAGCCCGTGTCTTCCCGTGGCAGAGTTTGCTCTGCCGTCACTGTTTGGTGAGTACTCCCCCCTGTCATAGGCTGGAGCCACCTCAGTGACATTCCATATGTTGTACTGCATGGTCATCCACCCAGTTCATATGTGTATTTCCACATGTTACCTCCTTGAGCAGGATGTGGTTTCCGCAGCGTCCCTTCCTTCCATGTATAGGGAACGCTTTCCCAGTGATCCTGCAGGAACAGCAGTGACTTCCTGGCCTGAGCGCCTGTCCCGTCTCCTTAAATCGGGGGGATCAGGTGGCTCTGTCTAGGCACTGGAAGGTGGCAGCACTAGTGGTGTTTTCAAGGGGGGATCCCATTTCAGTCGACGTCGACTACGTGTGACGTTCTCGACTGAAAGGGAACGTCCTGGTTGAGGACGTAGTCCCTTTGCCACTTCTGCTGGACCACCGCTGACTCCGCTGGCCGATCGGCTCCTCAGCGAAAAAAGCAACTGGTGCGTGCATCCACTTCCGTATTTGTGCCCGCTCGGCGGGGGCGGAGTGTGTGATGCGAGTCACGTACGCCAATTCCATTGGCCTGTTCAATAGTAATCGAAGAGGATTGGCTCCCTAGACGTGATCCCATTTCAGTCGACGTCGACTACGTCCTCCGTTCCCTCCTTCAGGGAACGGTGGGTTGCATACGCAACCAGGACGTTCTGTCACATTTACTGTTCTGCCAAGCTACTTGGCTTTAAAAGTTACTTCTGTGTGAGCTGTGCTTCATACAGTTCTACACTACTGACAACAGATAATGGACCTTTAATGCTCATGAAATTTGCTGAAATTTTGCCAATGTGACCACAATTTTATGATTATTTGTAATTATTATTAAACCAATAATTTACCAGTAACACTACCCTATCAAAAACAAACAACCAGCTCAGAACCTTCCAAAAAAGACACTTTATATTAGCTTAATACTAGGAAATGAAATATACTGTTTAGCATAAATCCGACGATTTGCACTGCTATGTTAACCTGACCCTTTTTGTCCCTGTGGACAGACACATCTCGTAAACCCAAGGTGGATGAGAAGGAGGGGCAGATGTACCTGTTTATGTCTCGCAGCGAGATGGAAGCTGACATTAAATGTGGCCGTTTTCTGGAGCACGGGGAATACGATGCAAACCTGTACGGCACCAAGATCGACTCCATCCATGAGATCGTGGACTCCGGCAAGATTTGCATTCTGGATGTCAATCCGCAGGTGCCCTTTGAAATGTTCTATATCCTATTTACAATGACTGTTCTCAGAAGATAAATACAACTAATGCATGATGCTGTGAAAGTCTATGGGGACATTTTCCAGCAATGCAAATAAATATTACATTTATACAGTTATCACCCCATTTAATATGCTTTTTATTGGATTCATTCTGCTCCTACAGGCACTCAAAGTTCTGCGAACAGCCGAGTTTCTTCCATATGTGGTGTTCATTGAAGCCCCAAACTTTGAGGTTCTGAAAGACATGAACAGATCTGCCATCGAGTCTGGTGTCGTGACTAAACAGATGACGGTAATTCCTTTTCCTTTTTTGCATAACAGCAGTCTATGTGGGCTAAACTGTGGATTATTTACCATCGCTTTGGCACAAAATGCATGCAATGACTAGGTTTTCTTTTTTAGATTAAATGAATTATTTTCTCACTTAAACACAACCACCGCCAAACCTCTATGTACCTACAGGCCAATTTGCACGTTTACCTAGTCTTTTCAAAATGGTTAAACTTAAGTTAAAAACTTAACATAATACAAAACTGAACATGACAGCCATTTGCAACCTGTTATAAGTGTTTTTTAGGTCGGCGTTTTACGAGTGATAAAGTGTGTTTGTTGGATGACGGTCTTTGCTACTGGTATGGAAGAATAAATTGATTTTGAGATGTGTGAAGTGTTTTGGTAGTTTTAGTGCATTTTGAACGTGAAATGAACTGCTGTGCCAAGAAGAACACTGTGCTCTCGCATTTAAATGTAGTTTTGAAAGAGTTACTCAAGTATGTGTCCTAGCGATTAATAAAAATCAGTTGAGTTCCCTCAATGTTGACAATATTAGTGTCTCTCTAGGACTCGGAACTCAAGCGGACTGTGGACGAGAGCGAAAGGATCCAGAGGGCGTACAGTCACTATTTTGACCTGAGCATTGTGAACGATAACCTCGACGGAGCGTACCGCAGCCTCAAGAGGGCGCTAGACAGACTCAATACAGACCACCAGTGGGTTCCTGTCAGCTGGGTCTTCTGAGAGCAATTCACCAGTTGGGTTCTTCTCACAGTGGCTAGAGTCTAGTTAACTGCTGTAATCTATGTGAACTTGCCCGTTCTTTAGATTTTTTGCACAGAAAATCATGACAATACAAAGCTAGTTTATTATTTTGTAAAAAGAAAAAAACCTGAACTGATCTGTATATCTGTATTTGTTTTAAAGGAGTTCTGTACAGTGCTGTATGTTTGTTATTCCTGTTAGAGTAGGGCTGTATATTTGTATAGAAACTGTAGAATATGTTTTAGCACCCTACGTTACAATGAAGATATTCAGAAACATGTTGGATGTATCAATGCTATATGATTACGTAGTGTTTTGCAGGGATTGTTTAGTTTCAATGTATTAATAGCAGAATTGAAGAGTGTTTTGGCGTGTTTACGGTTGTGTCATGTTCTCCTGCATGTTCTGATTTGTGTCTTTTCTTGTAACATCTGTTAGTTTAAAATCGATTTCAGTTCAGAAACCAACAGCCAAATATTTAACAAAATATGTAATTTGAAATGGATTAGACTGTGCATTATAAAAGGTTCAAAGATTTAAATGTTATTATTCCATTCCAAAACTTCTAGAATACTTCTTTGTGACTAATCAATCGCAGCGTTCTGCAGTCATATATTTTTCTATAATGACTTAAAACTATATAATTGACAGTTGCCCCAGGAAAGTGATTTCCTACAGATGTACTATTCACTGTGTCTCTTGTATCACTCCACACACTCTTTCTTCTCACATAATAAAAGATAATCAACTTAAATCAATAGTTCATGGCCATTTATTTATTTGGTGAGTAGCAATGTAATATGTTCATATTAAGAGTTTGCGAAATGTGCAGATGTATCACAATAAAGAAATTAAATACAATTGATATTACTATTCATTGAATTCAAATGTATTTGATTAAATAACCACAGATATGTGAGTTAAGCTACTTTCATTTAATTATGGATCATTTAATAATTAAATAAGTCAACCAGGTTCTGCAAGTATACAAAACAGCGTAATTGCGTGCATGAATGGGGTTTGACTACCTGTGAGGTCCAAAATGTTCTCACTAATATATGCCTGCTGAAACCTGCTTAACACAGACTGAGCTGGACCTCACGAGGCCTAATCAGGTTTCTAATGTATAAAAATGTGTGTAGCCTATGCGCAGATTTGAACTTGGAGTTTGTGTACGCATCAACGTTCATATAAAAGGGTCATTGTACAAAAACTTCCACTTTTGGTATGGCAAGATTTATTTTTCTAACATTTAAACTTACACCACATTATTAGATTACCCTTTGACTTTATGAATACGCATAAATGACAGCTTAATGATTTTTTATATTTTTTGTGCATTTATTTAAAGACCACATGTACCATTTTTTGGTCACTGGTGTTACCTTACTTCTTTGGCAATATTAAATGTTTTTATGAAATATTATTTCACATTTTTTCCAGCACATGTAGTCAGAGTTATCAAAAAAATTATAATAATGCAACAAATAAGGAGATTATGTTTTATTTATTTTAATCAGGTTTGTTAAAAGTGTGCTTGAATGAGGTTAGTTTGCGCAACCTTGTATTTGCTATAACAATGAAAATATTTTAAAACCAGTTAAAATCAAGTAATGATGCAATCCTTTAAACCTTACATTTTGAGTGTAGCAGAATTAAATGGATGTAAAATTATTATCATGTCACATGTGGCATTGTATTTAATGTGACAGAAAAAAAAGACAGTAACACCAGTGACACAATGAATCACCAATGACATGCAAAAGACCAAAGATCATTATTCTTCTACTATAACAGAGACAATTTATATAGTAGTATTTAGGGCTGCAACTAATGGTTATTTTGTGGATTAATTATTATTTTTTAGATTAATCTATTGATGATTTTCTAAAAGTAAATTAATCCTAATATATCACCGTATCAAAGATGGTGATGTCCATAACGCCAGGAGGATTATTTATTAAATAAATTAGTCTTAAAGCGTTATTTCATTCGTCAGATATTTTAAACAACCAACAACGACTTTAAACGCTTTGTAACCGAGTGCAGAGAGTACGTCTGAGCCACACGCCTCGTGGCAGCTCCGGTGAAGCTTCGGATCATTTCTTGGTCTCCATGAGTAGGCTATTTACCCCTCATGATTACACAGGTCAGTGTGTCTCTTACATTATATGATGTTATACATTATATAATCTTGTATGCATGCTTCACTTTGGGGCAATGGGATGCATGGTGCTTTGCATCCAAAATGTTCAAACAAAAGCGCAGAGAGAGGAGGTAAAGGAAAACAAATAAATGGTTGAATTTCCATTGGAAATGTGACAATCATCTACTTTGCATGTTCACATTTTGTATTTACTGTTGAAGATAATCTAATTAACATTCATTACGGAAACCCCAAGCTAACTTTACACAGTAATCGAAATTATTTAACCCCCATTGCAAATCAGCTTTATTGGCAACATTTACAGACTTTCAGCTATTTGCAGTGAACAAATCAAACAAAAGTAATTAAAATAGCTCAACACAACAAATGTTTCAGTTTTTTTTTTTTTTTTTTTGGCTTCTTCCATAAAGGTCAGCTCATCGTCCTTATCCTTAGTGTAGTTGTAACCACTGTAACCGTTTGGTCAAGTCACTCTTGTTTACTTCAACCATGAGGAAAGAGCTGATTCCATTAAATGTGATGTTCATTCCTTTGCTCACACTGATTAATTCTGTTCACAAGTACACAGTGTTCTCTGTCTCCATAGACAGGATGATGAATTGCACTGTTGGAGGGATTTGGTAGCCTACACTCACCTAAAGGATTATTAGGAACACCATACTAATACTGTGTTTGACCCCCTTTCACCTTCAGAACTGCCTTAATTCTACGTGGCATTGATTCAACAAGGTGCTGAAAGCATTCTTTAGAAATGTTGGCCCATATTGATAGGATAGCATCTTGCAGTTGATGGAGATTTGTGGGATGTACATCCAGGGCACGAAGCTCCCGTTCCACCACATCCCAAAGATGCTCTATTGGGTTGAGATCTGGTGACTGTGGGTGCCATTTTAGTACAGTGAACTCATTGTCATGTTCAAGAAACCAGTTTGAAATGATTCGAGCTTTGTGACATGGTGCATTATCCTGCTGGAAGTAGCCATCAGAGGATGGGTACATGGTGGCCATAAAGGGATGGACATGGTCAGAAACAATGCTCAGGTAGGCCGTGGCATTTAAATGATGCCCAATTGTCACTAAGGGGCCTAAAGTGTGCCAAGAAAACATCCCCCACACCATTACACCACCACCACCAGCCTGCACAGTGGTAACAAGGCATGATGGATCCATGTTCTCATTCTGTTTACGCCAAATTCTGTCTCTACCATCTGAATGTCTCAACAGAAATCGAGACTCATCAGACCAGGCAACATTTTTCCAGTCTTCAACTGTCCAATTTTGGTGAGCTCTTGCAAATTGTAGCCTCTTTTTCCTATTTGTAGTGGAGATGAGTGGTACTCGGTGGGGTCTTCTGCTGTTGTAGCCCATCCGCCTCAAGGTTGTGCGTGTTGTGGCTTCACAAATGCTTTGCTGCATACCTCGGTTGTAACGAGTGGTTATTTCAGTCAAAGTTGCTCTTCTATCAGCTTGAATCAGTCGGCCCATTCTCCTCTGACCTCTAGCATCAGCAAGGCATTTTCGCCCACAGGACTGCCGCATACTGGATGTTTTTCCTTTTTCACACCATTCTTTGTAAACCCTAGAAATGGTTGTGCGTGAAAATCCCAGTAACTGAGCAGATTGTGAAATACTCAGACCGGCCCGTCTGGCAACAACAACCATGCAACGCTCAAAATTGCTTAAATCACCTTTCTTTCCCATTCTTACATTCAGTTTGGAGTTCACGAGATTATCTTGACTAGGACCACACCCCAAAATGCATTGAAGCAACTGCCATGTGATTGGTTGATTAGATAATTGCATTAATGAGAAATTGAACAGGTGTTCCTAATAATCCTTTAGGTGAGTGTATATAGGATAATTCAATATTTCAAAACCTATTTGCATACAGCACAATACATTTTCAGATAGCAGTGATAATAACCTGTAATAACCTTTAAAAACACTAATAACAAATGGCATAATAATATGGCATAAGTTATAGAAATAAATATTTATGAATAGATATTTAGAGATTCATAGTTTTTCTGTACATTGTACCCATTTTGTACAAATCCAGTGAAACATGCATTAAATAAATGCACCAAAGAAGCTGCTTAGAAGTAGGTGTTTTTATTTTTTTGTCTGTATACATAAGGTCCACTGATAAAAGTTAAGTATAAGAAAAGTCTTTGGACTTAAATCTGTCATTAAAAAAATGTAAACAAACCTTTATCTGATGATGTTTTAGATGCAGGGTATTGTTGAAGAAAATGTATGAAATAGTGAATCAGTTGTATTAAATACCCATATATTGTGGAAAATGGGAATTACATATGTTGTTACAATGCTATCTCTTGGCTTAGTGTGTGAATTTAATCAGCCCAGTGACAGCAGATGAAAATGATCTGTTTATATAACACCAGTGCTAATTAATGTGTGTTGTCATTGACAAATAAATAAATACACAGTTTATATATATTTTTTTTCTTTTTATTTATTATTATACATGCATTCATAAAACACATGCACAAACACAATATAAATATTAAATATTTGAAATGACACAAAATTTAGTGAATAATTATGCTACATAAAAAGTCAATTTGCTCTAAGCTGCCTGGATCCGACTGTTGGTCCTTGACTTTGATTGACTTGTGCTGCTTTTTTAGTGGGGGTGACTGGTCCACACCTGTCCTGTTGAAGGAACATAATCATGTAATGCTGACTAGATTTAATAAGGGATTCTTAAAGAAAATCTATTGAGCCAAACTGCTTCTACCAATATGCTTCTACCAAATTTCAATATGAGGGGTCCGAATTGAAAACGATATGATTATCGTCCCAGATTAAATTACTTAAAAAGTGTTTAATAATTTCTAAATCTAAGTAAAACTGAGAGATCGGAGGGTCTAACCAATGCTCTTTTCCGGGTCTGCCGAGACTTGGGCTGAAGGCTCCTCTGAGTTCTTTGGTCCAGTTGTGAAGTGGTCATCTGATGGGCTTGATGGTTGTAGCTCCTTAGTTTAAGATTCTGCTTCACCTTGTTGTCAATTTTCACGCATAATTTTTGTGGAGGTGCCTGACACAGACCTAAATTGTCCTGTTGAGGGAACAGATACATGTATAATCGTGCAATGCTGGGCAGGTTCAATGAGTGCTTCTTAGACTAAGACTAAAGGTGTGTAAATCTTTTTAGCGTTTTGATGACAGAAAACATAGTAGCATGGTTAAAGGCAATGTTTTCTTTTTTGAATAAATCTTAAAATAAGTAAAAACAAGAGAAAGAAGGGACTTACAGAAGCTTCAGTGCTCCATGGACAGACCCTCTTTCTCCAACTGGGCATGGGTGCTGCCTGGGGAGACCCGGGAAGTTGCTGTGGGGAACACGGTGGAACAACTGTTCTCTGTGGGGTATTGGCAGGCACAAACAGTCCCTTTGAGATTTTCTGCTGCTGCTCCCACTTTTCCATCTGCTGCCAGGGGTTCCTGAGGCTTGCAGATGACTTAAGCACTTGTGCATTTTGCAAATGCTGCCTCAGCAGCTCAGGGTTTTTATGATTTCTCCAGTCGGAGATCTTGTCAATAGCGGGTTCTCCCTGTGCAAGACAGGCGCTATCTTCAGAGAAGGGGCTAGAGGCTTCTGCTGCAGTTGCTCCCGTCTCAAGAGCTCAGCGATGTTTCGCCCATCTGCGATCTTGTCTGGCATGGGTGCTCCATGTGGGGAGCATGCGAGCAACTTTGAGGCAGCCAGAGGTGTCCTCTGTAGAGACTTGACAGGGTTGGCCAATTCAAAAGAGGCTTTTTGCAATTGTTTTGTCAGATGCCCAGGGATCTTGAGTTTTCCTCTTTGTTGGGACCCGAGGCACTCAGCAGGCACAGGTGCTATCTGTGGCATTTTCTGCCTCCATGTTCTCCTCTGGGCTTTCTCAGATGGATCACTGTAGACCAGGGATGAGGGGTGGTCCCCTTTTTTATAACTGTTTTGCTGGGACCTGATGAGCAAACATTCTCCCTGTGTGGACCTGTCAGACCCAGGTCCTCCCTGTTTGAACCTGGAGGGTACAGGTGTACCCTGTTTGGACCTGGCTGGCACATGTGCTCCCTGTTTGGATCTGGAGGGCACAGGTGCATCCTGTGTAGATCTGGAGGGAAAAACTGCACCCCGTTTGTACCTGGCATCCTGTGTGGATCTGGAGGGCACAACTGCACCCTGTTTGGACCTGGCTGACACAGGTGCTCCCTGTGTGTGTATCTGGAGGGCACAGGTGTATCCTGTGTGTATCTGGAGGGCACAACTGTACCCTGTTTGTACCTGGCATCCTGTGTGTATCTGGAGGGCACAGGTGCATCCTGTGTAGATCTGGAGGGCACATCTGCACCCTGTTTGTACCTGGCATCCTGTGTGGATCTGGAGGGCCCAACTGCACCCTGTTTGGACCTGACTGGCACAGGTGCTCCCTGTGTGTATCTGGAGGGCACAGGTGTATCCTGTGTGGATCTAGAGGGTACAGGTGCATCATGTGTAGATCTGGAGGGCACAACTGCACCCTGTTTGTACCTGGCATCCTGTGTGTATCTGGAGGGCACAGGTGCATCCTGTGTAGATCTGGAGGGCACAACTGCACCCTGTTTGTACCTGGCATCCTGTGTGGATCTGGAGGGCACAGGTGCATCCTGTGTGGATCTGGAGGGCACAACTGCACCCTGTTTGGACATGACTGGCACAGGTGCTCCCTGTGTGTATCTGGAGGGCACAGGTGTATCCTGTGTGGATCTAGAGGGTACAGGTGCATCATGTGTAGATCTGGAGGGCACAACTGCACCCTGTTTGTACCTGGCATCCTGTGTGTATCTGGAGGGCACAGGTGCATCCTGTGTAGATCTGGAGGGCACAACTGCACCCTGTTTGTACCTGGCATCCTGTGTGGATCTGGAGGGTACAACTGCACCCTGTTTAGACCTGGCTGGCACAGGTGCTCCCTGTGTGTATCTGGAGGGCACAGGTGTATCCTGTGTGGATCTAGAGGGTACAGGTGCATCATGTGTAGATCTGGAGGGTACAACTGCACCCTGTTTGTACCTGGCATCCTGTGTGTATCTGGAGGGCACAGGTGCATCCTGTGTAGATCTGGAGGGCACAACTGCACCCTGTTTGTACCTGGCATCCTGTGTGGATCTGGAGGGCACAACTGCACCCTGTTTGTACCTGGCATCCTGTGTGTATCTGGAGGGCACAGGTGCATCCTGTGTAGATCTGGAGGGCACAACTGCACCCTGTTTGGACCTGGCTGGCACAGGTGCTCCCTGTGTGTATCTGGAGGGCACAGGTGTATCCTGTGTGGATCTAGAGGGTACAGGTGCATCATGTGTAGATCTGGAGGGTACAACGGCACCCTGTTTGTACCTGGCATCCTGTGTGGATCTGGAGGGCACAACTGCACCCTGTTTGGACCTGGCTGGCACAGGTGCTCCCTGTGTGTATCTGGAGGGCACCGGTGTATCCTGTGTGTATCTGGAGGGCACAACTGCACCCTGTTTGTACCTGGCATCCTGTGTGTATCTGGAGGGCACAGGTGCATCCTGTGTAGATCTGGAGGGCACATCTGCACCCTGTTTGTACCTGGCATCCTGTGTGGATCTGGAGGGCCCAACTGCACCCTGTTTGGACCTGACTGGCACAGGTGCTCCCTGTGTGTATCTGGAGGGCACAGGTGTATCCTGTGTGGATCTAGAGGGTACAGGTGCATCATGTGTAGATCTGGAGGGCACAACTGCACCCTGTTTGTACCTGGCATCCTGTGTGGATCTGGAGGGCACAGGTGCATCCTGTGTGGATCTGGAGGGCACAACTGCACCCTGTTTGGACATGACTGCACAGGTGCTCCCTGTGTGTATCTGGAGGGCACAGGTGTATCCTGTGTGGATCTAGAGGGTACAGGTGCATCATGTGTAGATCTGGAGGGCACAACTGCACCCTGTTTGTACCTGGCATCCTGTGTGTATCTGGAGGGCACAGGTGCATCCTGTGTAGATCTGGAGGGCACAACTGCACCCTGTTTGTACCTGGCATCCTGTGTGGATCTGGAGGGCACAACTGCACCCTGTTTGTACCTGGCATCCTGTGTGTATCTGGAGGGCACAGGTGCATCCTGTGTAGATCTGGAGGGCACAACTGCACCCTGTTTGGACCTGGCTGGCACAGGTGCTCCCTGTGTGTATCTGGAGGGCACAGGTGTATCCTGTGTGGATCTAGAGGGTACAGGTGCATCATGTGTAGATCTGGAGGGTACAACGGCACCCTGTTTGTACCTGGCATCCTGTGTGGATCTGGAGGGCACAACTGCACCCTGTTTGGACCTGGCTGGCACAGGTGCTCCCTGTGTGTATCTGGAGGGCACCGGTGTATCCTGTGTGTATCTGGAGGGCACAACTGCACCCTGTTTGTACCTGGCATCCTGTGTGTATCTGGAGGGCACAGGTGCATCCTGTGTAGATCTGGAGGGCACATCTGCACCCTGTTTGTACCTGGCATCCTGTGTGGATCTGGAGGGCCCAACTGCACCCTGTTTGGACCTGACTGGCACAGGTGCTCCCTGTGTGTATCTGGAGGGCACAGGTGTATCCTGTGTGGATCTAGAGGGTACAGGTGCATCATGTGTAGATCTGGAGGGCACAACTGCACCCTGTTTGTACCTGGCATCCTGTGTGGATCTGGAGGGCACAGGTGCATCCTGTGTGGATCTGGAGGGCACAACTGCACCCTGTTTGGACATGACTGCACAGGTGCTCCCTGTGTGTATCTGGAGGGCACAGGTGTATCCTGTGTGGATCTAGAGGGTACAGGTGCATCATGTGTAGATCTGGAGGGCACAACTGCACCCTGTTTGTACCTGGCATCCTGTGTGTATCTGGAGGGCACAGGTGCATCCTGTGTAGATCTGGAGGGCACAACTGCACCCTGTTTGTACCTGGCATCCTGTGTGGATCTGGAGGGTACAACTGCACCCTGTTTAGACCTGGCTGGCACAGGTGCTCCCTGTGTGTATCTGGAGGGCACAGGTGTATCCTGTGTGGATCTAGAGGGTACAGGTGCATCATGTGTAGATCTGGAGGGTACAACTGCACCCTGTTTGTACCTGGCATCCTGTGTGTATCTGGAGGGCACAGGTGCATCCTGTGTAGATCTGGAGGGCACAACTGCACCCTGTTTGTACCTGGCATCCTGTGTGGATCTGGAGGGCACAACTGCACCCTGTTTGTACCTGGCATCCTGTGTGTATCTGGAGGGCACAGGTGCATCCTGTGTAGATCTGGAGGGCACAACTGCACCCTGTTTGGACCTGGCTGGCACAGGTGCTCCCTGTGTGTATCTGGAGGGCACAGGTGTATCCTGTGTGGATCTGGAGGGCACAACTGCACCCTGTTTGTACCTGGAATCCTGTGTGTATCTGGAGGGCACAACTGCACTCTGTTTGTACCTGGCATCCTGTGTATATCTGGAGGGCACAGGTGCATCCTGTGTAGATCTGGAGGACACAGCTGCACCCTGTTTGGACCTGGCTGGCACAGGTGCTCCCTGTGTGTATCTGGAGGGCACAGGTGTATCCTGTGTGGATCTGGAGGGCACAACTGCACCCTGTTTGTACCTGGCATCCTGTGTGGATCTGGAGGGCACAACTGCACCCTGTTTGTACCTGGCATCCTGTGTGTATCTGGAGGGCACAGGTGCATCCTGTGTAGATCTGGAGGGCACAACGGCACCCTGTTTGGACCTGGCTTGCACAGGTGCTCCCTGTGTGTATCTGGAGGGCACAGGTGTATCCTGTGTGGATCTGGAGGGCACAACTGCACCCTGTTTGTACCTGGCATCCTGTGTGGATCTGGAGGGCACAACTGCACCCTGTTTGTATCTGGCATCCTGTGTGTATCTGGAGGGCACAGGTGCATCCTGTGTAGATCTGGAGGGCACAACTGCACCCTGTTTGTACCTGGCTGGCACAGGTGCTCCCTCTGTGGATCTGGCAGAAAAAGGTGCTCCCTGCGTCCTATTCTGCCTCCACTGCCTTGTGGTCTTCAGTGTAACATCTGAGAAGCCTGATTGCTGGGACTGAGCCTTCTCAGATGTGTCACTGAAGACCAGGGATGTGGGGCATGAAGTATCTCCTGCCTCCCCTGTTCCCCAACACTGGCCTGAGATGAGGTCCCCATACATAGGCTCATCAGATATGGGGTCTGAAACCTCCATGATTGCCCACCACCGCCCCGCAGCAAGGGCCATACTGAGCTCATCTGAGAATTCAGCAGATGAGGACTGCTCTGCACTCTCAAAAATGGTGGGCATGGTTGACATACTCATAATGATGTTAAATTTGATGATGAAAGATGATCTACAAGTGAACAATATACTTTTGCAATCTATATCTGTGAAACACTATAAAAAAAAGAGAAAAGGAAGGGATGAGCTGAGTAAACTTACAGTAAAGCTAAATACTGAAAGCTTGTTTTCTTAAGCCCAACGTATACTAATGTCGTCCGCACTCTGCAATTTTTGTAATCTGAGGGTCCACGGACACCTTTGTGCAGCCCAATCTTTGTGTTTGCAATGACGGTGCATGTACAATAATGCATACGAAGAATGAAGAATGCTGACACAACTCAGCGCTGCTTGTAGAGTATAAAAAGCATGTGCTGTGCATGTGTCGAACTTGTCCATCCCTTAATTGCTGTGCAGACAAGACTGGGTGTGAGATGAAGCGGAAAGAAGAAAACACCTGGGCCTTTAGTTTTCTAAAAAAATTAATAAAAAAATTGAGGTTATAAAGTGTATGCCCATTGGCGGTCCATCAGAGTCAAGGGTGGCTAAGAGAATCATTAAAATGTCTCCAAAAATCAATGAAGCTGAAAAAGTTACATTTTATTTACGATTTCTTTATTAATGTGCAAAACTCAGATGCACATAATGTAAAAGTATATAATAATGTTCTATGTCCCGCAGGCAAATTTTATCGACTTCACAAATCAGCTTAAGGACAATAAGCTTTCAGTATCACTTCAATGTGTAATTAGATCTGCTATTGGTTGGTCAATGAAAAATAAATTAATATCAACAATTATAGAAAAAATGGTTCGATCATTCTTGATTTAGCTAACGTTACATATCAGCTCAGCCTCCGATTTCCACACAATCTGCCAAGTGTGTATGCCTATTTATTTGTCTAACCTAAATGTACAGTAAATCGAGACAATATTCCAATGTTTAAGCAGATTCTTATACGAGTTGTGAAAAGATTAAAATTCAAATTCCCAACCCCTGTGTAAAAAGCATACTCACACACACTCGCCGACTCGCTACAAAAATGCACAAAGCCGCTGCAGTCAATAAACTCACCGAACGTTCTAAGGAATGCGGCGATCATTATGACGTTAATCGACCACACGAGTCTGAGTCATGGAAGACCTAGGATGTTTAGTTGGATTAAAACTTGCAATACAAATACAAAGTGACTAAGCATTTTTAATTTACGATTATTGTTTATTATTGATATTATTTTTAGCATTTGCAGCTTATGCATAAACGGGAGCAAGTAAAGCTGCAGATGGGCGCATGTTTATCATTAAGCATAACTCAACAAAACTTAGTCAACAGATATAAAAATAAATAAATACACAAACATTTCTAATAAGCCTACATATAATAAATAAAACTACAAAAAAGCTCCGGTAACAATTGTTTTTTTCTAAGCTAATAATAGCCTATCCTAAGCATATAATATCAGAGGAGGAAGAGTGCTTTCCCGAACAGCAGCACGATATTGATTTTATACAATAATAAAAAAAAGCCTATACTTTAAGGCTACATTTTGATATCGCCTACGAATAGCCTAGTTCCAAATAAATCGTTGCACGTCCTTGACCTGAAACCTTTCCTGCAGTTTTGCGCCTTGAGATGCTCTCTGAAGCGCAGACAGAGGAGCCGAAACATAACGATGTAGGCTTATCTTGTACAAAAACCTGCTTGAGCTTTATGTTTATTTTATTACAATAGCCTATTGATTGAAAAACGGCCTTAGATGTTGAGTAGCCTATTCAAATTCAGCTTTCCATCGAAAATCTGCGCTGATTACGAACAGGGAGAGCAGGTTAACATTAACATTTCGTTTACAGCTGAATATTAATTATTATGGGCTGTTGGTGGTGCTTGAGACTATATATTTGTCATTTTGTGAAGGCTATAGCCTATGATAATTGCATTAGGTCCAAAATCGGTCTGAATGCGATGAGGCAATTTCCTACTTGCCTGTCAATGTGTAGGCCTATTTATTACAAACCTCTACACACCCTGCAGAGTTTTGCTTCAACCCTAATCAAACACACCTGAACAAACTAATCAAGGTCTGAAGGGTTATAGAAAGCTACAGGCAGGGCAGGGGAGTTTTTATCACGGTTGGAGCAAAACTGGCCTTTAATAAGGGATGAAAAATCTCAGGAGCTGACTTGATCCCAAATGGAATAATGACAATATCTTCCCCTGGTCTAGGGTGTTCGCGTTTATATATGAATGATCTTGTGGTCTTGTAGCTTCAGAGATCAGCAATATAGCAGAAGTGGAAGGATGTGAGTATGGTCTCAGTCTCAGATGAGAAGTTTTGACTCGTTGCGGAGGAAACTGCTAAAGATGCTGAACAGCAGGTGGTTGATCTTTGGCAAAGGTGGATCGAAGGCAGTTGTTCACAATATTTTCCAATAAGGGCAGAACTGAATGTTGTTTATGCTGTTGCGAAAAAACAGAATTGTCATTCCAGTGTCGTTGAGCACTAACAGAGCAATCGCTCCAGGATTCGGTTTAATCGAACCGGACGCTGGTGTAAACGCACCCTTTTAGTGTGGTTCAATGGAATAAGTTTGAACGCTGCCACCCGTACTGTTGCGCACCAAACAAGCAGACCGCTGAAAAGATGGGTCTCTGTCCACTTCTAAACGAACTCGAGATCTAGTGCGGTTCGAATGATATATCAACACAACACGGAACAAAGACATGTATAGGAAACCAAAACCAGGAAGATGCGACCCTAAAAAGGACAGATCTAGAACCGCGTTTTTAGAATTCCGTGTCATGTGCCAGACACTGCGAAAGACGTGAGCGCAATGGTTAAACACATCTGGTTTGTGTTTAGGCCTACATTGAAAACCAGTGGAAATCTATCCTCTCTGAAATTGCCTACCTTATATTACTGATAACTTACTGTATATAAAAACAGAAGTCTATGCAATGTATTTAGACAGGCTCAAACTAAGCAGACGTGTGTGTTTGTGGTTTACTTTTTCAAAATAACGTTTATTTAAAACGGAAGTTAAAAATGTGTTAAAACCATATTTAAGCTTTTTACAACAGACAACAATTTTCATGTACTCGTGTACGAAGTCATACTCAATCTCCAAAGAAACTTCAATGTTTTATTGAAAAGCTGCTGTACATTCACATGGAAAGCAGGGAGCATTGAGCCTATCTTACCGATGAGTGGAGATAATATGCAGCATCCTTACCCACAATACATCTCTTCTCATCTTAACTCACTTCATGAGGTAGTATTTATATATAGCAGATTAAAACTTCAAGTTGAACAGTATGGGTATTTTATGCAGTCAGACATTCAAGGTAATGATTAAAACAGCCTTAAAACAATAACTAATTAGGAGAAAGCACAGCATGTTTAGTCCTGGAATAAATAATCTATCCCGATAAGGATAAAATGAAGCTGAATTGTACCTGAATAATACCTGCTTTTGTCTACTGAAATCTCTCAATAATATTTATTTAAAATAATGTATATCATATAATTAATATAAATCTCGCTAGGAGCCATTTCTCAATACTTAAGTCACTTCCTCAAAACTCTTTACACAAACTATCAAAACAATTAGATGTTAGGAATCATTTTGTACTGTAATGTGAACATGGACTACATACTGCAGTAAATTATAAACATTAGAAAGAGTCATTATTTATTTATTTTTTACAAAAGAAAACGTATGATTTGTTATTGTTGTTATTGTTTTGACATCGTTGTTTTATGAGTGACAAAGTGTGTTTGTTGGTTGAAAACCGTTGCTGGTTTAAGTGTATGAAGTGATTTGGTAGTTTTGGATCATTTTAAATGTGAAATTAACTGCTGAGCCGAGATGAAGTAAAAAAAACAAACCTAAAAAAAAACGAATGGAAATACATTTCTAATATGTATTCTATTTCAATTTATCCCAGTTATTCAAGATTTGCATAAGTTATATCAGAATATGGTTAAACTTCAGCCATGCCAAGCTATGATTCACAAAAGCAGTAAACGTTCTTTTTTTAAGATAAGAATTATCTATGACGTAAAGCTCCTCTCCTTTGGGATTGTTGAGTAATCATATGTCAGACTTTGTCTTCTTAGTATGAACTTTCACAAACACATTTACAGATATGTAAAGATAAAATGTAATAGTTCTAGTTATTAAGTTATTCTAACACACATACACCCAGTCTATTGTTGATAGCTGGACGATTGTGATGGCAGAGGTGGGCTGTATGGTGGAGGAGGCATCTCTGAGTCTGGAGACACTTGAACATCAGAAATGTTGACTTTAAAGCTGGCCTATAAAACAAAAAATGATATTAAGGTCAAAACAGCATTTCAACATAGAGATTTACATTCTGTGGATAAAACCAGCCAAAGCTGTCCTAAGCTGCTCATAGCTGGTTCAAGCTAGTGTCCATATCTAACCTGCTGAAAAGGGCTAAAACCAGCTAACAGACAGAGACCAGCTAAGACCACTTCAGCCGTTTTCTTTTCTGGTGGCCGGGCAGGTGGATGGACAGAGATAGATAGATAGATAGATAGATAGATAGATAGATAGATAGATAGATAGATAGATAGATAGATCTGAGGTTCAGCTCATGAAAAATGGGGGCAAAAACAAAAGTGTTGAATTTATTATCTATCTATCTATCTAAGACTTTTTCTATGTACACAAAAGGCCTATTTTTCTCAAATAATATTGGTGTATCTATCTCTATCTACACTGAACAAAATTATAAACGCAACACTTTTGTTTTGCCCCCATTTTTCATGAGCTTAACTCAAAGACTAAGACTTTTTCTATGTACACAAAAGGCCTTCACAAATCTGTCTAAACCTGTGTTAGTGAGCACTTCTCCTTTGCCGAGATAGGTGTGGCAAATCAAGATGCTGATTAGACAGCATGATTATTGCACAGGTGTGCCTTAGGCTGGCCACAATAAAAGGCCACTCTAAAATGTGCAGTTTTATCAGACAGCACAATGCCACAGATGTCGCAGGTTTTGAGGGAGTGTGCAATTGGCATGCTGACTGCAGAAATGTCCACCAGAGCTGTTGCCCGTGAATTGAATGTTCATTTCTCTACTATAAGCCGTCTCCAAAGGCGTTTCAGAGAATTAGGCAGTACATCCAATCCGGCCTCACTACCGCAGATCACGTGTAACCACACCAGCCCAGGACCTCCGGGAAGCTCATCTGCATGCTTGTCGTCCTCATCGGGGTCTCAACCTGACTGCAGTTCGTCGTCGTAACCGACTTGAGTGGGCAAATGCTCACATTCGATGGCGTCTGGCACTTTGGAGAGGTGTTCTCTTCACGGATGAATCCCGGTTTTCACTGTACAGGGCAGATGGTAAACAGCGTGTATGGCGTTGTGTGGGTGATCGGTTTGCTGATGTCAACAATTTATGTTTTATTAACAAGGTTCGGGAGGAACACATTCTAATGATCAAACAATCAAGTCAGCCAGCTGTCAGCAATCAGTAATCAACTGGTCCACTCAATCAGCACAAATAAAGCCTATAAATACACACAGTCAACTCACCCATATTCCTCGACAGTTTTCAGCATCCCTCCACCACCCTATCTCCTCACACTTGCCTAGTTATCCCTAAACAGAGATACGGGGGAGTACTCTGGGTTCGGGCCCAATTTCCGAGCTCGGAGCCCTCCCCCCGGACAGCACGCCAAATACGCATAACCATTTTTATTCTCTGATCATTGGTAAGTGTGAACTCGTGAATGGGGATCGAGTGGCCCATAGTGGTGGTGGGGTTATGGTATGGGCATGTTATGGACTACGAACACTGGTGCATTTTATTGATGGCATTTTGAATGCACAGATTCCGTGACGAGATCCTGAAGCCCATTGTTGTGCCATTCCTCCACAACCATCACCTCATGTTGCAGCATGATAATGCACGGGCCCTTGTTGCAAGGATCTGTACACAATTCCTGAAAGCTGAAAACATCCCAGTTCTTGCATGGGCAGCAAACTCACCGGACACGTCACCCATTAAGCATGCTTGGGATGCTCTGGATCGGCGTATACGACAGTGTGTTCCAGGTCCTGCCAATATCCAGCAACTTCACACAGCCATTGAAGAGGAGTGGACCAACATTCCACAGGCCACAATCAACAACCTGATCAACTCTATGCGAAGGAGATGTGTTGCACTGCGTGAGGCAAATGGTGGTCACACCAGATACTGACTGGTTTTCTAGACAATGATGGACAGATAGATAGATAGATAGATAGATAGATAGCAGACGAACAGAGAGACCGATGATGGATGGATAAACGGAGGGATGGATGGATGACGGATGGACAGACGTACCTCTGCATATGTTGGTGGTGGACACACTAGATCGTATGGTGGTGGTGTGTACTCAGAGTCTGCATGGGAGTCTGTCTCGTCTCCCTCTTCTCTCGTGTGAATGGGATTTGGAATCACATAGACATGGTCGCTGTCTGACAGGTCGAGGTCTAAGTCTGTGACTGAGACTTTCCTGCAGAATTTGCAGCAGTATCCCAGTATACACAGAATCAAAGTCAGAGCCAGCAGCGGGGTCAGCAACGTCCTACATCATGAGACAAACATCTTTTAGTTTGATGTAGTGCCTACATTTACTATGATTTTATGAAGAGATGGTAGATCTTACTGGAGATAGTAGAATATATATTCAGCCATTGAATCGGCCTGGAACGTCTGCAGAGGAAAATCTGATATTAATTACTGTGCATCTGTAAGTGATCAGCACAAGCTGTGTAAAATGCATTTGATTCAATGATGTGACGATCACTTTTGGTGTACAGTTATTCATTTATTAAACAAATCTGCTAATAGAGACAGTGACTTGAATGCATGTCTTCTACAAGTTTTTCCATCTCTGAATTAAAATTCATTTTGATAATTTTTTGAAGGTCTTCAAGTAAAAAATAGTGGCAGCATCATCCTGAGATTGTGATTTTATGAAGATAAAAGTCTCTGAAAAAGGCTGAAATTATTGAAAAAATAGTTTCACATACATCAAAACTACTACTACTAATATGTCTGTCAAATCGATTAATAACATTAACATAAAAGTTTATAAATGAATAATATATATGTGTGTGTGTGTATATATATATATATTTATGTAGTTGTTACAATATTATTTTCTACTCGCTATATTACTGTACTGTTAGATGTTTTAGTTAGTTCTTAAATCATTATTTAATTAAATATTCCTTTATTTAATTGTAATATTTTATTTATTTTCACAGTTTATTGTAGTTTTCATCCCTGTATTGTTCACGTTGTCAAATGTCCAATATTTGACAGCACTGTTATTAATCAGCACTACTAATAAAACATTATTCCTTCCTTTCCTTTATACACATCTAAATATCTTCAAAAATTAAATTTAATATCTACAGGACTTTTGGAGAGGAGAGGATTGCGAAGGAACACATCCTTTGTTGTGTTTGGTGAAAAATACATCCAAACCCTACATAACGACATGCTTTACATAACCTTAAACAAGTTTCATAACCACCACTGAATTCATATTTCAGGTCTAAATTATTTTTTAAATGATCAGGAACTTGTAAATTCTTAAAAAGTATTTTTTAGAAATGTCATACTCACAATAGTTGAATGTCATCAGACCCAAACCTGAAGAAAGTGGAACTCAAAGTCAGTGAGGCTGTAGTACGTGCGCCCTAACAGCGAGTGTAACCTCTGACGTCCCGCTGAGGACTTTGAGCTGGACACAGTCATCCGGGGCTGGCTTTGTAAACACCAGGCTTTGCGCCATTCAGAACTGAGAATGACTTTTCATTTCCAGTTCATTCCCTCAATTTGAATCGAGACATCACAGGATGCAGACTTTTCATTCCAATTTTAATCAACAGAACTACAATCAAAATGGAAAACTGTCATTTTAAATAATACATTTCATTTTTAATTATATCAATAATCAGTGTTTCAATCAATGGAAATTACATATATCATATTTTAGTTTATGGCTCATGGTGGAAGGAGACTTCATTTCCCACAATGCTCCAGTTTACTCTACATACATTGTGCAATCAATATTTCCTATTTATTTTGATACCTGAAAACAAAGCGGTGGACATTTTTGGTGCTTCATGTAAAAACTAAAGTCTAAAGTGTTTTAATACCGGTAGTATTGAGCTTATTTTAATGAAATATCTGTTGAGAAAAAAATATTCTACACATCAAGAGAACAAACAGTCAATATTTAACCACTAAACCAGCACTGGACTAATGAAACAATGAGTTTCCTGCATGTTTTCAACATCCCGGTCAGCATGTGGCAGATTTCATTAAAATTCACACTCATTAAGTGAAAGAGATCCAATTTCATAAATTATCTTGTAAATGTAAAGTCTCCTCTCCTTTGATAAATAATGCATTTGATGCTGTCATATGAAAGCCAGTAAATGCATCACTCCAAAAACAACGTCCCAGACAGAGCAGACTGAACCAAATGTGGAAATAAATTGTCAAATGCATACTCAGCATCAGATTCATAAACATGAAACATTTTAAAGTCCCCCTGTGGTGAAAATCAAGCTTTTAATGTTGTTTATATGTCTATGTGGTGTTTTAAAAATGCTTTAAGAATGTGCAAATTCATGTCAACACCATAGCTGAGTATTTTCTCCTTAAAACGGCAGTGAACCAAAGACAGATCAGTTCTAAGCGGTTTCTGATGTCACAAACAACCTTGTAACCAATCACGTCAACGAGTGGATCTCTGAGCTGGTGCGAGTGAGTGGAGGCGGGGCTAATTTGCATATTCATAGAATCACGTATACTAAATGAGGCAAGGATGAAGAGTTACATTCAAGCCATTTTAAGACATAAAAGTCTTATTTAAATGTTTTTTCCTTGGAATTTTTTTTTTTTGGTGGTGATGAAAGATGAGTTTTAAGCAATACAATTTTTAACTTCAGGGGGACTTTAAAGCTTGCCCTTTATCTTTGTCTTAAATGTAGTTCTGCAGTTACAGTGGAGGTCAATGGCAACTTGTGTCCGCCACAAAATAAAAAAGGTAATTGTGACTATTTCTTACAATTGCTAGTTTATATCTCACAATTTGGACTATTTCAATTGCGAGTTTATAGCTCACAATTTCCGTTCATTTCAGTTCAATTGTGAGTTATAACAAATAGTGAGATATTAACTCAATTGCGAGAAAGAAAGCCAGAACTGTGAGATAAAAAAATTTAAATTAGCTTTTTTATTCTGTGGCAAAAACAAGCTGCACTTGAGGTCTATGGGACAATCAACTTTGGGAATTGTAAATGCATTTCTACAAAGTAGAAAGAAAAAACGATCATGCTAAGTGAGAAACAATTTATTTTTTTAAAACATTTGGGTGATGACAATAAAGCAACTTAAAGACAAAAAAACCCTCCAGATTATAGAGTCTAATGTTTACTTCCAGAGTTTCTTGATGGACATGTTTTTCTCACTGTCTTTCTGCATCACCTGTGAAGATATAGTAAATTATAAATTAAGAGAAATCCATGAAAACAAATTATTCTAATATTAGGATTGGCAGGTCAAAATATGATTTGTACTAAAAGCACAAATCGGAAAAAAACAACATGTTTTCAGTACCTTTGCCACTGCCATTTCAAAATCCTCTTGGGTAACGTGGACTCTCCTCTCTCTTAGGGCGTACATCCCTGCCTCTGTGCAGACACCCTGTCAGACAAGCACAAATAAAAAAAGATTTCAGCACTGCCTCTCCTGAATAAGTGCCACATAGATGACAGGAAATGATCCTGTGACCTCACCTTGACCTCAGCACCAGACGCTCCTGGCATCAGCTCAGCAATCTTGCGCAGGTTAATACCACGTGTCAGGTTCATTTTACGGGAATGGATCTTCAAAATGTCCAAACGGGCCTGCAGAGAACAAAATAACGCTATGAGGCTACTAGTATTTATGCCTTTAATATTAGAGAGTCGTACATTACAAGACTGTCAGAAGTATCAGTATCAAGATTAGGGCTATCACTAAAGATTACTTTGGTAATCAGAATTGGTTGATTATTTTGACGATGAATCAGATTTCTTTTTGTGGTAATGAAAATAGACCTTTGCAAACAACAGCCTTTGAAATGAACTTAAAATACATATATACTAACAATGACTCGATAATAATTGGTTCAAATAAAGCATCAAAATCAAGTAATCATGGTTTTGTAGAACAACACTGTTAAAATACATCATATAAATAATCATATTATGTATTATAACAAATGTGTGCCTAGGGCGCCAACGGCCTGGGCCCGTATTCATAAAGAATCTTAATGCAAAGCTCTTAGTGACAATTCTAAGAAAATTCTTAGAAATGTGGGCGTTTACTCTTTAAGTTAAAGAAAAAATCCTAGTAAAGAAAAAAGTCATTCAGAAAGCATCTTAACCCTTAAAAGAGGTCTTAAGGGCAAGATTGTTAGGAGCACGGACGAGGACTTTTAAGAGGCTTTAGAGTTTCTTTAGCAGAGGAGAAAATGGCAAGACGAAGAGGGAGAAGAAATGTGTTGGAGACGATGGATGACAGTGAGTTTGATATATTAAAACCAACATTCAAACCACCACTTAAATAGACACGCCAGCAATCAGTGTAATTGGAAAGAGTAGAACAATTTTTATCATTCTAAGCCAATCAAATACCTTATAGGAAATTAAACAGCAAGGTAAATAAAAAAAAGGATTTATATACACATATATAATGTGTGTGTGTGTGTGTGTGTGTGTGTGTGTGTGAGAGAGAATGGTCAAATAGGAAAAATTACGCATGTAATTTCAAAGTGAAGGCATAGAATAGACCCTATACTTAAAATCACTCTTTTTTTTCCTTCTTGAACAACCAACCAATCACAGTCTTCAAAAGATTGTGTCATACATAGCAACGGGGTCAACCCCGCCTCCTCACTAAGATTAACTTTTTTGTCTTTTCCTTCCTTACTCAGAGTTGCTCTCAGATCGGTCCCGAATCACTCTTAAGCTAAGACTCCTACGTAAAAGGTTTTAAGCTAAATCAAGAGTTTTCTGAGAGGATTCTTAGAATCTTTTTGAATACGGGCCCAGGTGTTGTTACACTTAACAGCAGATCAAATACTTGTTTAGTATTGGCAAAACAACATTTAGTTCTTAATCTTTAACATTTAGCCACTTCTTTACAGTAGAAATTCTACAGCCACTGTAATATCGTTAACAAGAATATGTGGACATTAAAACATGCTAACTCAGAGCGAGGGTATAAACTTTTATTTTGAAATTGCGATGAACAGTTTGGATATTTAAAAACATACTTATGTATTCTCCTGTGTTGGAGAAGGTTTACAAATGATTTACGTTACAAATCTGATAAAATGGCACACTTTGCATTCCCAGAAGCAACCCAAACTCAGTGTACGCAGAGATGGATTTTACTGAGAGCATTTACGGTCAACGGAACTGCTCTGAGATGCACGTGACCTACACGCATGTAAATAATTAAAGAGCATTTATTAAACCCGCAGGGCATATATTTATTTAATTGATTCTGAGTCTTTGTGAATTCTCAATAGCATTATCTATGCTGTAGTATGGTTTTTAAACGGTTTTAATATTTCATGCAGCCTTAGAAATAGTCTCATAATGCGGTTCATGGTTTCTCATTCGTGGAATGCGCCACTTCTAGTATTTTTCCTGTTACTAGACAAGGGAAAATTGCAAACAAGGATTTTTTTTAAATGAAGTACTTGAATTTAATCAAGGAATCGTGACAGCCCTAATCAAGATGATAGAGAAAATTAAAAAATATGTAACAATCCCAGCTTACCGCTTCATTGGGAGGGGGAAATTCAATCTTTCGGTCAATGCGGCCTGGTCGAAGAAGCGCAGAGTCTAGAATATCAATACGGTTTGTTGCCATGATAACCTGAGGAAAACAAGAAAATAGTAAATTAAATTTTAGTAAATTCATACATTTCTTATAGACAAATTATAACACAGCAGGAGCAAGGCATAGCAATGGCATAGGTGTAAGTTTGGTCACAGCACCCCTGGTGATGATGAGTGGAAAGGCAGTTCAATGAGTGTGTGGTGCTGCAAACAAAAGTATTTAGTAGACCGGCATGTGAGCCAGTGATGGAGTACTCGAGTCCTGGACTCGGACTCGAGTCCGACTCGAGTCCTTATTCTCTGGACTCGAGTCCGACTCGAGACTCCATTCTCTGGACTCGAGTCCGACTCGAGACTCCATTCTCTGGACTCGTGACTCGACTTGGACTCGCAGACTGATGACTAGTACTTGGACTCGGACTCGAGAATATATAAAATCGGACTTGAGCATTCATTAAATGAATGACGTTTTTTCTGACTAAATAGGTTATAAAAATTTTATATAAGATGTTACACTTTTCGGGGTCCAAGACCAGCCGTGATAAATTTTTTCCCTCACAGACACTGCTAACCGCTCGCTCTCCTTGCTTGACAACACACTCACTGACGTCACTCACTTTACGCTGCATTCTCGTGCATTATTCGCGGGGGAGAGAGATAACGTAACACTCATTTAACAATAGATAAGTTCCTCTACATCTAATCAGCAATTTTTGGCACGCTTTGCAGCAGCTGAGCTGACCACTAGAGCGAATGTACAGTGACGTGACATAACTGCCAGATTTAAACTGTGCTTTCGTGCTATGGCTGGCGCTGAGCCAAAGTCGGACGCGCTCAGCGCTTAATCCCGTTTATCATACAATAACACAATCATGTTTATTTTAGCTAACAAACTAGACGGCGACCTTGACTATGTCACACATCGCAACCACTCTTTACCTGCGGTGTTACAACTGCTTATAGCACTGCATTTTCTGTTTTTTTGCCGCAGTTACATTGGGATTTAGTTTGCTTTTCAAAATTTCAAAATAGTTTTTCTTTTACCATATTCGTCAAGAAGAATGCATTTCTCCTCCTCTGTCCAATTAGGCTTTTATTTTTTGTTTTCTTTATCCATTCCAGTTGCCTGATCATCCAAAAAATCAATGTTTTGAATAAAGTTAAAAATCAATGAACCTCTTTTATAAATTTTATCAGCTCTTTAAAGGTGCCAGAGTGGAGACATGTAGGCACTGGGGACTCGGACTCGAACACGGGACTCGAGACTCGACTCGGACTTGAACTCAGGTAATGGTGACTCGACTTGGACTCGACTCGGACTCTTCTTTGGTGACTCGGACTTGGACTCGGACTCGAACACTGGGACTCGAGACTCGACTCGGACTCGACAATTGGTGACTCGACTACAACACTGATGTGAGCAGCAAAAGACACGAGAAATGTAGTGGATGAAACCACACCACTCATTCACACGCAAAATATGCAGACTTCCGATTTAAATAGCAATCTTTTTACACTTTAATATTCATAGGCATTACAGCCCTACACAAGCTTACTTTTGATTTATTCAACCAAAATGTAAAAAGTTCTATGACTTTCAGCGTTATACTGTAAATTACATTTTTATGACTGGATTCTGCTATTCCACATCGTGGAAATCATAGATCCCTATATAAGATGCATGGTAAGTCTTGGAAAATTACTACTAATAATAGTATTCAAATGTTTGACATATCATCTTTTAAAAACCAGAGACCTTTTATGTAAGGATCAGCACACAGTTTACAGATGTTTGCTTCTCACCTTGATGTTCTTGGTGGCCTCGAATCCGTCCAGCTGGTTGAGGAGCTCCAGCATAGTTCTCTGCACCTCACTGTCTCCTCCTGATCCGCCCTCCAGCCGAGAAGAGCCGATGGAGTCGATCTCATCCATGAAGATGATAGAGGGCGCATGCTCCCTGGCCATGACGAACAGCTCACGCACCATACGAGCTCCTGACAACACAGAGAATATGTTGAGTCAAATTAGGACAATCAATCCAGCTTGAGAAATCAGACTGATTATTTTTTTTTCTTTCTATTTCAGAGCTATCAGATGGCTTCAGAAAACCTGGAATACAGCAGATTTGTCATTTAACGTGTTTTGATTATAGGTTACTGGTGAGTGTTAGTTCTTGTTGGAGCTTGACAGCCCCACGTCAATATATACTTTTATTAGAAGGAAAATAGCAGCGAGAACATTTTTCTAACTGAAGAAAGTCATACAATGATCGATAGTGCGAGCACTTCACTCGCATTTGCGACTAAAATTAGATAAAATATTACGAAATTTGATACATAAAAAGTATTAAATATCTAAAATGGTGTAACAAACAACTTTAAAATCGTGATACAGTCTAATGTGACTATTAAACTTAAAAATTGGCACCAATTAAAATGCCAATTAAAGGGCACCAATTATGCCCCTTTTCACAAGATGTAAAATAAGTCTCTGATGTCCCCAGAGTGTGTGTGTGAAGTTTCAGCTCAAAATACCCAACCGATCATTTTTTACAGCATGTTTAAATTGTCACTTTTTGGGGCTCAGAAAAACCGTTTTAGTGTGTATACCTTTAAATGCAAATGAGCTGTTGCTGCCGGCACAGAGGGCGGAGCCTCACAAGCTCACTCAGTGGCAGGACAATCTCATCTCAAGGAATGATAATATTAAAACAGAAACTCAGTAGCGGTGTTCATTTCGACCCGTAGTCGGACAATAATGCCTACAGAGTCAGTGAATATATGCTGTATGGAAAATAGAACAGGTATACCGTAAAACTTCAAATAATAGCCCAGGCTTTTATTTTCCCAAATCGCCGAACTGCACCGGCTTGTATTTGAGACAGGCGTCTATATGAGTCAGGCCTTTATAATTTAGTGTTGAGATGTTGTTCATTGAGATGTTGTTCCAAGAGTCTCTAATCTCTAAAAATCTCCAAATGCTCCACGTGAAACTGCGGTCTTCCGACCTTTTACTATCGTGTCAATAGATTTTGATTACTATGCGCGAGGGAGAGAGATCAAGATAGCGCTCGTGTTGTTTGAAGACGTGAGAGGGCGCGCTCTCTCTCTCTCTCGCGCGCGCTCTCTCTGCTCGTTTGCGCCCTGTCAAGAGCAGCAGTTATTCTATTCTACATCATTCACCGACCCGGCTGCCAAAAAGCGGACGATGCGACAGGTTTTAGAGGATTAAATACAACCTGAAACTAAAAAACAGACCCGGCCTCTATTTGAGACCGGCCTTTATTTACCCAAACCTGTCGCCACACCAGGCGTGTAAAAGAGACAGGCGTCTATTTGGGACTCGGCTATTATTTGAAGTTTTACGGTAGTCTAGTTTAATTACGGTTTTAACTTATTTTTCATCTTGCTTTTATCCACTATTAGTACGAGCCTGTTGTAGCGATCCGAATGATGGCCAAGTTTATTGTACATCACACCAAAGATGAGGTGTTAGTTTTACTCCAGAGAATCACTGTAAGAGCTGAATAAACACAGTATAACAAAAGTGCGGATTAAAGTATTATCCATAAACTCTTTCATTATCATCAACATACACAGCAAACAACACAAAACACTCTTAACAACTAACAGTAAACAAATATATTCACACCTTTTTAATGGGTGCCTAATAAACTGGGGGCGGGTCTATGCTAAAACTGCAGTGTCAATCAACAGTCGTGGGCGGGGCTTGTGCAAAAGTACCTTACATTGCCCTGAATCTGAGAACGGGTTGTTCTGAGACAGTGCTTATGATTTATGGGGATTAAAAAAAAAGAAAAAAAGCACTGGGTGGATTTTTATCATTATAGGGTGGTTGCGTACACACACTGCCAACACACATTAATGTTCAAACGCCATGTAAAAGTGAATTTTGCATAATAGGTGCCCTTTAATTAAATAAATGCAAGCGCTGCATGTTCAAAGTAAAAACAGGTCACTTATGCCAAACAATTGCTTTACAGTTTATGAATTATGACAATGTTTATTTTATGGTGTTAATAATGTAAATTTGTTGTAGATGGTTGTACAAGTGAGTATATTACTGCCCTCAACTTTTTGTCATCTTTTATACATATACATTATATATATATATATATATATATATTACACACACACACACACACACACGCACAAACAAACAGTTTATAAAGATTAAAGCTACAGTCCGCAACTTTTCCTCTTTGTCACCATCTCTGTTCGAAATCTGTAACTGCAGTTATTCGTGGAATTATCATCTTTACGTGGGTTGTAAATCGGCATGAAACAGCGCGGATGAACACAATGTTTTGAGGCGAGTGCTGCTGTCAGTCACCGTGCTGTGTGGATACTGTCATTCAGAATCACAGATTCACTTTTTGAAAGTTTGACCAACATAAGAATTTTCACCGGTATATGTCTTCTGAACAAGTAACATCCATTTTTGTTCTGATCAACTAAGGGGGAAAAGCATTCGATATGACAAGCGATCGTTAGATTTAATCAACGCGATTTACAGCAACCGTGCAAATTATACTTTCATGTTAACAACATCAGCATTGCGTGACTAACGTTACATTTAATGTATTTTATGGTTACCTGTGTAGTTCAGAATTCATATTCTCCATAATAGCTAAACGAGAACGGCACAACAAAGGAAACTCCATAACTGTGTGAATTAAAGGGTACATATCATGCTTTTAAATCATCCTTTTTTACATATAAATCATACATTTGTGGTCTATATAAAGCGGAACTGCAATGCTTGGGTCTGAATTCCTCATTATTATAGCTCCACGGGCCCCTTTTCTACCCCTTTTCTGATGTGCGTCTGAGAGCAACTCGTTTTGGTGCGGTCTCTTTAAATCCAGGCTGCAGAGGTGACACTCGGTTCAACTCCACCCCGTTCTGACATTTTTGTAGTTTGATAGCAGAGACGATTATCTAGCGGCACAAAAACTTTTTATTCCACACGTTATTAACAAAATGTCAACAACGGAAGACTTGTCCATCAAGCCTTACATGTTCGAGCCAGAGTCGGAGCGAGATGAAAATAAAGACGACGAACCTGCAGAACAACATCTTCATATGGATGTATCGCAATGGTGTGTTACTGTATTTACAGTAACGTCTCCATCCATGCCCACTACTACAATACTGCATGTTTTACAACGACTATTTAACACTCACAAAACAAAATATAAGTTATATTATAAACAATTAAAGAATTAGTCGATTATTTATCTTGTTAAAACAAGCACACTAACAATACAACTGCTAAACCATGACCACCGTGTGTTTTAAGAAAGTAACGTTAGTACTTTATTTTTATTAACGTTATTTACAGCTTACCGAAGTGCTCTGTTCGTCGTCTCCAAAGATAGAAGGAACTGACCCCTCAATCAGACGAAGTCTATCGGCAAATCCTTATTTATACTGGCGGAGGTTGCTGAAGTAACGTTAGTTATCCTTGAAGTGCTTCGCGCACACAAAAATGACTTTACCCACAGATGTGGGTACATTTCCGTGAAAAATAAAACTCAACCAGGCACTTCGAAGAGGTTCTGATGCTGGGAGACGGTGTAATGAAGCGTGTGGGTTACTACATCCAACAACCGAACATTTTGACGTACCCTCTCGTAACTTCTGCATCCTTGAACTTGGACTACAAAATTGCAGCGAGAAATAAAAATGGCGGATTGCTCGAAGTGTTGGGCCGGAAGTCCCGCTGCAAATACTGTGACGTAATAGTTCAAAAAACGTCATAGATTACAGAAAAATCTAAACCGGTTGAAAAATGTGACCAAAACAGAATATAAAGATATCAACGAAGTTCCTGAAGAGACTAATTTCAACTTTTCTGTACTTATAAACACTCCGAATATACAGCAAAAGGCATTTAAGGGCTAAAAAAGTAGATTTAGCATGATATGTCCCCTTTAAGAAAACGTACTGTTACACGATTGAACGATTGAAATGTCTTACTTGTTAAGCAGAAAAAAGCCGTCTCTTCTTCCGTTTTGAACCCCTTCAAAACACGGAGTTCACGCACCTTTCAAAAGTCCCGCTGATGTTTATCCTTGTGTTCGCATGAGGCGGTTTCTTTCTCTTTCTCTAGCCACCTTAAATCCGAAGTACGAAGTCTTTTATAACTGGTGAATCTCCAGTTGACACTGATGATTGTTGTTTGGGTCTTTCTGGATCCGCCATAAGTTTAATTATGTAAAGTGCTGCGAGAAAAGCCTATACATCTCTACATCTCCTCACGCGCAGTATAGCCGGCTAGCCCAAACTCCTTCTTTATGTGTACGGATGTGACGTAATAATGACACAAAGACATGCTCGAATTTCCCGCGGAAACCCACCAGTAACACTGGAATTAAAATCATTATTACAAGCTAACCGTTTTGAATCTAGCTACAGCAAGCAGATAGTTTTGAACACTGGCTGAATATGTTTTTTTTTTAATAATTATTTTGGATTATTTTTAACTTAAAAAAAGTTACGGACAGCAGCTTTAAAGTAGGGCTATAATGATTTCCATAATTATTAAATATAGTTTGAAGCATGAATATTTAAAAACCTAGTACATTTTGTATTCTAATAAATAAATAAATTTGTATTTAAATCATGTAAATGTCACCTTGTATCCCTTTAAGGAAAAATGTGATACATTTTTGTTCAGTTTGAGGAGTTTTTTTTAATTTTCCAACTCAGGAACACTGAGTTTATGCCCTTCTTGAAAAAAACAAACAAAAAAAACTCAAGCCATGTAATATTAATTTGATTAGTCTGGAAGCCCACCAACCTTCTCCAATGAATTTCTGCACCAGCTCTGATCCAGACACCCTGATGAAGGTGCAGTCAGTGTGGTGGGCCACGGCTCGGGCTAACAGGGTCTTTCCTGTGCCAGGAGGTCCATACAGCAGCACACCCTGCAGACCAACACACACACATTACAAAATATGGAGCTGGTAGGGCTGCCCAACAGACCAGTAGCTTCTTTGTACATAACATGCTTGACCTGATAAGAATGTGTTATGCTATCACTTGCCTTAGGCTGTGCAATTCCTAGAGCCTCAAACAATTCTGGGTGCTTGACTGGAAGCTCAATCACTTCCTTGATCTCTTTGATTTGTTTGTCCAGCCCTCCGATCATCTCGTACGTCGAATCTGGCACTTTTTCCACCATCATCAGTGAGACGAGTGGGTCCACTTTGTTTGGCAGGATTTTGTGAAGCG
This sequence comes from Semotilus atromaculatus, assembly GCA_031834385.1. NCBI lineage: Eukaryota > Metazoa > Chordata > Actinopteri > Cypriniformes > Leuciscidae > Semotilus > Semotilus atromaculatus. The sequence continues at coordinate 8,280,162 of JAULUF010000014.1, forward strand.
TGTAACTGTCATTACGAAGTGCTACACGGCAATTTGGAGTAACCTGGTGGATATAAGAAATTAGTATACTATAGTATAAACGTTCATTTAAAACAAGTTCACAAGTTAATACAAATCAGTTCAGTCAGATTTTCTTTTTTTCCCGTTTAATGACCCACATGACGAATACCATATTCTGGATCAGTTAGAAAAAGTAGTAGTACACCTCAAGTTCTGAGGTATCATTCATGACTTTAAAACCTAGGGCTGATTGATTGGCACTTCATCGCCATCACGATTTCTGCTTTTTACAATTAAGCAAGCATAATTGTCCGCCCTGATGGTCTGAAAATATAATAAATATGTAAACTACCGGTCAAAAGTTTCAAATAATTATGTTTTTTTTTTTTAAGAAGTCTCTTATGTTAAAAAATATTAAGCAGCACAACTGTTTTCAACAACGATATTAAGAGATGTTTCTTGAGCACCAAACCAGCATATCAGAATGATTTCTGAAGAAAATCTTCTTGACATTTTACCAGCTTTTATAATGTAGATATGTGTTGATGTACACAACCAGTCAAAAGTTTAAGATCGGTAAGATTTTATGTTTTTAAATGAAGTCTCTTCTGCTCACCAAGGCTGCAATTATTTAATAAAAAATACAAAAAAAACATTAATATTGTGAAATATTATTACAATTTAAAACAGCGGTTTTCTATGTGATTGTGAATATATAGTGAAGTGTAATTTATTCCTGTGATCAAAGCTGAATTTACAGCATCATTACTCCAGTCTTCAGTGTCACATTTTTTTAATTATTATAATATGAAATTATTAAAATATGATGCTCAAGAAACATTTATGATTATTATCCATGTTGAAAACAGTTTTTTACATTTTTATTTCAGGATTCTTTGATGAATAGAAAGTTCAAAAGAACAGAATTGATCTGAAATGGAAAGCTTTTGTAACATTAATCACTACCATTCAAAAGTTTGGGGTCAGTAAGAATTTATTTTTTATTTTTGGGGGAAAGAAATTAGAAAATACTTTTATTCATCAAGGTCAAGGATGAGTTAAATTGATCAAAAGTTACAGTAAAGACATTTATAATGTTAGAAAAGATTATATTTTAAATAAATTGCTGTTCTTTTTAACTTTCTATTCATCATAGAATCCTGAAATAAAAATTTTAAAAAACTGTTTGTAACATGGATAATAATCATAAATGTTTCTTGAGCATCATATTATAATAATTTCATATTATAATAATTTAAAAAATGTGACACTGAAGACTGGAGTAATGATGCTGTAAATTCAGCTTTGATCACAGGAATAAATTACACTTCACTATATATTCACATAGAAAACCGCTGTTTTAAATTGTAATAATATTTCACAATATTACTGTTTTTTTTTTTTTTTTTATCAAATAATTGCAGCCTTGGAGAGCAGAAGAGACTTAATTTAAAAACATAAAAAATCTTACTGATCTAAAACTTTTGCCCGGTAGTGTATATTATATAAACTAGGTAACTTTATGAGGTAAAATAAACCCTGTTTATGAGTTTATGTTCTCTGGAATTGCTCTTATGTGAAAGCGCAATAATTCTGATGAATTGTAAAAATACATTTCTCAAATGAGAACAATGATGATGGAAAGTTCAGGCTTTGTAAAACCCAAACAAAACACTTACATCATTTATATCAATGTTCTTATCCACATCCACCACAAACTTTCCTTCAGGATGCACCTTAAAACAAAGCATAAACATGAATAAACAATCTCAGCACCGATCGTGCTTATGAGAAAAGCAGAAAATAATGGCTATCAAACCTTGACCAGCACTTTCTTCTTGTCCATGGCTCTCACCACCTCTCCAACATAAGAGCCCTGCTCCTGCAGTAACTGAAGCTCCTCACGCAGGAGGCGCACTAAAGGAAACAGAGCAAAACAAATCCTGTCATGTCATACTGATGATATTTATAGCATAAGCTATTTGGCACATGCATCTGAACACCAAAAATGACATTCATAAAGTTGGTTGAAAGAGCTTTACCCTTGGCATTTAACTCATTCCTTTGAGCCTGCAGACGTCTGAGATTTTGGCTTTTATCATTTACTGTCAACTGAGTAAAGAGACAAGAACACAAATTTAGACAACTTATCTTTGTGAAAAAGAAGTGCACTTAATTATATTGAATGTGCACTTGTAATGGAGTATATATTTTTTTTTTAAACTCGCAGATAATATAATATTAACAAAATAAAAAGCAATTAAAGTGTACTCAAATAAGTACACTTATTTTGATGTGCACACTAAAGCGCATGTAAAAGTACTAATTTTAACTGTGGTATGTATTTTGATATTGCATTTAGAGTTAAGTGTTGTAAATTGCAACTTCATCATTACAAATGTGTAATTACAAATATATTTAAATACATTACACAAGAGTTTCAATAGAAATTACATTAAAGTGTGTTTTAGTTTGGCATAAAATGTTTGTCATTTCATCCAGCAGTACGCTTTAACTATATTTAAAAAAACAATAGAATGTGTAAGTGGATCAAAGTCACTTTTAAGGTTTACATTTAAAACAAATAATTAATACAAAAATTTCATGTAATTGTAAATAAAACTCTTTGACAATGGTTCTTAATATCTACAGAAAAAATTGTGTCAGCCAAACTACAACATTTCATGGCTATTCTCACCTGAAGCTCCTCGATTTTAGACAGGTAATACTGTCGGAGACCAGAGCCTCCTTTACTCTCCTCAATATCCATCTGCAAAAAATATTATTCACATATCAATAACACATACAGTCAGGTTATTAATGGTCAGGTAACGTTAGTATAATAGTGTCGGGTTCTTGAAATTGTACATTTAAGTTACCATGTTATGAAGTATAATGATACATTTCTCACGTTATGATTTCATTATCAAATATATGATATTTCTTAAGTATAATCAGAGATGTATTATTTTATTATTAGGCATGAAAGACATGTTGTTATTGTCAGCGATTTGGCAAGTAAATACGAAACATTCATTATTTGTCATGTAATATATCCAGTTATGCCATGTTATGATCAGTCCCAGTCAGTGACAATGAGACAGCAAACTCTGCTTCATTCGGAGCTGACGCGTTAAATTCAGCCATTTCAACTTATATTTCTAAACACTACAGTTACAGCAGATTCCATCTATGAAATATGTGACGCTAATCAACAGCAAACCATACTGTTCATTTTAGAAGATTTAACACAAATAACACTTACTTGGTCAATCCCGTCCAACGCCATCTTGAACATACAAACTTCCGTTCGTCAGCGGCGTTTTTCCGTTTTGTTTTCCTCGGGCGAGATGCAGAGTGAAAGAGGCGATCTCTAGCGCCACCGACAGGCTGGAGAAACCACGGTAACGTGTGGACAGAGAAATGTAACCCCCTTTATTTATTTATATATACCGTTTGCATTGTTTCTAACAGCTTTAATGAATAATTTGACTGTTCGAACCTATGATTGCTCTTGCTTTTGTAAAGTATGTTTGCCGAAGCCCTCTCATCCCCAGTCTCCATCATTCTTTGTACAAGTTTAGCAGCCCAAAAACAGTTGTGAAAAAGGGAGCTCTACAAGTCTGTAGGACAGATGAGCTATTTTTATAAATTATTTTTTTTACAATCACTAGGACACATTTCTCTATATTTAGGCCACTTTTTCAAAAGTCTTCACACAGAGAACACAACATCAGTCTATGGGCTAAACTGTGGATCATCATTGCTTTGGGACAAAATGCATGAAATTACTACATCTTTCAAATAACATAAATAAATGTAAAATTTACATGGTAAAAATTACACAAACACCACCAACACTACATATACACCTATATGTCAGTTTGCACATGTTTACATCCTCTTTTTCAAAATGGTTAAACTTAAGTTAAAACCCTAACATAAAACCAAAATGATTTTAGACTTTTTTCAGATTTTAGATTTACAATTTTTACAGTAATAATACCATATTGAAATATATTCTGAATCTAAAAAATTAAATACTATCAAAATAATTAGGTGTAGCTGAACACCTAACCAAGTGTTTCAATTTCATTACCATTTATACAAAAGGGTAAAACTTAGGAATACATTTGTGCTGTAATGTAAACATGAACTATGTAATATATCTTACTGCAGTGCATTATAAATAGAGTGTCATTCTTGTTTTGTAAAAAAAATCTACTAGAGAATTGTATAGTGCTGCTTGTTGTTTTTTATTTAGTTTTATGAGTGACAAAGTGTGTTTGTTAGGTGAAAACGTTTGCTGGTGTTATGGAAGAATGAGTTGATTTGAGACATGTATCAAGTGTTTTGGTAGAGATTTTGTGCATTTTGAATGTGAAGTGAACTGCTGTGGGTTGAGTTGGTTAGGAGAACTGTGTGAAAAGTTTTGAAAAGTGACCCAAGTATTGAGCAATGGGTCCTAGCTATTGTACTAAACTGTAATGAAGACCAGTATTACCGGACTAACCAGGACAACAGACACTACATGCATCAACATGACTGGTGTTTAACTTTGTCTAACAAACAATCTACCCTCTAGTTAGTAGATAGACCGATATACCTGATTGTCTTACTTCTGCATAAATATTTAATCTAATGATAACATTTAATATTCCATCAAATGTCTTTTTTTTTCAGACGCTGTATTTTTGATTATAGCATTTTATATTATGCTCAGTCACATGTGAATTCCCTTTTATGGAAAGAACTTTATTGTTTAAAATATTCCAATTTCCCAGTAAAAAAAGTACAAAAGATAAGCGTTTGATTGATACAAAAATATAAAACAGAACTTGCGTTGTAAGAGCTTAGTTGTCACTTGCACAAAAAGGGCTTAGTCCACTCACAAGTAAATCAAAAGTACAAGAACTTAATGGCATTTCAGATCAGCATTAATACTGTCTGAATAACTCTGCTATAAACAAAATGAAACCACCGAAAGGAACATTCAGTTCAGCTCTATCGACAACATCTGTTGCATGCTGTCAATTATAACAAAATCGTTTCAACTCGTCCCTACAGCATCAGAGATGCATTCAAAAAGACAGTCAGAATGTTATTTAGTTTTTTTTAACCACTTTATAAACTGGAAAGTCAAAAACGATTTTCTGTGGTAATCAGCAGCATGTCACAGATGTTGAACCTGTTTTATTCCTTAATTGAAAATTCAACTTGCTGTCAATACTTACCACAAATGACAACAACACCAATATGAATGATCACGTATTAAAACCCACTTAAACAGAAAATTTCCATCAGCTGTTTGGAATGTAGAAGTACACACTGAACTAATCTACTCTAAAAATATGGCTTTGAAAACCTGAAAATAAAGAATATGCTGATGGATAGCACACCATTGTGAACACAAATTCAGTCACTGCAGTACGGTCTCTACCACTTCAGCAGACTTTTGAAAACTAAATAAAAACATGAACTGGCAAAAAAAAAACAGAAATAAAGAAAAGAAAAGTAAACACTAACAAGATGAAGATAGAAAGTCTAGTATACTGAGCTAAATCAGCTGGACAAATGTGCTGGAGTTCTCGTTGGGGGTGGAAGCACAAAAAGATGGCTCTTGAACGCAGTGCAGCACATATTTTCCTGAGAGACCAAATGGAAAAATCCACAATATCGAACATTGCATTTTCATTACTAGTCAACCTAATTACAAGTAACTGCATCCTGACTCAAAAATTGTGCAATTAAGAAAACAGAAGTCTTTGCGGTCAGAATTCAAATATTTCAGAAACAAAATGTCGAATGTAGACCGAGTTTGGCAAGTCCTAATTAATTAATTAACTATAGTTAACAATTCACTATTAAACTATAAACATAAAAAGGATGAATAACAAGAAGCTGTGTTGCATCTGTTACCTATAGGGGTTTTAGCCAATTAGCTACAGTACTGTATATCTTACTGTAAAATATACAAAAAAGAGCACTATTTAACAGGATATAATAAAGATGTGTGTGTCAAAAAAACTGAATCAAGAAGAACATGAACTGAATGGCTTATTTTCATTTTACATTTTCAGAATATATATAAAACAAAATCAGAGATTGAATTCAAAAAGGGAGATAAACACTGAAGAGTTCCAGTTAATGTAACAACATTTGAAATTTGATGTGACCAGATGTTTGCTATAGTACAGTCTGCAAATGCGGCAACTGACAAGACTTTTATGACAGTGCAATATTCCAGCACTCAAAACTTCTATATGAATTGCCTCTATTGGCTTTTTTCTCATCTGTATTTGAGCTGATTCCTTGGATGACTGGATCTGGAGTCTGAATCTTCTTAAGTGAGTCGGATTCCTAGTACCTGTTCCAATTCTTGTCTCCTCTGCTGGACCTGAAAACCAAAAAAAATAAAAAAATAAAATATATATATATATATATATATATATATATATATATATATATATATATTTTATTAATGTATAGTATTATATATACTATAGCATCTGATGTGTTCTGTAATGGAAATAAACACAAACCACTCACCTTTGAAAATATGTAGCGTCCAACAGCTTCTGTAACCCAGTTTGAGTGATAAAACTCAGTTCTCCTCTCCTCCTCTGGATTACCCACAATGTCCGTCATTAACTGCATAAACCAAGACAAAACATCATAAATTAAGGATGGAAAAAAATATATCAGAATGACCAAATCCAATGAGGGAAATCCAAATCATGGTGCAAGCTCTGAGTATACCTTGAGGTCTCGGCTCTGAGACTTGAGCCAGTCCTGGATGAAATCCTGCGGGTTGTTACTAAAGCTGAGCATGAAGTCCCTCTGGGTTTTCAACTGATTGATGGATTCAATAGTCTCATGGATCTTATGGAGAATGTAAATGTTTAGTTAAAAATAGCCCCTTTACCTTATAATGACTGGAGAATAATTTACACAAGGTGTTATTTACGTCCTTGCAAACACACACCTTCATCTCCAGGGTAGCAATCTCCTGCTGATTGGTTGTGGATGACAGGAAGCTGGTCATCTGACCCTTCAGAGGGTCGTCCACCTCAACATCGATATCAAAGCACGCAGTCTTCTTCTGATCATTGGGATCCACACTGATAAAATGATACAGCAATAAAGCAGCATTTGGTCAAAATCAAATAATCATACTACTACTACTACTACAACTAATAATAATAATAATAATAGCATTCAGACAACTACACATAATCTAAACTGTTAATAACATTTTATACATTTAAGATTTTACAATAGTCATTAAATGTATTCAACACTTTCTCTGTTATATAAAATATTTCAAATGAGCATGTAAAGTAACTACTGAGAACATTCAGACCAGAAACCATAAGCACACACCTGATGTTATGATTGATGACGATGGGGTCAGGGTGCTGAAGGAGGCTGGCGAGCTTCATGGGAATATCCGAAAATCTCATCCTGGGGCATCCAAAAATCTGCAGGATTACAGCAGTTCAGTGACACATGGCTCAGTTTATAACCAATGAGCTAGTGGTCAAGCATCTTTCCCATAGTTGTCTTTGCAAAAAGCATGCTATATATCTCAGATCAACTAAACTAAATTCTAAAGAAAACGAGAGTGGTGCTTCGCTTCCCTGTGCAAAGCTCCCTGCCACTGTGCAGGGTGTTTCTATATGGTTGTGTTAAGGAAATTTTAATTTCACATTGATCAGTTTGATTATTGGGTCATGTGTTTCTATTAATTTACTTACAAATGGATCAGGTCAGAGGTCAGTTAGGCAAGGGGGGCTGAAGGGACTAGTTAGTAAAAATGTAGACTAAGCAATATAGATTTCTTTGTTTCCTTCCTATAATGTGATAATGTCTGTGGAAAGTTACTGTGAGAGGCAAGGCCATAGCAAACAGCCTTGGAAATAACAGTATAAAGATTTGCTCTGGTCTGTGTTCTGTGTGTCACTCCCTCCACAGGGTAACTGCTGTGTTGGCGACTGAGCCTATTCTTGCAAGAATAAATACTTTTCTTTTTACTAAGTTGACTCTGAGTGTCTCTTCCGCAGTGATGTCTGTTTAATGAATTTTTGCCACAACAGTTGCTAAGATCTTCTGAATGGTTGACAGGGGCATTGCAAGGTGGGCCCAAACAAGTCTCTATGACAATGAAATCTTTACATTTGGATTGGGTCTCTCCTTCTTTGTATACATGGGCAGTTTGAAAAGAGATCTGACATTGAGAGGAAGGACGGCAGTAACACGGGATTTAATGCAGATTTGAGTGTCATCAGCTTAACAGGGGAAAATGCAACCAAGTAAAATAATACAGTGGTTTCAAGCAATTAAGATTTAGTAAAAGCATATAGACTACAAAGATAATTGGGCCAAGAACCGAGCCCTGGGGGACACCTCTGTTGACAGGTCAGGAGCAGTGGAAAATTTCTTTCTCTGGAAAAAAGACAAATTGCTATCTATCACTTAAGTAGGATGTGAACAAGTGCACAGCTGTGCCAGTAATAACAATGGCTCAGAGGCAAGTGAAACCAGGTTGTGGCAGACAGTGTCAAATGCAATGCTTAGATATCAGGGTTTCTGCAGTTTTTCTGTTCTAATGTGTTTTAGATTGAGCTTCTGTACGGGGCTGTAGAAAACCTATTAGTTAAAGGTTGTATCAGTGATTTCAGGCCCAAAAATAAATGATCACATTCATCTAATCTTTCCTAACGATCCGCTAGCTGCCTGCCCCATAAGCATGCCGTCAAAAAAACGCGTCTCTGTATGCAGCCTAGGCTCTGAGATCTGCACACAAAAACAAATAGGTACAACCACCACTCAAAACCAAAATAAACAGTGTTCTAACCAATCACCGACAGGGAGCACGAGCGCAAAACCTCAGAACACCTGCCCCTGATAATTCATTTATAATTAAAAAGGGTAAATATTTAAAAGAGCTTTCTTAGTCTAAGTGGTTTGTTGTAACCTGAATATGAAAGAATTGTAAGAACAGGCTAGGGGTAATTTCCTACTAGGAGTGCTAAACGTTTTGTGTACCTGTCTGAAGTATCGGTTGCAGTTAATGTACTCTTTCTCATGGCAGTCTTGCAGCTTGTTGTTTTTGATGTAGAGCCACAAGGCTTGCATGATACTGGCTCTGGTCTGAGTGTGGACTCCCAATAGTCGAGCCAGACGTGGATCCAGCTTATACTGCGGAGGCTAAGTCAAGTACAAGGAGAAGACAATCATTGAAGACAACCACATACTCTGTAACAAACAAATTTATGACATGAATAGACTGAAGTTTTATTTTATTTTGAAAACCCCTTTAGTTTTTTGGCTTTTAGTCCATGTCTGTGAGCTTTGTGGCTATATGCTAGTGTTCTCCTAAAAGTAGACCAAACAAACTTTAAAATAAAAAAAATTTAAATTCATTCATTCTATCTCGGGAAAATGTACCAAAAAAAATAATGATTACGCATTTTGCATTCATGGGCATATTGTCACCATGATTCACAACATTACAATTCTGATAATGTGATGTAAAAAAAAGAAAAAAGATATACACCACCAGTCAAAAGTTTGGAATAATTAATTAATTAATTAATTCATATTTTTCAAAGAAGTGTCTTATGTTAACCAAGGCTACAATTATTTGATAAGAAATACAGTGAACAGTAATACTGTTTGTAATATTTCTATTCTATTTCAATATAGTTCAAAATGTAATATACTCTTGTAATGCAAAGCTGAAATTTTCAGCATCATTACTCCAGTCTTCAGTCACATGATCCTTCAGAAATCATTCTAATATGGTGATTTACTCCTTAAGAATATTTTCTTATTATTATCAATGTTGAACAGTTTTTTGCTATTAAAATAGAAAACAGTTCCTTCAAATTGTAAACAATATTTCACAATATTATTGTTTTACTGTAGTTTTCATCAAATAAACACAACCTTGGTGAGTGTAAGAGACTATTCCAAACTTTTGATCGGTATTGTATGTGTTTGTGAGATGTGTATTTGATACCTGGTGGTCTAGCATGAGAAGGAGAGTACATTTCACATTCACATCTCCTGGTCTCTTCACCTGAAACCCATCAGTCTCCTGAGTTGTGGGCATTCTGTGCCACTAAAACACAGAAAAAGATATGACTACAGATGTAACGACTGGATTTACTGCAAGAGAGTACATGTTGTGTTTGATGAGGTCATCATTATTTAAATAGATTTATTCATTGCATTATTATTTTTTATAATAACGTCATACCTCCACCAAGTGGTTGTCTGGGCCATAAAGTTCTTTGTCCAATTCAATGACCAGGCTTTTAAAGAAGGATGAAAACTTTCGTTTCTGTTTCCCAGGCTAAGGAGAGTTAGACAGAGAGAAATAAGTAGGGAAAAGGGGAGAGAGAACACAAAATGTGTTCATGGCATTGATTGATACTGCATTGTTTGGAGCTGACCGCACTGAAGGGATTTTTTTTAGAAGCAGCTCACACAGCTATTGCGCCAGTATGTGTTTGCGCAATGCCTTGCCTGTCCCTCCCTTGCAGTACCACACAACTTATAACAACTCAGGCAGAAGAAAGTAAAGAAAATGAATAATTTCCTCTTTTCATGTGGCAGCAGCACAGCCAGAGGTCTTTAGCTGGCAAATACATGCTTAGACAGTTACGGACTAATTTCACAAAATGGACTAAAGTTTCAATTCCCTTTCCTTGAAAAGTCTGGGAACATGGAACAGCTTAGAGCACATCTGGTTTGAAGGAGTGAGCTGAGGACATGAGCCAGTGAAGTTAAGCTGGCCAACAGACCAAGAGACTCAAGACTGCCAAATAAAAAAGAATTAAGGATAGGGGCGACAAAGTCAGAATGTATCTAGAGTCGTTACTTGTCATGAAACACTGTAAATGGACTCCATTGCGTGATCGCTCAAACTTGCCTGGAGTTCACATACGTGCCAACAAGTGAACACATAGTGAAAATCATTACATACATCCTCCAAGAGTTTGCCTTCTACTCGAAGTTCCCAGGATGCCACTTTTTCAGCCTCCTCTCCCTCTGGCTTGCCAGGTGTGTAGGTGTTAGAAATGTAGATCCTCAGTTTGCGTTTTTGCTGGATGAGTAGAACAAAGCGCATTAAGACAATAAACAATTTAGTTAATGTCTTCATATTGGCATTAAAAAAAAAAAAAAAAAAATCTAGTAATCAGTGAATTCCGAAGCTAAAGCAAAAAGGGTTAGTTCACCCAAAAAATGCTTGATGCCGTTTCAAACCTATATAACATTCTTTTATCCGTGGAACACGGATTTTGAGAAATGAAAGGTCACCAAAACCTGGTTGGTTACCAGCATTATTTAAAATATCTTCTTTTGTCATACAGGTTAGGATATGATATGAGGGTGAGTAAATGTGTGAGCTTCCCTTAAACTTAGCTAAACTAAGAATTCATCCCTAAATTGCTACTCCAGTCTACTGCATCTACCGTGATCGGCTTTTTGATGGCCTCCTGTATCTCCATGCGTTTGCGTGCAATGGTCTGGTCCAGCTTTCTCTCAAAGGCCAGAAGGTCCATGTAAGCCTGAGACTCTGGGACCAGATCCCTGATCTGAAGAAAACCAAAATCATGAGAAACAATGCACTTCAGCATCACAAAAAAGAAAAGAAAAGATTTACACAATTCTGGTTAAACTCACCCTCTGTGGGAGCACTTTGTCAGCCATCTTACGCCTCTTCACCCTGAAAATGTAGAGCAGATGTGTATGGAACATTACTCAACACAAACATATGTTCAAATATTATTTCAATTACAGAGTGCAAAGTTTAAAGCACTGGAGATCTAAAGTGTAAGCCATATAAGTATCCTCAAACAAACTTTGAGGATAAAACAAAACAATCCTTAACAAATTTTTCTTCATAAATTTTACAGTGAAACGATCATTATTTTGGATAAACATTTGAAGTTGCTGAATCTATCCTGATCAAGCTCAAATGCTGAATTACTTTAACAGGGTGTGTTCACACTTGGCATGTTTGGTTTGATTTGCTCTGTTAGTGCGGTTCATTTGATAAGTGTGAACGCTGCCACCCAACCCTGGTGCACACCAAACACGCAGACCAAGACCGCTCTAAAGATTGGTCTCGGTTTACTTCCAAACGAACTCTGGTGGAGTTTGAATGAAATATGACGGACCAAATGTAAACAAACCAAAAAAAATGGGACATGATGCCACAAGATGCAACCCTAAAAAGGACAGAATGCTCAAGCATACCTCTTTTTTCTTGTCATAGTCGCGATTTTGCTCATTACAGTTTGGAACAGGCGTCAGAATCGCGTCTCCTCGCAACAGATCTTTGTGTGTAACGGAGGGATTCCTGCAGCTGTTTTGACTCCTTGACAGATTTTATAAGCTCTTCACGAGTTCTCAGCTGGTCAAAATACCATGTAGGTTACGCACATAAAACGAGTGCATTTAGCCCAGCACACAGCATTGTTTTCATAAAAGCCGACCAATCAGGTTGTGAACATATCCCTATGGCTTTAGGTTCGGTCTCTTTAGGTTCAGTGTTGAAAAAATGCCAACTTGAACGCTAAGTGGACCAGGTCCAGGACTACTTTCCGGACCAAACTAACCAAGCGAACTGAACTACACGTGGGAACACACCCTAAATCCATTCTGCCCCAAAATGAAAAAAATTCAACAATTCTAGTTGGGCCTGCTTATAACAAGATAAAAGAGGAATGTGATTCATAAAGAGTCTCTTATGCATAAATATGCAGTGATGCATGAAGCACCACTCACACAGAAGTCGTTTTCAAACTAAGCATTTTTCTGTTGGTCAACGTGACTAGGCCTAATTCATCAGACCAACTTAAACATGAGTGAAATCTGCATAGGGAACACTTTAGCCCTTCTGCAAAACTTCTGATCGTATGGATTCCTATTGAAATGACTGGATTTTGCCTGCAAAATTTCACAGAGCAACAGTAAATGTGACCACACCTTACGTCTGTGGGGTTTTTCACCTGTTTTAACATTCAAAAACAAATCATCTGCTTGTATTAGTGATAGCATACCTCTCCTCAACTACATGCATGATTTAAAGTATTAAGGCCCGTTCACACCAAGAACGATAACTATGAAGATAACCATATTAGCATCAACAACAGCAGACAATATTCTGTTTAAAGGAGCTGTATGTAAGAAATTTATTTCAATTAATCATAAAATGGCCCTGATATGTCACTAGACATTAAGAAATCATGTTCATTTCAAATACATATATCACTGACAACAGTAGTCTGGCCAGGATATTGTCATTTAAAAAAGTGAAGTTGCAGCCCTCAACTGATGTTGTCATGTTGTGTTTTGGTCTGATGCTCCACCCTCCACCGATCTACCAATCACAAAGTCAGTAGTGTTGCGGCATCCGAGTTGCCAGATCTGCTCTAGTTCCCACAGCTGCAGCTACAAACGTTCGTGCTGGATCCTGCAGCCTATCTGGCAACCTCGAGTCAGGGGGAGGGGGAGGGGATACACCGCTCTACAGTAATTTGAAAGTGATTGCAGTACCAGTTTTGGCCACAATCTTACATACGGCTCCTTTAAGCATGTGCTGCAGTTTTGTCATCTGCCGATTTAAATGCTTGAGCACAAAGCAGAATGGATTCTGATTGGTTGTCAGAATCTTTTTTAATCGTTCATCAGCTGAAAAAAAAAATAACGTTCTGCATGTGATTCCAATGATATCGTTTCTCTGTGCCATTATCTTTATAGTTGCAGTGTGGACTCTGCTATTCTTTTCATTTCACATGCTTTAAGACAAACCATGTGTAAATTCATGTCAACACCATTGCTGAGTATTTTCTCCTTAAAACTGCAGTGAACCAAAGACAGCCTCAAAATCACGGTTTGAAATCACTGGTGTTCTTCTGACGTCATAAACTACCTTGTATTGTAACCAATCACGTCAACAAATGGATCTTTGAGCTGGTAAGAAAGAGTGGAGGCGGGACTAATTTGCATATTCATAGAACAGCATATAATAAATGAGACAAGGGTGTAGTAGAGTTACATTCAAGCTATTTTAAGGCATGAAGAAATATTTTTCAAGGAAAAATACATGTAATTTTGGTGTTCAAAGATGAATTTTAAGGGATAAAAATGAATGACTACAGGGTCAGGGTGACTAGACTAAGTGTTTTAAAATAGAGCAGAATAAAGTGTGAAAGTATACATATAATATACATGTATCTAATTTCAATGCTATGGCTTTTGTGTAGATATTTAAAGATTAAAGACTTAAAGACTGTTTGGATTTATATGAAATAGTAACATTTTACAAAAAGAGTCCATTTGAAACATTAACTAAGGCTAATTAAAGTATTATTCACTGTTCATTTCAACATTTACTAATACATGCTTTACATTTTAAAGTTGTATCTCTTAACATTGTTAATGCACTGTGAACTAACATGAATGATCAAGGTATAATTAATATATTAATAATTTTTATATTTAAAAAGTACAGTATATTCATGTACAGTTTTTAAATTTTTGTAACAAAGTTCAGCACTATTTTATGTTCGTTTTCATTCAGTATCCATTTGAAAAACAATCGAATGATTAATCGGTTAGCGGCCAACGTGGTCCAACCTAGTTATTATTATCGGTAAAATCCACTATCTGTCGAACTCTAGTAACTGCACTGACTGACAGCCTGTCTAGCGCGCACAGAGCCATGCCAGTGCTGATCCTTCTGAAATATATCCGCACTTTTTGAAAGCCTCTTGTCCCATTTGAGAATCAGAACATTTTAGAATAATAACCCAACAAGATTATTTATATAGCAAAATAATAATTATAATAATATGGCGATAATATAGCATATTGCGATATTGAGCCACACAAAATCACCACAAGGGAGATTCCTTTTACTGTGACAGCCCAAATTACGAGGACACACACACAAAAAGAATGATGTGCATAAGTAAATCATTTATAATAAGTACGGCAATATTCCATTAAAAAATAAAATAAATGAAATCATCTAAAACAAACTTTTCTTGGGGGCTCCAAAAATAAAACATTCCTTAGTTCATAAGGCCCATAACCCAGACACAGAATTGTGAAGTGACATGAATGCTACAATAACTTTCATGTACATTTCATGCTTTCAATAACATTATTGGACAAACAATGATACTAAATGTACTAACCCCCTTCTCTGACCCATAACAGCACCGGACTGCTGCTGTTGCTGCTGAAGAACTCTCTTCCGGTTGGGGTCCATCGCGGCTTGAGGCATCCCAGGTCGCATGGGCATGGCTCCACTATAAGACGGACCAGGTAGAGGAGAACTCATAGACCCCATGCCCCCCATTGGCATTCCTCGGCTGGGTGGCATACTTGGGCGCTGTGGGTACGATTGTAGTATGAGTATAACTAATTTTAACACTCACAAACTGTTATAGGTAAAGTTTGTCCAAAGTATAACTTCACGTAGGACTCCATGACAAAGATGGCCTATGAAGGCAGCTTAAAAAATATGTTAAAACTTCACAATAAGGTTCCATTTGTTAAAATTAGTATATTAGTTAACATAAACTAACAATAAAAATAAATTGTTAAGCATTTACTAATACATAAGATGTATGCATATTACACAAAACACAAAAGTTGCATATAGATTAATATTATTTAATGGACCTGTGCTAACATGAACTAACAATGAACATTGTATTTTTTTTTTATTAACTAATGTTAAAAAGATTAATAAATACTGTAACACATTGTTCTTTATTGCTCATTTTAGTTAATTCATTAACTAACTAATGGGGACTTATTGCAAAGTATATTGCAAAAATACCGTGGCTGTGCCATGATACAGTGATGATATCGAATGGCTTTGAACTTTACTTGGATACATATCATATAGCCAAATGGATACCATATACACTAGCCTACTCAACCGTGCAATAAATATTATAATATTACATGTTCAAACATCTTGGTATTACCATGATATATGTCCAAACAAAATCTTATTACCATGGTATAACAAAATGGAATAGTATTACCAAGGTACTTTTTTTTTTGTTTAAGCCTAATGTTTGCAAGTAACGTTAACTTTAGTTATTCAAAGTAAAGCACGCGCGTTTTTTCATGGTGGGACTCAAACGCGGAAGTAGATGTTTATTCTTCATGGGCCTCGGCGCTCTTAGAATGATTTTTAAACATTTTATTTTTGTATTTTTATAAAGAAGCATCATTGTAGCTTATTTTCTGACATATTTCATGTCATAAATGTGCCAATAAATGCAAATGAAATGACTCTTCCTCAATTAAGACAGAAGGGAAGACTGAAGCTATGGCGTGATGCTAAACGCAGATAACAAATAAAGAGTGGTTCCTTCACTTACTTGGTGATACTGGTTCAGAGTACTTCCCATCCCTCTGTAGGGTGAATTCTGTGGCATTGCTGACATTCTCATTGCGCTGCTGTGACCCGGGTTCATGAGGTTCATGCTGGGATTTATTGGGGTAACGTTAACGTTACTGTGGTTGACGGGGAAACCCGATCTAGAAGCCATTTGTGATAATTTTCACAGCTAATAATGGTTAAGAAATGAAATTAAAACCGTTACGGAGTCACTCGATAAACGTACGTTGGAGTCACGCGTAACCACATATCGTTCAAATATCGTTTTATTCCTCCGTCTTTACTTGTCGATGTCCGCTGCATGTGTCATATCTTCCTCAAGCTTGTCAAGCCCCCATTTATCTTAATGATTTCCTCTCAACAACATTTTAAGAGCCTGACCAATGTCGACTAGTTATCAGTGTGTGTGGCTTCTCAGATCTCCTCCCCCTGGGTTGCCAAATAACTTTCCCTCGTAATAATAAAGTTTGAAAGGTGTTTTGAAACTTTTTAGATGCCTCGATCGGACCTCCAAATACGATCATCACCTTGCGACAGACCCCTTCCTAAAATGTATAAAGACAGATAGGCCTATTTGAATGTATAAAAACTCATATATTTATTATTACAATTAAATTACCTTAATTTTTTTTAATATATATTTATTTATATACACACATACACAGTATATTAATAACCCCATATCTGAGATTAACACAAACGTTCTATTCATATTTGTTTTCTCTCATGATTTATGACCAGACTTGGGTAAATATGTAAAAAACAACAACGATTGTATTGATAAATTGAGAGCACGTTAACTTTGACAGCCCTAAAAATACAATTTGTTATATATATATATATATATATATATATATATATATTATTATTATTTATTTTTTTTGCAGACGCTGTAGCAACCGCTGATTAAGTGGGCCAATATGCAAGTCACTTATATGAACTTCCATAAAGAGATATAGTTCCAAGACGAATGAACAAGAATATTTGTTTGCGATAATAGACAGAGGTACGTGAAATATATTTAAATATTGCTATTTAAATAGCACCAATTTGGAACCAAATTGAATTTCAAATAAAGACTAAAGACAAATAATAATGACATGTCAAAAGTGGTTAAATAAACAGAAGTGTTCTAACGTTAGGTCAGGGTGTACTTCAAATATTAAAAATTTTCCCCAAAAAATATTTGCAAATGGATGTATTGTCTCTGCAGCAGTCTTTGTTAAGTACATTTTTTCCCCACCATTTTATAACTGAATCTTTTTATTTTGAATAGTAATTTGAGCCGGTACTTTGGGACCATTTATAAAATAATAATAATTAAAAAAAACATTTTCACAAAGGCGCTTTGAGAAAATGTTTTTTTTTTTAAAAATTATTATTATTTGCTTTGGCAGCTGCACTCTGTAATATTACACAAGCAAAAGTGCTATTGTTCTGAATATAAGCATTCCTTTGATTCAGCTTTAAACACAGACACACAGTGTGATACAAACTGAAGTTTCACAATGCGTTGAAATCGCATACGGAGTTTGAATACAACATTTGATAACAAATGGGCACGGAGTGTTGGACTACTGGAATGTAGCTGATCCAGTCCATTCTGAGGACCAGAACTATCAGTCTATATAAAAAATAGCCAGTTAATATTCATATTTCTTAACTGCCAATGAAAACAGTTCCAAAATAAGCCAAAGCCTCAAACATTACATTTCACCAAGGGACACACAAACTAGAACAATATATGCGAGCGGCTCCGTTTTAAAAATCACCCAGCTCCAGCTTCACTCTGGGTTTTAGATTTTTTTTTTTTTTTTTAATCAAATTTCATGTAAAAATCTCTCGGTGGTCCGAAATGGGTGCCTTCACAACACCCAATACATATTTAGTGAAATAAATAGTGTAGCACACACATGAACATGTAGCACACACACGCATGTTCAGAGTTCTGATATGTTTTATTACATGGATGACATGCCCATAAGCGTATGGCTCACGGTCAGGATAGCAGCATCTTTCACCTAGTCAAATATATATACAGTTACAAACAAAGTGAGACCGCACAGGACACTTTACACTGTAAACATCTAATACATAAAAACAAATTGGGAGAAGAAAAACAAATGACAATGATAAAGATATTCAAGACTTAATTCTTTCTGGAGATCTATGCCAAACTCTCTTTGTAACCAATAACTTACTATTTAATTTTTTTTTAAATGATAATATGCTATAGAACTAGTGACATAACAGCACAACTGTACCACATTTTGGCTATTGAACTACAGAGAAAGCAAACAAATCTACTGGATCATGATTCTCCAAAAAATTTAAACATTGTGTGATAATTACCTGATGGGGAACAGTTCACACTGATTTATGATCTTGATTTGCAATTAATCTTTAACTATTTCATTATCAACGGATGCAAAATCCTCCCAGAATGAGAAATTACTCATGAAAATGTATGCGTTAGAGAGAATCCTGCACCTTATTTATGGGAGAGCTCAACTGGCCCAGCGTCTACGACTCGGCTCTTTCTGCCTGCCGACATGATGATCTAACTTCCTCCCTGAGAGCATCGTGCAAGTTCCTCTATCCTAGATGTGCCATTTTTGAGAGACCAGCCATCAAAGCTGCATGAACAGGATATGAGAGATTGTGCAAACATTTCTGAAGACGAAACATGAAGAAAAAAAAACTAATGTAAACCGAATGACAGAAGAATTAAGTCCACATCTCCTCCACTGATCAGCATAACTCGGCTCACACAATCCTGTGATAAGGTAAACCGTGTGGCACTGTGGGTAGGGAGTGACTGCTACCCACAGTGTTATCGAGAGAATGTCTCGTCTCTTAGCAAAACACACAAACTGTCCTGATTCTCCACACGCCGTTTAGGACCCAGCAAAGCTTTAAGAAAATTATTCACCAGACAGTTAATTATAATGTCTTATCTTTTTGTCAATAACTTTCACTGACTTAAATAAAGACTGGTAGCATACAATATCACTTACAACATCTTTCAACTAGCATGTAAAGCTTTGAAATTGGACCTTGAACATGCTAAATGCACCGTAAGGGACCATTAACACGGAGTCTGTTTTTGAATTCCACTGCGCTGCAATTCTATTGGTTTCAGTGTAAACCAGCTAGACAGATGTGTTCGATTGTTGCGATCGTGTATTTTGCAGATTCACGTGCATGACATGGTATTCTAAAAATGCTGTGTTTAAGATAAAAGTAGTTCTTGCATGTACTTGCAAAAAAAAAAAAAAAAAAAGTGTACTTGCATGTTTTTTTTCCATTACGTTTTCCCACGCAAAAACGCGTTCAGTGTGAATGGCCCCTAAAGGCCCCGATATACTTCAAGCAAAATTGAAGAAAGCTGAACTTGTGGTATGTCATTTTGAACAAAATCAGGCCAAAACAAAGTTTGTTTTGGGAGTCGAAACAGCTTGGCAAAGCGAACTTTCCGGACAAGTTTGCTCCAGTTAGTAAATCCCTTCGAAACTACCATCGGTCCATGGCGATTACGTGACGGTAGGTGTGGCTCTGAGGCTCCGCCTTCTTTGATGTGGAAATCGTCTCCACTTCATTTCTTCTGTTCAGTCTGTCGAAACACACTGGAAAGTTGTAATTCTAACTGAAAGTGACACTGACACCGATTTTTTCATGTTTAATAATGCAAATCAGCTTGCTAGCAATCTATTGTATAAAAAGTGCTATTTAAATAAACATGACTGAAGTGATGAATTGCAGAGCTTGTGCAAACATATCCACATCACTATCAGATACTTTTTTAACTGTTGTTTTCTCACCGCTGTCATTTTTGCTTTGTTTATTTTGCTATTGACAAATGCACGTGATGCATATTAACATATTCTTCTAATTGCTGCTCTCAGTAGTATGGGCGGTATCGGGATGTTCGCTAATAGTATATCGCTGCATAAATATTTCAAACATCTTTTTACCTCTAAGCGAAGAACAAAAAATAAAACTTGAGTATATCCATGAGTATATCGGGGCCTTAACACTTGATATACTGTTAATATACACTTGATCACTGGATTTCACACAATCGTTTTGTTTTGAATGGAAGTGCATGTACTTACCATTTTTATGTTTCATGGATTTGGATCTTCTTGGTGAATTTGGATTCTGTACAGAAAAAGAAAAAAAATTATGTCAAACATTAGCCTGCAGCCAGTATATGCAAATGAAAGCAATGTAAAGACATTGTAAAAGAAAGATTCAGGCAACAGTACGCTACACTCCAGCACAGATTAGAGAGATAATGGGCCCTATCATCTAAGCTCATGGTCTAAAGCGCAGGGCGCAAGTGCACTTTGAGCGTGTCCGAATACACTTTCTAGTTTTACAACGGGAAAAATGGTCGGCGTGCCCGGCGCATGGTCTAAAAGGGATGTCCCTATTCTCTTAATGAGTAATGGGTGTTTAGGGCGTAACGTGCAATAAACCAATCAGAGTTTCATCTCCCATTCCCTTCCGCCATGGTGGATTGCTGTTTACATGGCGGAATTTACAAGCGGGAAAAACTGAACGCTTCTCTAATGAGGAAACGGATCTGCGCGTGAGCAGACCATCTACGGGACAAAGTGTACGCCTGTTGTTGACCCGCCTATGGGCGCATATTACTAACACGCTCTTTAAACAACAACAAAAATATTGCGTCATTGACTTTAGACCAGGTTTCATTTGGTCAATGGAGAAGTCTATTTCAGTTGCCTCAAAATAGCAACGCAGGAAACAGTACGCCTGAATGCATTTGCTATTTAAACAACATGGCGCAGGACGTGAAAATGGTAACTGCGTCGGGCAGAAACTAGCAAAAAACACTTGCGTCGCACCTGGCTTAGAGCACCAGATTCTGTGGCTACAAATGCTGAAAGACCATCTAAGAGCAGAAAAAAAACATCCGTAACAGTAAAACAAACTTACCAAGAGTACAGGTTGTTTCAAAGAATGTAAAAATACCTTATCTGACTTTCTCTTCTTGGCTGAAAAGCAAAATATTGTAATATGTTAAAATGCAAAAACACGCAGAGATCTTGATAAACAGTTGCAGTCACTATTTATGCAACGAAGTCCCTCGAGTGGTTTAGCAATAATCCAGAATATTATTACCAGAAGAAAGGTATAACAGTCTCACCTTTCTTTTCTGCCCCATAAGACCAGTCATTGTCGTTGACATCATCATTGTCTTCTTGATCGCTCTCTGATTTGTTCGTGTTGTTGCCGCTTGCAATTCTAAATACACATTTATACACACATTACCCTCACATGTTCCAAAAGTGCAATAACATGACCAGCGTTATCAATAATGGATTCCAGAAATTCAGAAAAGCACAACCCTTTATGAACATTTGCCTGGAGTTCAGGTGGCACCTACAGTTTCTTGTGGGCGGTGAAGGTAAAGTTTAGTCATAATACCTGCGGTTGGCGATGCGACTGCTGTTGCGGCCCATGCCGAGGCATTTCTCCAGGTGAGGAGCAAAGCGTGAGGCGGCGATGCTCCGGCTGCAGTTGGGACACACGCACTCTTTGTTTTTCCACTGGTTGTACACTTGCCCGAAAATGTCTACTCCAGGCTGGTCCACGATTTCTACAAGAGACAGTGACAAATTAGTTTTAAGTAGATTTTCAGTTAAAGACGGCTTAAAATACCACATATATTAAGTCGGTTCACTCACTCATATAAAAATAAATGGGATAAAAGCTGCGTTCACACCATGCCATAATTACAGTAATGATTCTGACTGTAAAAATGGTGGAGGGGGCAGGGAATAAGAAAAAACAATAGGGCAGGACTTGATTTTGCTCATCTGGAATTGATTGGATCATTGGATGGTTGTGGTTTTATTGCTGTGATCTCATGTGAGTGACAGGCTGTCCCGCCCTCACACCAGCAAACACATCAGAGAAGTGGTGGGAGGGGAAGTTATTTTGATTAAAGATAATTATAAAAAATAATGTGCACGAATAAATCCTTTATAATAAATATGGCAATATTCCATAAAATAAGAATAGTCAATGTTGCTTTCATGGTGACTTTAAAATGTTTAAGGTCTAGTTTATATAAAATTTTGTTGCTGATATGAAATACATTTTATTTAAATTTTAATTGAGCAAGTAGTTTGAGCTTTTGGCATTTCCCCATTCAAGAAGAGAGGAGTTAGTCTTGCATGCTTGAAATAGCATCTTGGAGACGTTGCAAATGGCCAATGAGTGAACTGATTTTTCTTAAAAGCGACTTTGGTTGTATGAATTTAGATATCTTGGATTATAGTGCATAAAGATGAATTTTGCTTTTTGGAGCTTGAGAGTGCTTTAACATTTGGCTGGATTTCTCTGTCAGAACCAGAGTTTAATTGCTCCCCCTCTCCCTGCTGGATTGCATCACACTTTTTCATTTGCAACAAAGTGGCAATTGTTTACCCCTGTTGATACGCAAGAACACATAGGAGAAGACGGCAAAAGGCATAACGTTCTTCACCTCATCTTAAACCTTTGGTTTTGTCAACACTATAGCTTCTATAGTTGCGTATACCGTATGCCGCAAATGTTCTTAAAAACGAGGTAGTCCATTTCTGCAGAAGGCGAGCAAATATGAGATACACATTCTCTCTGCTTGCAGTGCGTCAATCCCTTCCGCTCTTCAGAAAAGTGATTGAGAACACACAAACATACAGTTTTACAGAATCATACAGTCAATTGTGGTTCTCTTTTTAAAATGGACTTGGGTATGTTCCACAGGTGCAAGTTAAGAGTTTGGCAAACATTGTTCACTTCATCCAAATACACCAAAAAAGCTAGTCTGAAAGCACCCTGACAGTGAAGATCCAATTCACTCATTTTATGGAAAATTGAAGCATGAACATTCTTCAAAAGACCTCTTTTTGGGTTTCACAGAAGAAAAGAAAGTGATTGGTTCACTTCAGAATGACACTAATTTTCTTTTTTGGGTAAACTAATCCTTTTCGGCACCCTCCCGACAGTTCTGAACCATCACGTTCTTAAGGTGTGGTCACATTTATCGATGTTCACGAGTTTTCATGGCCACAATCTAGCTCTCAATTGGAATCAACAAGATTTCCCCACGCAGATTTTTCTAGGATTTTCATTTAGGGGGGCTAAGCCCCCAATGAGGGTATGATTTATAAAATAAAAAATAAAAAAGTAACACTTTAGTTTAGGGTCTAATGCTCACTATTAACTAGTTTTATTATATGGTTTATCCATCTGTGGTCCCGAATTTGAGGCAGGTTAGTGGGTTCGGGCTTTCCCCGAGAAAATTTTTATTTCTCTGAACTACAGATGTGCATTTTAAGATGTTTTGAAGGCAAAAATTTTTTGGATAACAACAGCTTTAAAACCATGTCAGTGGGCAGCTGATTATTTTTCTCTCCTCATCAGCATCACACTCTTTTTCTCTTTGTTTCTCTTTGTTCATCCCCTCCTAAAGTTGGCTTTTTTAATTTACTAAAGGCTACAATTTGTATTATATTCTCAATATGTACACATTCATTATTAATCCTGTGCCTAACATGATGAAAACGGCTTTGTTCATGTTTCTACAATGGCAGTAGCCTAAACTATTACACTAGGCTACATGAGGACGATACATAGGCCTATTTTCAGTTCAAAATGGCGGAATTAGACAAAACTATATTAGTTTGCCTGATTGTTTTTTGTCATTCGTTTAACATTTATGACCTAAAAAACGGTCAAATATGAAACGTTGAGTTTAACTACTTACATCTTATCTCGCACTTGACCGTACACTGAAGCGTCGAGTCGCACTGTTAAATTTCGCGCTCAGCAGCGTCTGTGAACATTAAGCCTGCCTACTTTGATTGGTCATCTCAAATATTCTGACATTGACGAGCAGTGACAGACCAATGAGGCTCAGATGAACACACACACACACACACCCGGTCCTCTCTGTTTCTGACATGCTCTCTGCTCGGTGCCACTGTGGATTGAAGATGAAGAACGCGCTGCATCTGATTATAACAAGACTGAAGCGAACACGAATTTGTGTAGCCTATTAATCACACATTTTTAGGGGGGCTAGGCAGAAGTTTAGGGGTTTAAAGAAGTTTAGCCCCTAAAAAGGGCCTAGTGACGCCCCTGATTATGACTATGATATGATGATTGATTTTTCATTAGGCTATTTTTGGTGCCCCCTCAGCACTTGGTGCCCTACGCACAGCGCGTGATACGCGTGGTGGGAGCGGCGGCGCTGATTTCATACATCACTACACTAATGGCAATGGACCTTTTTGCCTGTGGAATTTTGCCATTGAACATTTTTGTAAATTTTGTGAAATTACCATACACGACTCTGCTCAAATCAGTAGCTATGTTGCAAACTTAAAAGCATAGTTCACCCAAAAATAAAAATTCTGTCATTAATTTCTCACCCTCATGTTGTTTCAATCCCGTAAGAATTTCGTTCATCTTCGGAACACAAATGAAGATCCTTTTGATTAAATCTGAGAGCTTTCTGTCCCTCCAGTGACAGCTATGCAGCTGACATTTTGACGCTTCAAAAAGTTCATAAAGAGATATGTAAAACTAATCTATATGAATTGAGTGGTTAAGTCCGAATCCTAAATTAAACCGGTTCATCATATAAAATAAACCACTCAATTCATATGGATTCGTCTTACGATCTCTTTATGAACTTTTTGAATCGTCAAAGTGGTAGTTGCGTAGCTGTCTGTGCAGAGCTCTCAGATTTCATCTAAAATATCTTCATTTGTGTTCCGAAGATGAACAACAGTCTTACGGGTTTGAAACGACATGAGGGTGAGTAATTAATGACAGTTTTAATTTTTGGGTGAACTATAACTTTAACATATGTGCTAAACTGGAATATTGCTTTAAAACATTTGTGAAATAAAGCACCGTTTCCATCCATGTGTTCAAGAGACTAAACAGTTGATTGCCATAATCAAGAAATGTGTCAGAGTCTCACCAAAGTCTTTCATACTCTCCTGGTCTGTATCATCCAGGAAAAAGTATCCCTGTTTGACAGCCCTGTGAACTTCAAAACAAAGACCCAAACAGGCATCTTCCACCAGGTCAGACAGGATCTCTTGAGCAAATCCCTGTTGGTGAAGGCGCAACACATGCCAGCATTAATGCGCTTGAATCACATAGTAACATTCAGAAAGATTAACATCACATTCACTGGACACAGCTGGGAAAACCAATGAAATGAGTGTAAAATATATATCATGAGAGTCTAGCTTCATGACACACCCGCATGAGCTTTTGTTTATTCAACACTGATCCAATTAAGCAGAATATAACATGAAAAACAAAGGCACACCTCCATCTTACTGTTGTCCATACTGGACAGAGACACGTCCTCCATTTTCATTTGCAAAAGCTCCAGGAGAAAGCACTGCTGTCTACATGCTGTAGTGCAGCAGTCATGGGCTGAGGAGAGGCTGGAGCAACAACAACCCAAACAAAGGAAGACAAACAGAGACACAGGCAGGGAATGAGACAGCCATATATGATCCCGGCTGCAATTATAAAAGCATACAAAACAAAAGTCCTCACCGTGTATTTATGGATGTACTTATATTATGAACAATCGGATAAATAAATGATATACACTACAAAAAAAACACTACTAAAAGAATGAGCGATACTCAATGCATTGCCTTGAAGAGCCGTTTACACTGCATACTGCAAACACTCGCATATCATATCGCAATGATTAAGTCTGTTTCGTATTAACAAGGGTAACATGTATCATATAATGTTGTCAATCGATGATTGATCACGATAACGCCTAAGTTACAACGTTTCGCCTTCGTTCGCCTTGACTGAAATTACAGGTTACGTTCAGAAGATTGGACACAGATTAATTACAATTCTGTAATGGCATACGATAATACGTGACAAAGTAACGTTATGTCATTAAGTATGATTGATGCAAAATATATATATATAAATACTATTATAAAGATGTTTACAGGGTAAGATTTGCGTCCATTGGCTTGGATAGCCGCCCTTTAACGTTACTGACTGACTTGAATTTGTCGTAAGTGGTTAACGTTATAACATTACTTCATACTGCTTGCGAAAATCCCAACAAATACTGTCGTGTGATCTCTATTGTTTATCTGTATTATATGTACATTGCTGTCTGTCACTCACCAGCTCTGGAATGGAGGCTGTTGTCGGTCTGTTCACTCAACTGACTGAAGCTGCTCATCTGATCAAATCAATAGTGAAATCTGTATCTACTTGGTCTTTGTCCCATTAATGGTATGCTCATGAAAGGGAACATATACAAAAGGTCCAAAGAGACATTTCCCTTAAAGTGTTTCCTCACTGACAAAACAAAGTTCCACATTCAGCGTCCAATCTCTTATCCCCGTCCGCAGACTTCCATTTCCCTTTACCCAGACCTGACCAATCGATCCTCGTTCATCGTATGCTGTTGAAATCATAGACGTTCTTGAAATGCCTCACCGTCACCGCTGAATCGTCTAGCCAGGTCTGAGAAAAGGAAAATGGAAAATAAACGAAAGTTCTCACTTGTCTTGTCGTATCTGCTATATATATATATGCTATATATTCGTATACAGAAACACAACACAATGAATAAAATTTAACTAAAATTAAATTGTAAATAGTTCGTTTTGTAAAGGTTTTTCTGGCAGTTAAATGGATGATTGGAAGTTGGCTAATTTATTTAATCAACTGATAAATGTGTTTGCTGTTAATCGATGACGTCACTTACACCGAGATAAAAAAATGTCTGATACCAGTTCAAATGCGTTTTGATCTTTCACGGTAAACATATATTTTAACATATTCACATAGGCCTAGATAACAGTTATTTTAAATTGTAATCAAATTTCACAATATTACAGTTTTTACTGTATTTTCGATCAAATAAATGCAGCCTAGGTGAGCATAAATGAATTTCAAAAGCTGTAGATTAGCAACGTTAATAAAATGCTCCTCTGTTTTAGCTGCCTAATTCGATGAGGTGACAGAACTATAAACCTGACTAGTACGGAACAATTTATTTTTCAGCTTCTAGTGAATATCTAGATCGAAACCCTCCTCCTATCCGTGCCCCAGAAGACCCTGCCCTACGCTGGTGGAAGACACTCTTCCTCTTCTCCCACAGCTCTCCATCATCACCCTCTGCCTCCTCAACACTGTCTGAAGGAGGGTTTACCACAGCTGGGACACACTCAATGACAGATCTCAGATTCTCTCTGAGAAAGTAATCATGCTCATTTTCTTGATAAAAAAAACCTCTTGATGTATATTTGGGTGGGCGAAATAAATAATACAGATCTTTACTCTTTGTGCACTATTTTATTTATTTATTTATTTGTTAGCTCTTTGGCAATATTCGCATTGTTCAGGTTTTGGGTAGTGAAGCAATAAAGCACATCACCACCAGACATTTAGCAGGAGCCTCACAGGACACTCAGGAAACATTTTAACCTATTTCTGCAAATAAAATTAATAATAAAGAAACTGCTGAATCTTAAAAATTTTTAAAGGTCTTTATTGTTTTTCCGCCAAATTAGAGAGGAGTGTCAATAAGAGTATTGATAAGTATCTGGTAAAATCATTATTTAACTACACCCCTACTACATCCCTAATGATAAGACACTTTTTTTTCAATAAAAAGAATAAAACGTTTTAATAGTTGGTTACATTATTCATTGATTATGTTTTTTGTTTAAATAATTGATGTTACATTTCTGTACTCACAACTTCTTAACACTTTTCATGGTTAAAAAATTGTTAAAGGATTAGTTCACTTAAAAAAAACTTTTGCTGATAATTTATTCACCCCCATGTCATCCAAGATGTCTGTGTCTTTCTTTCTTCATTCGAAAAGAAATTAAGGTTTTTGATGAAAACATTCCAGGATTTTTCTCCATATAATGGACTTCAATGGACCCCAAACGGTTCAAGGTCCAAATGACTGTTTCAGTGCAGCTTCAAAGGGCTTTGAACGATACCAGACGATGAATAAGGGTCTTATCTAGCGAAACGATCGGTCATTTAAAAAATAAATAAAAAAGTTTAAGTTTTATAAGCACAAATGCTCGCCTTGCTCTGTTCTGTGATGCGCGTTTGCGACGTCACTTAATACGCAATTACGTTGAAAAGGTCACGCGTAGGCGGAAGTACAGAGTCAGTGTTTACAAATGTAAGGACTATATACACATATTCAATTGTCTTTGTGTTAGTTTACCATTTAAAATGCCCATTTCGTGTGCGTATCCTGGGTGTTTTAATATTAAAAAGGCTAAAAGAAAATTTTCGTCAGGAAGAAAGCGTGACCTTTTCAACGTAATTGCGTATTACGTGAGTCACGGACGCGCATCACAGAACAGAGCAAGGCGAGCATTATTTATTTTTTAAATAGTAATTATACTAAAAAATACATTGGACATAGTATTTTGGTTGTTAGAAAAAACCTGCCCCGTTCAGCGACGTACCACGACGAATACAGGAATCACAAAGTTACGTCGCTGGAACATTATTTGGCACGTCGTTGTGACTAATATGGTCCTTTGAGGTAACGTCTTCACAACGTAATTGTGTTAGCTGGGTTCTTACAACCATACCTGCTCAAAGTTGTGGTATTTTTATTAATAAAAAAATCATTGTTTGTTAGTGATAACCTCATCTGAATTGTTAACCATTCAAAGATGGCAGCTAACTTAGGCTCCAATATGTTACAACATTTTGTTGATGGTGAAATAAAACAGCAAAACAACAAACTATTATGGCCACATTATGTAGAATTAGAAGAATTTTTATTCCAAATATGGCTGTCACATTGGCTGATTTAAATTTTTTTGCCTGTTACATAGAAAGGAAATAAGCTTGTACATGTTTTTTTGATGTTCTATCTGACAGCATACCATACATGCATTCTTTAAGAAATACACTGCAGGTCAAAACTTTGGAATAATTAAGATTTTTTATTTTTGAAAGATCATTACTAGCCCAATGAGCAATGACATCTAGGCCAGTAATAGTGCATCTTTATGGGGGCAAAGCAAATCTTCTCCAACAAGACAAAGTATTTGTAAAAAAAATAAAAATAAAAAAAAATAATTTCTTTATAATGCAGGGAGAATATCTTATCTGTGAAATGTCCTGGTCCTATGTGCATTTTAAAGACCTTCATTACATTACATGCACTTCATAATGAATATTAGTGCAAAAGTTATAAAAGGCACTTTATTTAATGTTGCATGTCATGACGTCATCTTGTAAGAACTGTATTAGACCATTATAATATCAATTTACAGACAGAAAAACTACACACAGCAGTAAAATGAACATAATTCATAATTTTGTCAAATTTTTTATGAGCTGGCTGCACTCTAAAAAAAAAATGAGTTTGGTTGCAGGAAAAGGATCTATAATGGCATCTGAGATTCAGAATACACATCCACTCCTGGCTCCTCTTCAAATGTTGCCTTGGAATCATCACCGTCAAGCTATATTAAACATACAAAGTACAATGAATTATTATGAAAAGTTAAATGGAAAGTTCACTAGGTTCACTATGACTTGAATCAAGTAGACTGCTAGGCTACTCTGACTAGTGTACCACTTACACATTTCATCTCTTGCTCAGTGAAAAGTCGTCCAGTCATGAACATGCGCAGAGGGATGGTGAGTATCAGGATGAATGGGAGAGCCAGTGACACAGGGCTCGATTTCACCATCCACAGGACTGCCAGACACACGATCTGGATCGCAGTGAACACGTGCATCCTACTGGTGCTAACCTGCAGAGGGAGACAGAGACCACATGCAAAAGGCAACCAACCTTGAGAATAAAACATTAACAAGAAGAAGAAATTTAAATGCAAAGCATTCCAATAGATTAATGGTACCACAGACATACTCTTGTAGCATAGGGTTCATTGGGGTGATATTTTTTGGGAATAAGGAGGAGCAGAATTCGATCCCAAAGCTGAATCCCACTGAGGGATGTGATTCCCATGTAGAGGAAGATTCCGAACAGAGCCGTAATAGGGATCATTTTTAGAATGGGCTCCATGAGGATTGAAAGACCTGCAAATGGATAGAGCAGATGTTAATGTATTTCTAGGAAGCATAGTACTGTAAAAAACAGGTTTAGAAGAATGTAAGACGTATGTCAACATACCAACAAGCAAAGCCACTATTACTCCACTGACTCTCTGTTCCAGGACCTTCTCAATCTCAGGTTTTGGGCCCTTGCTCATGACAGTCAGGGCATTGGCATGAGATACGGATCGTACGGTTGCGGCACTCAACCAAGGAACACCAAATATGGCACCCAGACCTCCCATGCTCACCAGGAGGAGAAGATCCATGTGGAAGCCAGAACCTTTGACCATTTTTCTCTCCGGTTTACTCACAATTAGTCTTGAAAAATGAGAGACGAGTGAAAAGATCAGTTTTTAAATAAATTAGTATTGCAAATCATTATTCAGAGAGATATATTTGTTCTAATTTTATGTTCTTTTGAAAGCGTTAGTAGAATCTTTCATCTCCAATCTAGCAAGGGTCATGCACTAACCCAAACAGTCACTTTCACTTTCAGTCACACTGTGTTTAGTACTGCTCCATATAACTGTATATTTTACTTTATGTTGCACTCTTAAAATAAAGTTCCCAAAAGGGAGTTCTGAGTTGTTCAAAGCATTTCTAAGGATATTGATTTTTAGAAGGCAGCTGTCTGACTCTGAGTTAGTCAACGTGAACATGGTTTGTGTAACATTAGAACCACATTATTAGCTGTTTGATAATGTAATCATATCAATTACTGTTATGTGTCGACGTTGTAGAAAGCGACACATAAAACGCATCACGATTCTGATACATCGACATGTAAACGACCCTGTATAATTCACTCTTCCACTTCTTCTGAATCAGTTTCTGGTTCAAACATATATGGCTGAATTAAACTGTATTTCCACTTTGTTTACTCCAGTAAAGTTGACAGTGTATCAGGCAGTTAGAGCTCATGTGTTTGAGAGAAGATGGGGACCAATTTGCATATTCATGGGTCTACATATAATAAATTAAGTATACTAAATTACATTCAAGCTATTTTAAGGCATGACTCTTTTTTTTTTCACAGGAAAAAACTTTTAAATATGCCATTTTTGTGATAAAAAAATTAGCGATTATAAAATGATTGACTACAGGGGGACTTTTAAGTTATATCCAAAATGATGCCCTACACACTCTGCACTTACATGTACTCAACTGTTTTTAGTGTATGAATACAGTTATTTTGCCTTTCAACATCGAAGTCTAACAGAATACCTCTGCCACATAACAAGGCTTCGATAGGTGAGTGCATGAAGTGTCCAGCATTCCCTACTTTGTTTTTTTTTCTTCCAGTTACCATAATTAAGTGCATCATTTGGGTATTTTAAAGGGCACTTTTTCTTTTTGGAATTTTCAGTGTGAACACACTACTCACACTATTTAAATGACAAAATAGCATAGAATAATGCAGAAGTATGCAAATGCTCCTTTAGTGTGAAGAATATTTGAACAATCTTCATTGTTCTCTAAGATAGTTTTTTCCACTATAAAGAACCTTTTGTTCAATGGGAAGATTCCATGGATGTTAATTATTCTTCATGGAACATCAATGGTAATAAAGAACCTTTATTTTGTATGTGTATGTGCAGAATTTTCACTTGAGTGAGGACAAAAAATTTGTTGGAGCCTGATCCTGTCAATTAATTAATTGTACCAGAAATTGATTGTACCAAATCCTCTTCCTCCAGAAAACATTACTCACGTGGTGATCTGAGACTCAAGGAAGATGAGGATGAAGACCAACATAGCTGGAACAACAGAGGCGAACATCATCCACACAGGGAAGGGCTTGTGTTCACCCATAGGGTTGATTATCCAGCCCCGCATCTTAGGGTTGGACACCTGAAGACCCTTAGGCACCACCAGTTTCTGTAAAACAAGTCAAAGGTCAGAGAGGTCAAGACAGTTACTTTACAGGATTGGATCTGAATTGGTGCCCTAAAAGTGCTATCTATCAATAAAGGCAGCCAATACCCATCAGATATAATTTATAATTAAATAATATTCACAAACACTAAATTACAAACATACCTGAGTGTATGTATCCTCAATATTGATATCGATAGCAACCATGAGGAAAATGGCAATGGGAACTCCAAAGTCACCGAGCAAACGTCGAATCTATGCACCAAACAGATCTATATATTTTAAGCAAGAACTTACAAACAGCTGGTGCAATCTAGAGCCTGCTATGAACAGTCAAGTTCTCATATTTTGATCACAATATTCAAAAAGCGATTTACCTTGCCTGGCAGGAATTTGCCATTCTTGAACATGCGTAGATAGTATGCAATGGAGAAACAGCCCAGCATGAGGCACATGGACAGAAGAGCGGTGTTGGGATAAGGCTGGTGTTGAACGCTTCTCACGACAGATACATTTCCTGTAGCATTATCCAGGAGTCTCTGATAGCTGACAACTGAGTGCCAAGGGTCCTCAACTGTACTGTTTAAATGTTCATAATTCAGGATAAGAGGGTGTTCTTTGAAAATCTAGAATGAAGGATGAAACAAAGAGAGAAAGGTATATTATTGTACAATATTTGTATATTAATGTCTTGAGAGAGTATCACAGCTATGCTCTAGAAATGTAAGTTGCAAATTCGGAAACAAATTTGTGATATGTGAAAAAAATTAAGTGAGTCATGCTTGCCCATGCAAACTCGTTGGATCAGTGCTATGGGGGTTACAGTGTTGCTGAGGTGTTCTGAGTGGTTGTTAGCCTGTTGCTAAGTGGTTGCTAGTGTGTTCTAGGTGGTTGCTACGCAGTTACTAAGGTGTTGTGAGTAGTTGTACACACACTGCTGTGCTAGGTTGTTCTGTTTGGTTGCTGGTAGCATTAAGTGGTTGTATTACGGTGTTCTGGGTGGTTACAACTTGCTAAGCGGTTAATACTGGCCCAGTAGTTGGTCCAGCTTAGACAAGTAATAACACTTTTCTCCTCAACAACCCATGCAATTTGAGGCTTGAAATTTTCCTTAGCAAGCACCAACAATTACTATAATTCTGCAAGAGTGATTACTGTTGAAAAAAATTTGGAAGATGTTCCTTTTCAAAGTATGCTAAAGTAAATTAAACTGTATTCTAGGTTGGTTGCCTTTTGCATGTGTAACAGCATGGTCTTCTGTGTCCGGTTAACTAAATTCCTACACTCTAAAAAATCTTGGGTTATTTTTTCTACCCAAATCCTGGGTTGAGCCTTTTGGGTCATTAATATTTTTTTTAATTTTTTTTCAGTGTTTGGATAGTTTTTGTGTTACCCAGCTCATGGGTCAGATGTAACAACCCAGTGTTTGGGTAATTGTGTGTTACCCAGATCATGGGTCAGACATAACATCCCAGGGGTTGAGTTCAGTTGGTGCATGTCTTCGGTAAAATACAGGTTTGTGTACATTTTATTTTATCTATAAATTCATTATTGTGCTGTATATCATGTCATTTTATGCAAAACAACATACAGGGGCATGATGTGAGTCACCTACACGAGTGTCGCGTGACTCGTGTCTGTCTTTTGGGGTGATGGAAACGCCTGGTGCTTGCATTAAATTTGATGATTTTATTCAAAAAGAAACAGAATATAAATACTTATGATGTGAAAATATGTTCTCAGAACTGTACACTGTTTGTTTATGGACAGGTTATGGAGTCACGAGTCAGGAGTCAGGTTATGGAGCATGTTTTGGCTATGAGTGAAATGCAGGACGGCAGTCTGAAGTTAGAAGTTCCCCCACTGAACATGATACAAGCTCCGGCACGAGGTCCAGCGGTTAAATCAACCCAATATGCTGGGTTAAATCAAAAACCCAATTTGCTGTGTAAAATAAACCCAACATGTGTTCTACCCTATATTTAGCCAGCCCTTGGTTTAAAAACAACCAAATGCGTGTTGTTTTTAACCCAAGGGCTGGCTAAATATAGGGTAGAACACAGTGTTTTTTAGAGTGAAAAATTAAACAAAAATTTATGAAGCCGAAAGATATACAGCAATGGTTGAATGAAGATGTAAAAGAATGCAGCAAAACATTAAAATGGCAAATAAAGTATGTACCCTGCCGAGTTTCGCAAAGGTCTCGTAGATGAAGATGAGGGAGATGAGGATGGAGAAGATCTCTTGAGTAAAACGGGAAATGAAGCGGACCAGAAAGCTTCCTTCCAAGGCAACAATCACCACAACGATGACCACCAGCCACGCGCCAACCCACACTCGGCCTACGATGTACTCAATGCCCTGAGACTTACAGAACTACAGCCAGGAGGGAAAGCATGATGGGAGAATTTCAATTACACAAGATCGATGCTGTATATCAGATAAACATTGTAACGAGAGACAAACACTCACAGTAAAAAAAGCCTCTTCGAACACCAACAGCGGCCCAGAGAAGCCGATGACAAGCACAGGTTGGGCAGCGACCAGGCAGAAGATAATGCCCAGCACTGAAGTGGAGATCATCAGCTCCGACACACCCATCATGTTATCCACCTTATCAGCTGTGCAGAGAAGTATAAGAGTGCCAAACAAACGTTTATAAGGTCAGTTTTCAAAAGTCTTGATTTGCATTGTTCGCTCTCTTCAGCTTTGTTTAGAAAGGCAGAAAGAATCAGATTTTTGGTGTAATTGATCAGCTGAAAAACAAATGCAGACCTATGGAGCTTAAGTTTCTTGTATGCCATATTTTACTTAGAATTTATAGTTATATATTTTCTAGACATTTAACAAAATTGAAGTGTTTTTCTGGCATCTATATAGATTATAAAAAGGCAGCTTCAAAATTCTGATGTTCTGAGCTTATTCATCTGAAAACTTTCAAAAACCTTTAGAATCTGATTATTCGGATACAGAACATGAATTTCAGCATGATGCTACAACTTTTCTATTTTCACGCAGCGCCTGAAAATAGTCGCCAGCTTCCAGCGTGACCGGCACTAAGTTTCAGGCGCTGTGTAATATCATTGCGCCTGCTGCACCCATGGTACTGCAGCAGAGTTCCTTGATTATTACGCAGGAATGAGAGTATAGTTCCTAGCCATATTGTCCAAGAAAATCGCAACTTTTCATTTTACGTCGGTCTTAGTACATGATGTAACTACAGAAGAGTCAAGTTTTAATTAGGAAAAATATCGAAACTCGTCATTTTTTTGAGAGAGATGCTAATGGTCTAATCAGATTCAATGATCTATGCTAAGCTATGCTAAAAGTTGTTTAACTGTTTAACTCTAGGGGAGATGGAAAATGAGCCTATTTCCAAAAAAAGTGAAGTGTTCCTTTAAGATCGGATTTAGGAAACATGCATACCAAGGAGACCTCCAAAGGTGATGGCAGGCGAGAGTGCAGCAAAGTAGATAAAGATGATGGCAGCAACAACCTGAGCATTCAAAGCATCCTTGATGTCACTGACATAGTGTTGGTATCGTCCCTTCATGTCTCTGATCATGCCACCGAATGGAACACCGGTACGTGCTAGTGGATCTTCTGGAGGGGGTCCTAAGGATTTTGAAGCTGTAGGAAGATAGATTGGCATTAGATATCTGTGCTCTGTTAACAGTAAGATTTATTTTAAAAAAGACTGTCACCAAAGTGAACATAAACAACGTGATCATGACCCAAAGTTGAGGCAACTTATATCACCCGGAAGGGGTTTATTTTAAATGTTCATTATACATTTCCCACTTATTTCACAGATTATTAATATAGTATTTTATTGTCAGGCGTCAACTAAGAACCTAAAAAAGGCATGAAGGAAATCTGTTTCGGGGCCACTTTTATCTTTTTATTTATTTAACCCTTATTTAACCAGGGAAATCCTTTGAGAACAAGTCTCTTTTGCGAAGGAGCCCTGGCCAAGAAGGCCGCAATAAAAGTTTCACATAAAATACAAAATACAAAAAACATACAAGACATAATACATTAACAATACAATGAATCAGCCACGCTTAAAAAATACAAATATTGCAAATATTTATTTGGGGCGTGCATATATAAAAAATTACCATAATCCATAAGAGACAGAAAAGTAGCCTCGACCAATTTCTTCCTTGTTACAAAAGAAAAGCAGGCCCTATTCCTAAAATAGAACCCAAGCTTTAACCTAAGTTTCCGTGCTAAATTTTGGATATGAATTTGATATAAAAGTCAAATGATCATCAAGTAAAAGCCCTAAGTACTTATACTCAGCCACACGCTCTATTAGATTTCCCTGCAGGGTTACAATGTTTGGAGGGATAGCTGTGGAGTTCCTATTATTTGAGAACAAGACCGTCTTTGTTTTATTTGCATTTAACACAAGCTTTGAGTCAAAAAGCCAAGATTGCACAATGTCAAAAGCATTCTGCAGGTACTGAAAAGTCTGGTGAAGGGTTTCTCCACAACTGTAAATAATTGTGTCATCAGCATAAAAATGAAACAGAGCATTTTGGACATTTGAACCAAGATCATTTACATAAATGGTAAATAAAAGTGGGCCCAGCACCAATCCCTGAGGAACCCCTGATACAACTTGTAAGAAACCTGAAGAAATACCATAAAAAGTGACGCACTGAGTCCTATCTGAGAGATAATTTTCAAACCAACCAACTGCCTTCTCAGAAAGACCAATGTTGAGCAGTCTCTGTTTTAAAATACAATGGTTCACCGTATCAAAAGCTTTAGAAAGATCGATGAAAAGAGCTGCACACATCTTTTTGCTGTCTAGTGCCTCAATGATGTCATTCAACACCTTCAATGACGCAGAGATGGTACTATGTTCCTTTCGGAAACCCGACTGAAACTCTGATAGGATATTATTAACACTCAAGAATTCTTTCAGTTGTTCACTTACTAGTCGTTCTAAGACCTTTGACAGCACAGACAAGTTGGAGATAGGCCTATAGTTGTTTAGCAAGGTAGGATCTCCTCCCTTTAACAAAGGGAGGACATAAGCAGATTTCCAAATTGATGGCATAACATTCTGAATCAAAGTCAAATAAAAAATATACATGAGCGGCTTAGCAATAAAATCTGCAGCAATTTTTAAAAAATATGGCTCTAAACAATCTGAGCTGGCAGGCTTTTTGATGTCCAATGACATTAGGGCTTTATGCACATCATCAATTGAAAACGGGGCAAAAGAAAAAGGGTGGCCAACACAACATCTTCCCGCAACATTACCATCAGAAGAGGAGGTTTTTGGAGATAGAGATTGGTCAAACAAAGAACCAGACGCAACAAATTGTTCATTAAAACATTCTAGCATTGCTGATCTTTCCGAGATAATGATATCGTCCCTAATGATATGGGGAGGCAATTCATTATGATATTTAGTTAACGAAATTGACTGGATAGACTTCCAAAAACCCCTAGGGTTATTGAGATTGTCTGTAGTGGCCGCTAGATAGTATTCAGATTTGGCATGTCGGACAGCTGCTGTAAACTGGTTTCGTAGTCGTCTAAAATTAATCCTATCGGCCTCCATCCCAGAATTTCTAGCCTTTGCCCAAGCCACATCCCTCTCATGAAGAAGTTTGCTAAGCTCCGTCGAAAACCAAGGGTTGTCTCGTCCCTTGACTCTAAACTTACGCATAGGGGCATGTTTATTAATAAGTTGCAAAAATCCATCATGAAAGTATTTCCAGGCTATTTCAACATCATCAATAAGCCTAATGCTGTCCCAATTAAAATAAAATAAATCATGTAAAAAACCTTGTAAGGAGAAATGTTTCATATCACGTTTTTCAATGCATCGAGGCCTGGATTTTGGAATTTTTGCATTTCTAACTGCAGCAATCGTACAATGATCACTAATGTCATTAGCAAACACGCCAATTTCAGAAAATTTATGAGGTACATTTGTCAATAGCAAATCAATTGGAGTAGATTTCTCTGGGTGTTTTGAATTTGGGCGAGTAGGAGACGCAATTAATTGTGTGAGATTGAATTCACTGCAAAGACCCTTCATTCCATCTGAAGCAGGTTTGAACCAGTCCCAGTTCATATCGCCTGCCAGGATAATCTCACTGTACTGCAGCTGTTATAAAAGCTGTGACAGCATCAGAAGGGTATCAGCTGCAGCAGAAGGTGGTCTGTAGCATCCAACAACAGTGACAGTCATGCCTTTGTACACCTCCACATTTAGGGCCAGGAATTCAAGTTGTTTACTCACAGATATAGACAGAACTACATTGGCAGTGAACTTGCTCTTTATAGCCACGCCCCCAGCCTTACGAGGCCGGTCGGTTCTAAAGACATTGTATCCACTGATAATAATGTCTTTATTTGTGACTGATTTAGAGAGCCATGTTTCTGAAAGAATTATAATATCTGCATCGGTGGATTTTGCCCAAATACGCAAAGAATCAATCTTAGGAAGCATACTTCGCATATTCAAATGAATAATACCCAACCCAGACCTGTTTTTAAAATCAGCCGGAGTATTGCAGATTTTAGAGTCAATATCAACTGGGCCAGGATTTGGCTGCACATCACCACAAATAATTAACAACATAATGATCAAACATCTCTGTTTCATAGTTGCACCAAGGCTCACAGCATTTTTAGTATGTAGTGAATTAAAAAACAACATAAGATCATTGTCAGATGAAACAGTGTAGCTTTTCAAAACAGCAAGGCACAGAGAATGGAGAAGGGATTCAGAAGGAACACTATAAAGGGGCTGTAGTTTTTGTAATTTTTGCACAGGTAGCTCTGGCCTGGAATAAGTCATACTGGGAACAAATGAGGGACCCCACGCCTTCATCGGGGACATCCATATGCCCGTGTCCTCAGAGCAAGAAAAGACTCAGTAGAAGAAGTGTCATTTTCGGCACTGTAGAGTTGCAGTTTAAATAGAAGAGCAATTTGCTTGGCAGATCACTGCGTGTGCAGGCAGAGAGAAGGCTGGAGAGTTTGGTAGTTCAACGATCAAGCACAGGTGCTGGCAAAAAGGATGTCTTACCAGTCGAAGCCAGGTGAAGCAACAATAAGCAATCCATAGTTTACCAGTAGGGCCATGCAGAAAGCCTGTAGAAGACCATGTGGCAGGAGGACATGGGTCAGCAGCAACAGCAAGAAGATGCAAGCCAAACAGCAAAAGCAGCATGCAGTGAGAGTTAATTGATTAGCCAGATCAGCGCAAGCAAGCAACAGCAGCAAACAATTCCAGCAAACAATTTCTGACTTGCTCAGCAAACGTTCAAAATAAACACTGCTACACATGTGTGGCCATCTTGGATTAAAGGTGACTTGATTGGCAAACGAAGACACTAATCTTGTAGTGTCATTATACAAAAACATTTAGTAACGCTTTCCAATGAGCTTCCAATCTCAGCTAATATCAATTTCAACATTTACCAATACATTATTAAAAATCAAAGTTGTATCTGTTAATATTATTTAATGGACCTGAGCTAACATGAACTAACAATAAACATATGTATGCTTATTATCAAAGATTTAAAAATACTGCAACAAACGTATTGCTCATTGTTGATGCATTAACTAATGAGGCATTATTGTAGTGCTACCAAATATTTGAGGTTGCAAACTGAACAATCACAATTTAATATACCAGTAAGTTTTTATTCTGTGTAATAAAATTAAATCAATTAGATTTGTGCACAAATTTAATTTACATTATTTCTAATTACGGTCACTTTAAGCTTATATAGTGCTTATAATAAAAAGTCACTTTTATATTCAATAGCCTACTCCTAAATCAAAAGCTCTCATGATTTTCAGGAAATATGTTTGTCATTTTACGTTTTCTGAGAGCTACTTTCAAAATGGCCCTAGCCTGTAGGTCCAATTTACTCAAACTTTTAAATGTATACCATCTAGAGATAATCCTGCCAAAAAGTTATTCTCGAAATTTTGTTTCATTTGAGCCAATGAAATAGTTGGGTGTGACAATAATGACAATATCTTCTCAGTGAGACATTTTGTACACATAGGCACCAAAATAAACATGCCAAATGTTAAGGACACATGACATATTTCATCCATAACAAGAAAACTCTACAATCATTTAAGGAAGTTTTAGATTATTAGACTACAATTGTATCCCACAATACATAGCATATCAATTGAGGTTTCAACTGCTTGAACCCCTCATCTACTTGTAGTTATATATTTTAATTACTTTAATGCAATTATTTATCATCATGAGTTATTCAATTGATAACTCAAATTCTGAGTTAACAATTGACCCCCACCCCCCAGCAGACAAACTGTTTCAAGTATAGACACACATACAGTTATCTTTTCTTTAAAGCTACACTGTGTGATTTTTACCCCCATCTAGCGGTGAAAAGGTATATGACCATCCAGTGAATATTAGTTTCTGTTCCTCTCAATTCCGATTTCGTTT
The DNA here is from genome assembly GCA_031834385.1 of Semotilus atromaculatus. Taxonomy (NCBI): domain Eukaryota; kingdom Metazoa; phylum Chordata; class Actinopteri; order Cypriniformes; family Leuciscidae; genus Semotilus; species Semotilus atromaculatus. The sequence continues at coordinate 8,321,084 of JAULUF010000014.1, forward strand.
TAACTCCTACGGTGGCCAATGTAGTCCAAGATTAACATGGCTTCCAGTTCGACCTCCTCGACACGGTGCCATTGAGTGTTAAAACGCGAAAGGCGAAGCTTGATGTCCCTCTTTGGCTAATGTACTTTCAAGATGGAGGGGCAACATGGCGGCCGACATTAGAACCCCTCACCCGTATGTATTTTCAATGGCATATTATACACTCACGAGAATACTTTATTACTTGAACGAAGTAAATATACATTAATGAGCACATATATTTTTGAAAGAACTAAGTGTTTTTAGCTAAGAATAAACTAAAAAAGTTACACAGTGTAGCTTTAATCATGGGTTGTACTTTGTGTGTGTCCTTACGTTTGCGGGGTTTGACTTCCAGGCGGAGTTTGGGGTCAGAGGGGCGGAGTCTCTCTTGCAGTAGTCTCTTCTGGAAGGGGATGAGTGATGTTAGCATAGACTCATTCGGAATCTCAGTGGGCGGAATCACAATGCAGCAGTCCATGAAGTCTCCCACGGCATCGGTCAGCTCCCGGTCACTCTGAGCCTGGAAAGCTGCTTGGTTAAACACCTGTGTGTGAAAGATAGGTGTCATTACAAGAGACTACTAAAAACAAGAGATTACTAAAAACAAGAGAGAAACTGCATAAAATGTGATGTTTCTCTTTAATAACTTCAATCTTCAGATAGGCTGAATTAAGATGAAAAGATGGTTGTTTTGTGGTTCACATTCTCCCTTTTCCCAGCATGCACTGGGGCATGAATATTTAATATGGTAGCTTTATTAGACCGCACCACTTTTTTACATGTTTATTGAAGATTTTGTTGTGATTTTATTATGATGTCAGAATGAGCCTGTTTCAAATTATTTGTTTGTAACATTCGTAGTGTTTCAAGTTGACCCTTTAGCATACTTTTAAAAAGAGTACTTCTTACGGAAATAATATACTCAAGTTCGAAATGAATGTAATGTTTTTCATAAAATTTTTTTGAAGAGAGCTTTTTTTGACTCCAGTACAAATTATGTAATTTCATATTTACTTCTATTGTTTTTAATATGACCAAATGCACTGACAAGTATGCCAAACTAAAATATACTTTTATGACATTTCTATTGAAACGTGTGTCATGTTAACTATATATGTTACACATTTTAAAGGATGAAGTTGCAATTTCGTACATTTAAAAATATTTTAACTTTAAAACACTACAGTTAAAATTACATCAAGTATTTTACGTGTGCTTTAGTATGTCAGTCAACACATCAAAATAGGTTTACTTTAAAAAATGACAAAATATTAATACATAATGACTTAAAACGTACTTATGCAACTTTAAATTTGACAATATTACAAAGTGCATTTTTTTTTAAGTGTACTTAAGTGTGTTAAGAAACAGTCATGAAAGTCTATTATCTTTAAAGTACACTTAAGTGGTTAATTTCATTAAATGAGTAGTTCATTTTAAGATTAAAATTAGCCCATGATTTACTCACCCTCAAGCCATGCTAGGTGTATTTGACTCTTGAAAAATATTCATATTTAAAACTTTATAAAGTAAAATAACTAGCTTCCGGCCAAATTAACATACGGATTCCATTTAAGTGTAAAGCGCAACTTGTGCGAGTAATGCCACGTACTGCTGATATTTACACTACGCCATTACACACTGGGGCAACTAGACTGCGTTTTGCCGTTTGGTCGAAAGCTAGAATTTTACTTTGTAACGTGTTAAATATGAATATTTTTCTCACACAAACTCATCGTTTTGCTTCAGAAGGCCTTTATTAACCCCCCAGAGCCGTGTGATGTGTCTTTTATGATGGATGGATGCACGTTTTTGAGCTTCAATCTGTTGGTTGCAATCCACTGCCATTATAAAGCTCGGAAGAGCCAGGATATTTTTTAGATACACTCCGATTGTATTTGTCTGAAAGAAGAAAGTCATATACACCTAGGATGGCTTGAGGGTGAGTAAATCATGGGATAATTTTCATTTTAAAGTTAACTAATCCTTTCATATTATATTATCTGCAAGTTTTATAATTTTTTTTTTGAAAATGTAAAGCACATAACAGCTGCACATTCTGTACAATTAAAAACAAGAGGAGGTCTGTGTGTGTAGCGTTTAGAAAACATGAACATGATTTTGATTAAGTTATGACCATATAAATAAAGGGAGCACTTTGCAGAGCTTTTTTAAAAGGATAGAAAACTCATGCTGTTGCAATTTGATTTTCCTGTCAGTTCCTGTCACTTACTTTGTCAGCTAGTAGTGCTGCCATTGCTCGGCCAGACTCATGATAGTCCATGTCATTTGTGGTTGGGCCAATCAGGATAAAGATGAAGCGCACAGGCACGGGAGCCTCCAGAGCCGACTCCAGCACCACAGCGTCCCGTAGACGCACGAATGCTACTGTAGGCCTCTCTAGGAACTCCAGAGCACCTTACACACAAACACACACACCATTATTACTGTAAAAAATACAGTCAATGTTTGCTAACAGAAACACATTACTAATTTAGTAAGTCACACCTTTGAATGCAAATGATTGGAATTATTAATGAAAACATCCTCACCTACGAGCACCATTGAGGCTTCTGCACGATCAGCTGTGTCCCTCTTTGGTTCAGAATAAAACCACATAGTCAAAAAATGTAAAATGACATTCATTCCATTCAAAACTAAGAAAAGAGTTATAAATGAAACGTGTTAAAGCCTGTTCACACCAGCAGAATATATTTGTCGCTTACTCTGCATGCGTTGCAGTTTTGTTATCCGCTGCTTTAAATGCTCGAGCTCTTTAAAGCAGAATGGATTCTGATTGGCCGTCAATGCTTTTACTGTTCATCAGTTCAGAAAGTGATTCCAATTATATTATTTAAATATAATATTACATATTATATTAAACTAATTATATTGTTTCGGTGCTGTTATCATTATAGTTGCGGTGTGAACTCTGCTGTACTTTTATATTTGGAACGATTTTTAGAACTTTATCTTTATAGTCATCGTCCTTAGTGTGAACGGGCCTTTATAGTTGGCCTAATGCTCGGAAAAGTTACAACAAAAAAACTTGTGCTCACTTTCTCCGTGACAGAGAATTTCTGCATCTCCATGCCTGAAGTCAGGGGCTGGGTCTCTACTGATTGGCTGGAGAGAGAGAAATAAATAAAAATGAATGCTTTTAAAGGTCAATTGGTTCATGATGACTACACTACAAGTCTGAAGAATATGAGAAACATGACCCTGCAAAATTCACTGCCACGATGCTATTCTGGTGTCAGTGGTTGCTACGGTGTTCTCTCTGTGTGTGTGTGTGTGTTTTAGTGCATTGTTATGCAGTTGCTTGGGTGTTGCGTGTGATTGCTAAGTGGTTACTAAGCTAAAGAGTACATAGTTTGGATCTATGGAAGCTCATTTCGGCCACATAAGAAAAAAAAAGTCATGCTTTTGAAAACCATGATTATGAGATAAAAAGTCGAAATTATGACATACTAAAGTCATATTTATGACATCAACCTCCAGTTTCACAGACAAGGCTTAAGACTAGTCCCAGACTAAAAGGCATGTTTGAGCTGTTTAACTGAAAGCAACTTGCACTGATATATCTTACATACGGTGACCGGGAGGGGACATGTTCGGTTCACTTATTTTTGTCGTGGCCACAACATATAAACTCGTGGGAACGTGATATTAAGTCGTGGGAACGTGATAATATCTCGTGGGAACGTCATATTAAGTCGTGGCCATGAGATCATTTTGTTGAGGTAACGACATAATTATGTCGTGGCCATGCGATGCAAAGTCGTAGCCTCGAGATCATATGTTGAGGGAACTATATATTTTTCTCGTGGCCACGACTTCATATTTTGAGAGAACGACATCTAGGCTATTTGTCGTGGCCACGAGTTATGTTGAGGGAGCAACACCGGCCAATACTGTAACCGTACCATAGCATAGACTGGGCTACAGCAGAGATGGAGATGACAGAAGAAATAACATTTTACTTTAAATTAGGAATGTCATAGAAATATATAGTGCGGTCTTTGGCATTAAGACATGGGTACGTTATAAGTGAAAGACACCTGAGTTCGATATTTGCATTTTAGGGACCGTCTCAAAATTACATGCGACATTGGCATAAACGTTTCCAACTTCAATAGCATTTGAAGACAATGACTTACAGTCATAAAACCAACTGTACATTGTTCACCCAGGCCTCATGTATGATGCACACCTTTAAGATTTTTGATATTTATGACAATAAACTGTTAAATCATATGCAAATATTGCTATGTATTTCAATACTGTCACATACCTGTCACCTAGATGAACAATGTACAGTTGGTTTTATGACTGTAAGTCATTGTCTTCAAATGCTATTGAGCTTTAAATATTGTCATATTCTGTATGATTCCATGCCTACCCTACCTTTAATAGATTATTGTGAAACAAAAAAAAAGGTGTCATGATATTCTGAGGCATATTTCGTGATTTAAAGGGAGTGCAAGCCATACTGTATGTGTAATACTTCAGAGTCTGATCACCTTATTTTACTTCAGAACAGCAAGAATATAATACAAACAACATATCACATTAAAGACGGTTAGAATTAGAAAAAAGTTTAAAATATTAATTACGACTTGTATTGAAAACTTATTGTTTACATTTACTTTACTTTTATTGGTACGATCAAATAAATTAGTTTAATTTTCGTCTAAAAACATGGCATCCGTCCATTGACAATAATGCAGGCGGAAATTCGTTTACACTAGGCCTATTGTCACCATTATGTTCAGTTTAGCTTAAGTTTAATTTTAATGCAGACTTTTAATATGTTTCTCTTCAGTTACCTGTTTCATTTGTTCTAGTTTCCCACCACTAATCAGTTGTCATGGACATTTTCTTTTTAACAAGCACACCTGTCGGTATTCTGTTCATTATCTCTGTGTTTTTAAGATCCTCCTTGCATTCAGTTCTTTGTCCTGTATTGTTGGTGTGTTTGTGCTTGCATGCTGTCTCCCATCTGTGGATTATCTGAGTTGACTTTAAATACACTTCTATTTGAATCTTCTTTTCATCTTTGGACTGAAACATAACAATTATGACTTAGTATGTCATAATTTTGACTTTTTATATAATTTTGACTTAGTAGTATGTCATAACTTTTACTTTTTATCTCATCATTTTCACTTTTTAATGGTGAAGCCAGTGAGGGAAAATTACTCAGTAGGCTATACCTTGGTTTTTTAGTTTTTCCCAGAAAGTGTGTGTAGTACCTCTGTTTGTGCATTAATGCTTGAAGAACCTTATCTCTGTCCCCTGGCTGAATCTCCCTTTTGCTAACTAGGGTATCCACAATCTTCTCAATGATACTGGAAAGCATCTTCTCCTCTCTGTCCAGCATCACCACACCTGATCCAAGCAAAAAACATGAAAAAGAATTCAGTGCAAAGGAAAGATTAAGGCAAAAGAGAGGATGTGGGCTTTCCACAATAAACATAGACACTATGGCCCAAGCTGAGGAGCACAGGTTGATCAGGTTTTACGGGACACTACTATCTACTACCATCTCATCTGAGCATGTGCAGTGAAGTTACATTCTTCCTCATATTCCAGTCAGGAAAGGAATGAGACTAGAATGTGAGTGCAAGTTTATCCTTGGAAACACGTCCATAACTCTCATTTATGAATCATTACCTTAATTCTTAATATATTAGTAGAGTAGCTTTATGTACATCAATGCATCAACAGTCTTATGTGTCCATTTTTTTAATTGAGATTTATACATCACATGAAAGTGGAATAAATAAACTTTCCATTGAAGTGTGGTTTGTTTGGATAGGACAATATTTGGCCGAGATACAACTATTTGAAATCGGGAATCTGAGGGTTCAAAAAAATCTAATATTGAGTAAATCGCCTTTAAAAGGTTACATTTCTGTTGGCGATTGTGCTGCATCCACTTACAAAATTAAAATGTTGATATATTTAAGGTAGGAAATGTACTAAATATCTTCATGGATCATGATCTTTACTTAATATCCTAATTATTTTTGGCATAAAAGAAAAATCAATAATTTTGACTCATAGGGCTACAGTGTTTTGTTGGCTATTGCCACAAATATACCCGTGCGACTTAAGACTGGTTTTGTGATTCAGGGTCACATATGATGTAATTCTTTTTTTTAAAACTATTTTTTATTAAACACGTTCACTTATTTTTACTGCAAGCTACTGTAAAATGACAGCTAAATAAAATTTTAACAACATTGTCAACATTGATAATAATAAGAAATGTTTATTAAACACCAGATCAGCACATTATGATAACTTCTGAAGGATCATGTGACACTGAAGACTGAAGTAATGGCTGCTGGAAATTCAGCTTTGCAATTACAGAAATAAATTGCATTTTAAAATATATTATAAACGAAAACATTTAATAATAATAATATTTCACAATACTACTGTTTTTACTGTATTTTTTATCAAATAAATGCTCGCTTGGTGAGCATAAGATGTTTCTTTTAAAACATTAAAAAGTCTTACCAACCCCTAACATTTAAACAGTAGTGTATAATAATGTAACAATTACTATATAATGTTTAGTAGAGCGAGACAGCTTTGACATAGGAAATGTGAAGTGATTTGAATAGAACTTAACGTAAATGAAATGAATTATATGAACTACTAAGAGGTGAGCTGAGGTTTGACCCCGTCCCTCGCTCACCCGTGTTCATTGTCCTGCGTAACTGCACCAGGCTCTTGAAGGTGAGGTAGGAGATGTGGGAAGGACCCCAGCGGCCCGCCTCAACATCATAGGTTTCTTCATAGCCCATCCATCTGCCCGTCTCCCGCCAATAGCTCTGCTGGTCTGGGTTCTTCACTGACTCGTTCATCTCCACATAAGTCTGACCACAGATAACAATAAAACGACACAATAAACGGCTCTGCTAACTATCATACATAGGTACGCTAAACATCAAAATGAATTTAAAGTATGGCATATATTGTGTAATAATGGGTCATTCACAGCTAAATAAAACAATACTGAATATTTTACATAAAACGTTAATCAACTTGCATGCCACATGGTTTTCCACATGGCACAATTTATTGTCATACATATTTTTTTAATGTGTAAAACCATTAAATTAGCGTCAAACTCCGGTCCACCCTGTTACATGTTACATAGTTGCTATTTACCCTTTAAAATCTTAAGTGTATGCCCTAAATCCCATTACTTACTAGAAGTGACATCATTTTCTTGGAAGGAAAAGCAACCCTAATAGCATAATTTTTTCTCTCATTTCCTCATTTTCAAAAGACTTATTTAAACGCGTAAAACATAACATAAACACACTGGTCAAGCTCGAGCTATAACTTAATAATCCTGGCCTAATATTTCACATTCACATAGTAAGAAATTTGTTCACCCTGATACATTACATTTTTACTATGCATTTTTACTATGTGTGCAAGAGACAGAGTGGAAACTCTGTTGTGTCAGTTTTATACCATTACAATTTATTAATTTCTTATTATTTTTTTAAATAGATCTATTAAAATTCTTTATGCTAATAGGCTTTATTAGCTAAAAAAAAAAAAGTCCACACTGTTGCACACATAGTAAAAATGCATAGTAAAAATGTAATGTATCAGGGTGAACAAATTTCTTACTATGTGAATGTGAAATATTAGGCCAGGATTATTAAGTTATACTAGCTCGAGCTTGACCAGTGTGTTTTCATGATAGACAGACATTTTCTCCCACTGACAAGACAAAAAATAATTGTTTAATAAACCTGCTCAGTCCAAAATCCACCAAACTGTAGGAATGACATACATGTATATTTTGATCAAGTAGAAGTAGATTGCATGACATTATGTTCTTATGCTGCAAATTGTTTGTTGTGAAGGTTTTGGCAGGTAACCTAAAATATTTTTCATGTGGGAACTTTTGAATGAACTGATTTTTGTAAACTTGAATGAGTTTTAAATTAACATTTTATTACATTAGGTTAGACCAGGGCAAGTCATTTAAAGGGTCAGATCAAATAGGAATGCAGCACCTCCTGTATGGAAAAGCTGCATGTTATTACTTTTTAGTGAATTGAAACAGTGAGATGTCATATAACATCCCTCTTGTTCTACTGGTTGTTATAGTTCAAAGCAGAGATGTAGACAACTTAAACATGACGGCGGGACCTCTGGTATGACTGTATTTGTGTGTGTGTTTCCTGTCCAGTGATGACTGATAAATTAAAGCTCATGTTTACCCTCAAAACATCAGGAGTGTGAGTGGACCAAGGCAGACTGCAAATGTGGAAACTAAGTAAATTAACAGGAAGCCGTATTAGAATCATGATGAACTGTAAGGAATTTGGATTTATGTGTGCCACTTCATACCAGACGGTGTTCTTGGTTTTGATATTCACATTCAGAGCAGCTAGAAACAGTGTTGGGGGTAATGCATTACAAGCAACGTGAGTTACATTACTAGTTATTTTACAAAAGTAATCTGATTAAGCAACGCATTACTTTTAAATAAAGATACTTTTTCAAATAAGCAATGCAAGTTTTGCCATTTATTGACTGACACACCTTTCCTAACCCCATGTTGAGAGAAATGGAGAGGCGTTGTGTGCGCTGCGTAAATATAGATTGATATTGTAGTTCTAGACTAAATGCGAGCATGTATTTACTCATCTCACTTGCACAAAAACAGATTCAGGATTCCTCAAAATGTATAAAAACAGAAAAATACAAATATTCACAAACCAGCAATAATTAAATTAGTTAAATAACACAAATATACTTTATGCATTTAATCTCACTTTATTAACCGATGACTTTGACCGATGACTGATGGTGAATGATCCAATTCAACCATACCAAATAAGCAACATTTTTAGATTAATTTAGTTTTTTTTTTTTTTTATTAAGTAAGAAGCTATGTCCGAAATTGGCCCCTATACCCTTAAATAGGTATTCACTATTTTGAAGGGACAGCCAGTTGTAGTAGTTTCTGGAATCATAGTGGACGTTATCGAGCGCAGTCATTCAATCCCACAATGCACCGCAAAACCGAGTGTACAACCCATGTACTCTCAATGGCTAGAGAATACCCATAATGCACTGTGATGGTCGCACCAAATGAATTCCCACGTCTTGCCAGAAAATGGCGCACGCAGCTGAATCATCCATCCATCCATTTTCCAAACCGCTGGTTCAATGTGGCTACAGCGTAATATCATACAGGTACAAATTCCCTTTTAATTGATTATTAAATTGTTTAATTAAGGTTTTTTACATGCTAGTTTTCATGATAGAGTTCAAGATAAATCTTTTCATTACTAATGGAGCTGTCAGTTTGCTAAGTTTCAAATGATTAATTATTATATGATTATCAAACAGCAAGCAAGCTATGCAAATGTGGCAGGCCTTCCGGCGCACTCAGTGTCCGAATTCACTCACTCGTTTTCATTCACTCGTTCAAGTGGACTATATAAGTGGAGTAATGTAGGGTTTAGTGCATGAGGGTTTAGGGGGCGATTTTGAACCCAGCCAGAGTCTTCTGCAATCCAGAATGACAGAACGCAGCTGAAAGGATTGTTTGAGCTGTGCCCTCTACTGTACAGGCATGTATTTGCAGAACAATATAAACTGTTTATTGACTTCTGTTGTAAAAGGTTTAAAATTATGGGTCACACTTTATATTAAGTGTCCTTAACCACTATGTACTTACATCAAAAAATAAGTACAATGTCCTGATTGTTTTCATATTGTATTGCAAAACACTTTTGCTGCTATTGAGCTGGGATACGGGTACGGTTAGGACAGGTTTGGTGGTATGGGTATAGGATTAAAGGTGGGTTAAGGTGTAAAGGAAAGCGCAACACTATAATTACAACAGAACAGAAATGAATTACAGCTGTAATCACATGCAGGTATTTAAGAGAATATACGAATAATGTATAATATACTGTATAAGAATAACTGTTTGGGGTTAGTTTGTGTTGACCCTGAAGAAGTGTGTAAATAAAGTATAGCATGAGACTAATAATTTGAGCTCATGCAACAATTTTTGCTATTGGTTTTGTGCTCATAACTGAATAGCAATTATATAAGTGAAGCTTTGTAAAAAGAAATATTGTTCCATACACCATACACAACATCCAATGACCAATTCATTGTAAAATTGAAATATTGCATTTTCTATTTTGAATTTAAATGAAACCAATTAAATGAAAACATGACATATGTAAAACAAGTTAAAACAGCACAACTAAATTACAGTTAAAAAACAATTGTGATATTAATTGCACTTACCTTAAATTTCTGACCCTACGGCTCAAGCAATCTTCTCTGTCACAAACCCTCACAAAAGTGCGCAGACCTTTATAAAGTCTGTGTATACCTGCAGCTATCAGACACACCTCTACACACACTCCAATACATACAGAGTTAAAAAAAAAAAGTCTGCAGACAATCATGTAAAATCTTGTGGGCACATACAGTGAGCCCAAAAAAGTACTTGGACACTGAAGGCACTTTAATATCCAAATATCATTGCATTAGAAAGCAAAATTTCATTGAAAAATGACACAAAAAAAAGGTGAATTTAATAGCTAAAAAACAGCATTGTAACTTTTTAGATATTTTCAAAGTATCCATATAAACTTTTTATAAATATCTGGGGTCGTTTAATGTTCATGTTTAGATTTGACTTTGAACACAAAAAAATATTCAAATGTATCCATGTCTAAATCACACACAAACACACATCCAAGACGATGTGTTCTTGGACTCACCCATAATATTGATGCAGTAAACAGTATGTCTTGATAACTGTGCACTGGTTGAAAAAAAAAAAATCCAGTGTATGTGTGTGTGTTCGCTGTATCTTATCATACTTATAGAGCCAGTGTCACTAGTTTCCTCTCACCTTCAACATCTCTACGAACAGTGCGCCGCCTGAGGAAGATTCCCCTCCGCTTCATTTCTTGTCCCATATTTTTGTCCATGAAGGCTGACAGGGTCAAGAGACTCAGGTCATAGCGTCCATTATGAACTGGGCAGGCCTGCGTGAAACCAAATAAGAATGTTGTAAGCGTCAATACATACAAATACAGTTCTGCTTTAGCAAAAAAAAAAGTTGATACACAAAACATTTCACTTTAATGAGTTGCTTTGAAAAGTAGAAATTGGTAATCATTAAGAATGAGCAGGTATATCCACACTTTTGTATATTTTATTCATGAAATTTGTATTGTGTTTGAGTTTAGAATTTTTGTTTGGGTAATTTTGATTTATATCAGGCTTTATTAAAACAGTCATCTTTCTGTTATATTTCAGTTAATCAAAGAACCATCACATTCTTTATTAGATTCATCTTGGTCCCACTACCACTCTCAAAAATAATTATTTCAGTTCTGTCCGAGAAACCCTCTACATACCCATTGCTGTTCTACATTCTGTGTTTGTGTGAGCAATTTCCACCACAAACAAAAGTCATGTTGGAAAATATTTTGTGAAAAAATAAAACAGCATCGCACTTCCCCTGGGGATGAAGCGGGTGATAAAGTCTTTGCGAAATTCTAAATTTTGACAAATGCATCTTATGATTGGAAATGTATTGTCTTGCTCCTTGAAATACATTTTCTAATATATTCTTGCAATGAAATATTTACATTTAAAAAATATATATTTTCTCGTGCTGTTTACAATATACAGTCTATTTTACCAAGGCTGCAATGATTGTAAAAATGATTATAATTTAAAATTACTGTTAATATATTTTAAAATGTAATTTATTCCTTTGATGCAAAGCTGAATTTTCAGTATCATTACCCCAGTCTTAAGTGTCACACGATTCTTCAGAAATCATTCTGAACTGCTGATTTGCTGCTCAAGCATTGCCCTAGGAACGTATATTAGGTGTGTTCGTAACCCCTGACTTTGGCTCATATAGATCACCAACTAAATACACTGCCCAGTCAAAAAAAAAAAAAGTCACTGTTTGGATTAGGCAAATGCTTAAGAGTCTATGATTGGATCATTATTGCAGTGATTATTATGTTTCTAGCATGTTATATGTTTGGCAACAGTTCTTCTAACACTAATTGATAGTCAAAATGTAGTGGATCAATATAAGATACAATTCGTATTTGGTGTATATATATACCGGGCTTTGGGTATATCTAACGGGCAATCGTTTTGGCTGAGGGAAAAGTTTCCTACTTTTATTCAACGTAAACCTTATTCTAAAGTGCTGTTGTAGTTTTGACCAAATATTTTGCTTGACTTTATTTCATTTTTGTACCAAATAATTTTTGAATTGTATTATTGTTCATTAAAACTTAAATTAAGCATATTTTTTTTATCAAGGGACTCCATAATTTTTTGGTGTTTGGTTACAAATATTCTTCAAAATATCTTTCTCAAGTCGTCATGTTCACTCAGACACGCAGGCAGTTCCTCAGGAGAAGAAAGCTGATGGTTCCATGATAGGTCCCTCTCATCCACTGCTGCATTCTCGTCATCCTCGCTGTCATCTTGTCCATGGCTTTCCTCTTCCTCATCCAGGAGATCGGATCCCATCATGTAAATGTTGTGGAGGATGCAACAGGCATCAATCACCTTTGAGGCAAACAGTGGCCTGATCTCTGTGTGTGTGTCGGACACAAAAAAGAGTGTTCTTACTTGCGACAGGCTGGCGGTATGGGGTCATGATTGCAATAGGATACATCTATAAATGCGCCCTTGGCATCACAGGTGCCCTGTGGAATGATGGAAGGAAAAATCTTTCTGTTTATGTAACACTTTTTTTGTGGCTCTGCAGGAGGAACCATCCTGATGTGGCACCCGTCGAAGGCACCAGCGGCACAACAGAATAACTCATGGCAAGCAAGGCGGGCGAAGCCACCCCCCACCTCCTACATGTCCTCTGCTTTTGAAAAATGAATAACTTTGTGGAGAATGGTCATCATCTCCTCCATAACGTTCTGAACAGTCTTACAAACCATTGCAAGTGGCATGCTGAAGTTGTCTGAAGTGACCCTGTAGGACGCTCCACAAGCAAGCCAGTAAACTGTAACCACTTCAATTTCATGGCTCCATCCATGGGCTTTTTTGACAGGGCGTCACAGACATTAAAGGGGTCATGACATGAGAAACCAAATTTGCCTTGATCTATTGGTATATATGTACTACTAAAACTTCCTGCAAGTTTCATAGCTTAAGATGTCCTCCCCATTATAAACAAAGCATTTATTTAATCAAGCTCTAAATACAGCTCGTTGTGGATCCATGGTACGAAGTGACGTCACGATACGAAGTGACGTACCAGTCGTTTGCATATGACCGCCTCCAGCGCAAGACAACTACGCCTCATTTCGCATCATCATCATCGTTGTCATGCCCACATGTGTTCAGTCGACGTGCAGTGAGTGGGTCTGTTTACAAGAACATTGAGATGCCACGCAGATGTGCTGTTCCTGGCTGTGGACAAACAACATGTTTGAATACGCTGACGAACGATCCAGACGTCAGGGAAAGCAGTTGGATGCAGTTTATTTGCAGCACATAAATATGCAGCGAATTTTTGTCCCGCCAAAGCCTTATTTGATCGGTGAGTGATGTAGATGAGTGTGACAGGGCGCATGTTACTGAAAGAACGAGCAGAGAGAGAGAGAGCCCCGGCCGCGCGTGCGCCTTCAAACTGTCTTGCTCTCTCTCTCCCTCCCTCGCGCATATGAATCAAAATCAATTGAGAATTGACACGATGGTAAAAGATCGGAAGTAAATTAACCTTTTTGACATATTAATGCTGCATCTTCAAATATGGCCTGTGCATGCATTTTGTACGTGGTACACCGCAATAATAATTACGCAACAATAACCCGTTATCAAGTGTCTCGGGTTACAAATGACATATTAATTCAGAATAGTTTCTCACTATCCATGACAAGGGCTGACCCATTCTTAGTTGTGGTGATGGTTCATTTTCTTCTGATTCCTCATCTGATTCTGGCTCAAACATATGGGTTGTATCATTGCAAGAGCCATCGCCTCGCTCGCACCAATCGGCAGCACCCGCTACTATTGTAAACACTGACTAGGGGGCGTTAATAATTTATGCATAAGCACTGACGATTGCCAATCATAACAGTGGGCGTTAACACTGAACTCTTAAAGGGTAAACAACACCCCCAAAACAGACTGTTTGAATCAGAGGATGAGAAAGACGGTGGGAAAAGGTCATTAATCACTTTTTGTTTATGTTTTTTTGTCCAAAAAACTATAGTAATACTATAATTGCACCTAGGAACATAATAAAACAAAACAAAAAAACATGTCATGACCCCTTTAACTCAACGCCAGAAAACGTATTAAGAAATGATGATGTCCCTCCAGCGTCATACTAAAAGAATCTGAAGCAAAATCTGAAAGAAGAGAGAAAATATCTCATTAGATAGCCAATCTTTGACAACATCAAAGCAGTTACATAGCACAGACAATACAACTGAAACTGTAACCAGTGAAGAGAGTTGTTCTCAGACACGCTTGGATCTAATTTAGCACAGAGTGGACACAGAACCTGAGAAACTAAAACAAATGTCTTCTGGTTTTTGTCACATGTTGGTTTTGTTGTCTTAAAGGGGACATATCATGAAAATCTGACTTTTTCCGTGTTTAAGTGCTATAATTTGGTCCCTGGTGCATCTACTAATCCAGAAAATGTGAAAATTGACAACCCAGTAGCTTTGTTTTGGTAAGCCTTTCTCTGAAAGCATGTCAAAAAATAAGCCGATCAGATTTATCTCCCCTTCTGACGTAGCAATGGGATATTATTATAATATTAACGCCCCTTAAACTGCTCATTTCCACCCACCACACCGCCATTTGGTTTTCGCAAGCGACAACAGTGTAACCAGTTCTAACACAATGGCAAAAGTTAGAGCAAAACATGCAAACTGTTTGGTCGGCAGCACAAGCTAAATTTTCGTTGTCCATCTCTTGGGCAATGACAATAAAACTTCTACTACTCATTTTCATTTAAAGGGACACACACAAAACGGCATGTTTTTGCTCACACGCAAAAAGGGGCAAATTTGACAAGCTATAATAAATGATCTGTTCACATCTTGTGAAAAGAGGCATAATATGTCACCTTTAACACTAGCGACTATGACAGTTTTGCACACAATGGTTACAGATTCTGCATGATTACATAAGAAAACATATTTTCACCAAACCCTATTGTACACCCCCAGAACACTTGGAATATATGACACGTGTTGCATGGAACATTCTGTGTCTTATTTTAAAAGCTTGACACTGGTCCATATTCACTGCCATTATATGGACATGAGTGAGTGGGACATTAAAAAAAAATCATTTTGGTCCATAAAAAGAAAGAAGGGCATATGGCATTATAACAACACCAGGGTGAGAACATTTTGACATAATTTACATTTTAGGGTGTCCCTAAACACAGTGAATCTGACTGCAGAAGATGTAAAAGATATGAATAAAAGTGATGTTAATTCAGCCAGCTCACATACCTGTATTTACTTCCTGTTTTCGGTCGAAGTCCACAGACGGTCGAAGTGTCAGCTGTCAGCCGATGACGGTGCTGTGTGTGTGTGGTGTTCTGAGAATATCAGCTCAAATGGATAGTAACTCCACTGTTGCTTGGTTACCAATGATCGCGCGCGCGAACTCGACAATCGACTACTGTGGACTTCGACCGAAAACAGGAAGTAAATACAGGTATGTGAGCTGGCTGAATTAACCAAGGGGGTAATCCATCAGCCGGAAGTTGAAGCTGCCTCCGGGGGCCGCCATTGTAGCTGGCTATCACCCCCTGTTAGCATACCATTGACTCCCATTCATTTTGGCGTCACTTTGACAGCGAATAACTTTACATCTGAGGCGTCCAAAGACTCCATTTGTCCATTATTTATTTCTAAAGAAACACGACAATGTATAAAAGGCTCCATTACTTTGTATCTTATGTTATGGCCCCGTAGAAGCCGTTTTTGTAAAAATAGGCTAATGATTGCGTCATAACCACGGGACTCTCTGTCGCACAGTCGAGAAGTTACCGTGTAGACAGAAGGAGAAGCTTGTAGCAATCTTTTACTGTCTAAAGTCAGCACATACTTCGACCTTGGAAACTTCTGATCACCATTCAAGACAAGTATTGTGTTATAGTTGGTTGTTACTCCAGGTCACGCTTCGCCGTCTCTGCAAGATTAGGTGATTCAGATTTGTCTTGGCACAGCTACTAGAAGATTTACAACTGTCAGTCAGGTTGCTCACGTCACATCTCCGTCGTCCAGCTCAGTTTGAGCCTGCGCAGAACGCTTGGCTATCAGGAAGTGAGTGCCCATGTTGGGCTTCAACTCTCTCCGTTGAAATCAACGGGGTCGCTGTGTCCATTTCTTTTACTGTCTATGGAATTAACATCACTTTTATTTAGTCAGATTCACCGTGTTCACTCTGAATAAAATCACTCACATGGTGGCTGTGCACTTGTAATGACACATCAAGGATGTTAAGAAGCTAAAAGCAGGTTTAAAACTTGCCCCATGTAAGTCAACAGGGTGCACATTTTAAAAAGAGGATAACACGGTGTAGGCAAACACCGATTTTTGACGTTGTTCTCTGTACTGACAGCACTCCAAATTTTTTAAATAATGAGCTCAATGTTAAAATTGACCGGAGTTCTCCTTTAACTATTGCATAAATAGGCCTAATCCCTAATATTATATAATTTCCTATATGTTTAATAAATAATTTACAACTGGTGTGATAATGCTTAACCACATGAATAGACCATGAAAATAAAGTGTTCCATAATTTTGTTTCATTACTGCACAGGTAACATGCATACAAATATTTTTCTTGAGATTCTCTTTGTTAATTTTAATAATTATGTCTACTTTAGGTAAGAAAACTGAATCAAACCATTTTTTTACTGCTTTTCTAATGCATGAAAAAGGGATTAAGAGGAGTTGTTCTGCATCAGAAATAATTCCCCATCAGAAATAATTCCCCTGAACATGCTATGGAAATTACCATTACTTGACAACTTCTTGCTCTAAATGGGTTCTCCAATTTCTTCCCACGTTTTTCTCAGACGAATTGTGGTGTCTTGTTATTCTCCCTCCATAAGAATGATCCTCCTTGGGATAAGAATGTGGTATATTCCCTTTCCCATTTCCTTTGTTGTGTTTGGATAGTTCTGCTGTTCTGTAAATTATGAAAATGTGCTGCAATATGGTGCGTAGTCTGTATGTCATTCTTTAGTTGTTTCCGAGTGCTCTGTAAGATTTGTTGACCCTGTTGGCTCTTGCAGTGGTTCCCAGGCATAGACTGTCAGGAGTGAGCACATGCATCTCCATTTGTGGTTGATTTGATATTCCACACAACATTTACCAAAACCATAAGCCACATGTAAGAATATGTGGATGCCTGTGCATTACCTAACAAAATATCAAACCAAGCATAATTTATTTATAAAAAAAACATAGCATAGTAAGTTTCTCAAGAAAATTATTTCACAGAAATAAATTAGTTACACTGAAAAAGTTTAACCATGATTTACTAAATTTTTTTGGTGAAACATTTTTACACCCGAGTAAATTTTAAAGCTGTGAAATCATTGAATTATACTGTATGAATTGAGTAAATGCTAGTAAAAAAATTAAGTAAATCTGAGTAACTGCATCTGGTACATTAACAAATAAAATTGAGTAGAAATAATTTAACATTTAAACATTTAAAACCCAATATTTATGAGTAATATTAGCTGTTTTTATTTATGAGTAATATTAACTTTTTATTTCCTCTAAACCCTATTCCATACAACCACCAGTATACATGACATTGGCCTCTATTGTCGATGGGCAATACAGCAACTAACTGAATTCATTCCGACTGAATTTGAATGGAGTGTTTACATGAATGCTAATCAAGTGATCGGTTGATGTGTGTTTTAACATTGCTAAGAAAATTCCCGCTCCTCCGTGAGAGATACGAGACTGGTCCGTCTCACAGGTGTCGCTCATCAGTAATCACGCCACTGGCCTCGCACGTTCTCCTGCGGCCCTCAGTCTCGTCCTGCTCGCCACAGTAGCTACGTGATGAATGGCGACTGTAGAACTCAAAAGCCGAATCCTGGACATTTTGGGCGATCATAATATCCCGGGTAGACTCCTCACGGAGACTAGTAGCCTAGACTTGGGGTGCTTCTCATTTCTTATTTGTGCATCCTCGTTACCTTTCCTCACTTCCTTTCCTCGCATCTCAGCTCCACCCCCTGTAGGATGCGAGGGAAGGACGCAAGGAAAGAAAAGGAGGACGAAGGAATCGAATGAAAGCTTTTTTATATACATTGGAATTCTTGAACACTTGAGCGTCACTTCACATCGTCATCAACAGCGCTCAACAGATCTGCCCTTATGTTGTCGAAGTTTGTTTGTTTAAGAAATTCATAATAAATAATAATAAAGCAAGATACCCTGTTGAAATATGTGAGATGTGTGGTTTATATAAACTGCAAAGGTAAAGTATAAATTTAAATCATGTGAAGGGGGAGGAGAATTTATACGTGCGTCACATTTAGTCGATAAAACACTTCCACATAGGATACACCCGTGTATCCTCGCTTATGACTCCTCAGGAAGCCTCCTCACTCCTCGATCCTCGCCTATTCGCAGTGCAATTAGAGAATTGAGATGTCCTTCAAGATGGCTGATCTCGATCGGTTTCCGGGTCATAGGATGGAGGACGGAGGAGCGAGGAGACGAGGAGGGATATTGAGAAGCACCAATGTTGTTTAAAGCTGCCGTCGGCACATTTTTTTTTATCATATTCAGTGAAATCGACACTATAATCCGACAGAA